>CM069136.1:74294958-74447458 GCA_035221665.1 Okamejei kenojei | reverse complement strand
AAAGAAATGCAAGCAGTTGCTGCCAGGACTTTAAAAAAATCAATTTCTACTTCCCCTGTCTCTCCCAGCACTGCCCCCCCCCCCCCCCCGTTCAGCCTCAATCTGCAACCCCCCCCCCCCCCCCCCCCCCCCCACCCCGCTCCTGTTCAGCCTCACTCTGCCAGGACTCAGTGTTTTATAATTGCAACATAGATACAAATGAGATCCCATTGTGACATCATAGTTGTAACTGCCAGCAACTGCTACAGCACTTGAAGTTATTGGTCTCAAAGTGGGGTTTTGTAAAGCTAAAAATGTTAATAACTTGTAAAATAAAACATCAATCTGAAAGAAACATGTTGAAAACACACCACAAGACAATTGTGAGTAAGGTGGTGCAAACATTTTAGCGCTATCGTGCTTTGGCGTAATTTCAGGGTCACATGTCCGCACATAGAAAACAAACCAGATGAGAGTTTTAGTAATATATGTATAGACTAGACCAAGTGGGACCCGTTGAGCCCCATTCCCCAATGCAATATTCCAACACTCACCCATAGCCTCCAACTGCGCAAAAGTGGCTGACATTTTTAAAGTTAAAAATGGCAATAACTTGTAAAAAATAAGATCAATATGAACAATTCCCCCTCTCCCTCTTCAGTCCCATATTCCCCTCCTCCATTATCCTTCCTCTCCCCACCCTCCACCAATCCTCCTCTGCTTCCTCCCCTCACACCCTCCCTCCCTCTTCTCTCTTCCCCTCCCCTCCATTACCACGCCATCCCTCTTCCTACCCCTATTCTCCTTTCCCCCTCATCCCCCAGCACTCCCTCCCCTTCACCCTCCCTCTTCACCTCTCCCTCCCTCTCCTTTACCCAACCTTCAGTCACGCCCTCCATTACTCCATAACCCTCTCGCCTCCCTATCTACATCCTCTCCCGCTATTTCTTCCTCCCTCACTCCTCACCTCCCTCCTATCCCACCCCCCCATTCTCCCTCCTCACTTCCCCCACTGTCCTCCTCTATCCCCATTCCCTACCTCCCCCGTTCCCCTCCTTCTCTCCTCACTCCCCCACACTGCCCTCCTCTCCCTCTCTCCCAAATGCCCTAGCTCCCCCACTCCCCCTCCCTCTCCCTCTATCCCCACTCCTCCCCCACTGTCCCTCATCACCTCCCCCACTTTCCCCTCCCTCTCCCTCCCTACCCCATCCTCTCCCTCAATCCCCCCACTCTCCCTCCTCAGGATCTCGATGTAAACCACCGCCGGCCCCGTTTTCTCCACCACGTCGGCAATGAAGTTGTACTTAAGGTGGGGGCTTCGGGGGGGGGGGGGGGGCCTTGAGGCCTGGAAACCGGGGGAGGGGGAGGGAGAGGTGCAGTGCCCAGGCCCCGGGTCCGCGCCCCCAGACCACGGACCAGCTCCAATCCCAGCCCAAGGCCCGCAGCCACGGGTAGGGCCCAATCCATGTCTGTGTCCGCTCCCAGTGCCCAACTGTTCCCACGCCATGCCCCACCTCCAGCTCCGTGTCTGGCAAGGCCCAGCGACCTGACCCCGGGTCCCGCTCTGACCCCAGGCCCAACTGTAGAGTGCACATATGTGGCTGATGTGAGTAACGGGAACCCTTCCCTAACTGCACAGGCGTGGCCGACAAATGGAGGCGCTGTTTCCTTCCCTCTCTTTTTCCCTATCCTCAATCACTCCCTCCATAACCTCTCTCGCCTCCCAAACCCCCTCCTCTCCCTCTATCTCCCTGCTCCCTCACTCCTCAACCTCTTTTTTTAAAACATTTAAAAAGTTTAAAAATCGTTAAATGTCAATAACTTGTAAAATATAACATTAATCTGAATTAAACTTGTTTCATTGATATTGCAGGACAATGGTGAGTATGGTGGGCCAAAGATTGTAGTGCTATCGTGTATGATTTTGGTGGAGTTTCAGGAACACACACATACAAACAAATAAACAAACAAGCAAACAAACAAGATGAGAGTTTTAGTAATATATATATATATATATATATATATACCAGACCAAGTGCAGACACGTTGAGCCTGTTCCCCTAAAGCTATATTCCACCACTCACCCATAGCCCCCAACTGTGCAGGCACAGCTGACAGGTTCCTGTTGTGATGCAAGAGATCCCCATTGTGATGCGAGTCGCAGCAACCCTCCCCCGACTGCACAGGTGTGGCAGGCAAGTGGGAGCGTGGCTGCGACATTTTTAAAGTTTGCTTGTAAAATATAATATCAATATGAACACATCTCACTCTCCCTCTTCAGCCCCATATTCCCCTCCTCCATTCTCTTCCTCAACCCACCCCCTACCAACCCTCCTCTGCTTCCGCTCACCCCCTCCTCTTCACCCTGCCTCTTCTTTCCCTGTTTTAAGTTATTTTAAGTTTTAAATGTTAAATAAATGTCAATAACTTGTAAAATATAACATCAATCTGAACGAAACTTGCTTCTGCACATCACAGGACAATGGTGAGTAAGGAGTGGCAATCATAGCGGTATTGTATACCGTTTTGGCGGGGTTTCCGGAACTCACACACACATACAAACAAACAAGATGAGAGTTTCCACTAATCCCCCAGCACTCCCACCCCCTCCTCTTCACCCCTTCACCCTCCCTCTTCTTTCCCCTCTACTCCTCCCCTCCCCCACTCCCTCCCTCAACTTCCCTCCGTCTCCTTTCCCCTACCGTAATTCACTCCCTCCCTCCATACCCCTCTCCCCTCCCTACCCCTTCCTCTCCTTCTATCTCCCTGCTCACCTCTTTTTAAAAAACATTTAAAACTTTTTTTAAAGTTTAAAATGTGAATAACTTGTAAAATATAACATCAGTCTCTCCACCAATTCCAATATTGGTAGCCTGTGGGGGCGGGGTGGGGCTTCTGGAGCGCTAGTTTGGGTGTTGTGCGCCAAAGGGACTGGTTTCCAGAGGGCCAAATGGTGTCTGGGGCTGGCACCTCAGTCACTCAGGCCTGGTGGTCTGGCAGCTCAGCCACTCAGGCCTGGTGGGCTGGCAGCTCAGTCACTCAGGGCTGGTGGGCTGGCAGCTCAGTCACACAGGCCTGGTGGGCTGGCAGCTCTGTCACTCAGGCCTGGTGGGCTGGCAGTTCTGTCACTCAGGCCTGGTGGGCTGGCAGCTCAGTCACTCAGGCCTGGTGGGCTGGCAGCTCAGTCACTCAGGCCTGGTGGGCTGGCAGCTCAGAAACTGAAAGAAATTCTGCCCAAAACAGGTGAGAGACTCTGTGAGAGAGAAGGGGAGAGGGTGGAGAATCAATTTATGACATTTTTCATATTTTTCTGCAGACCACAGCAATGAAGGTCTATCCTGCTCTAGATCTCACAGGGAGCCAATGAAGGGAGGGAGACAAATACCGGGGTGAGGTTTAATACTTGCAGGGGGAATATTTACTGATGGGACGAAGGGACACATCCTGGGCTAGTACAGGCCTGATGGGCCAGAGGGGCTCTTTAAAAAAAAATCTGTGTGAAATCTCAGTGAAAGGCACTTTGTCTGGACTTTTCCTGGCCTGGCTTGGTCCTTTTGGGCCAGAATGCACCTCCTGGGCAAGTACGGGCATTATGGGCAAAAGGGACTGGTTTCCTGGCTAATAGGGGCCTTGTGGCCGAAATTAGTGGTTTCAGGCAGGCCAAACAACTTATTTCATTTCATTTCATTTCCATTTCAATTTCAAGCACAGGGCAGGCCAAACAACTCATTTCATTTTCATTTCATTTCAATTCCATTTCCATTGCAGTTTCAAGCACAGGGCAGGCCAAACAGCTAGTTGCATTTTAATTTCATTTCCATTTCCATTGCAGTTACAAGCACAGGGCAGACCAAACAGCCCATTGCATTTTCATTTCATTTCCATTTCCACTGCAGTTTCAAGCACAGGGCAGGCCAAAAAGCTCATAGCATTTTCATTTAATTTCCATTTCCATTGCTGTTTCAAGCACAGGGCAGGCCAAACAGCTCATTGCATTTTCATTTCATTTCCATTTCCATTGCCGTTTTAAGCACAGGACAAGCCAAACAACTCATTGCATTTTCATTTCATTTCCATTTCCACTGCAGTTTCAAGCACAGGGCAGGCCAAAAAGCTCATAGCATTTTCATTTCATTTCCACTTCCATTGCTGTTTCAAGCACAGGGCAGGCCAAACAGCTCATTGCATTTTCATTTCATTTCCATTTCCATTGCCGTTTTAAGCACAGGACAAGCCAAACAGCACATTGCATTTTCATTTCATTCCCATTGCAGTTTCAAGCACAGGGCAAGCCAAACAACTCATTGCATTTTCATTCCATTTCCATTTCCATGGCAGATTCAAGCACAGGGCAGACCAAACAACTAATTGCATTTTCATTTCATTTCCATTTCCATTGCAGTTTCAAGCACAGGGCAAGTCAAACAACTCATTGCATTTTCATTTCATTTCCATTGCAGTTTCAGGCACAGTGCAGGCCAAACAACTCATTTCATTTTCATTAAGAGCTAACGAATCATTTATTGCAAGTACATCGCAGACTCACAGTTCAATTGATTCACAGCTTAAAATCACAGTTGCGGCCTCTCCCTCACAATCTTCCAGAGTGACTGACTCACATCCAGGCATCTGGGGTTTTATTTTCCTGCCACCCCACCCCCAGAAGGGGTGTTACCTTCATCATGGTGACCAATCAGCTGACCTCAAGATTTTTTAAACACTCATAACTTTTTTATTTTTCATCGATCGAAAAAATCCTCAGGGCTGCCTCAGCAGAGGAGGACTGTGAGTAAGATGGCCAAAAATCGTAGCGCTATAGGGTAGCATTTTTTCTAAAATCAATAAGGGACAGACGTTTAGGGGTAACGTGAGGGGGATCTTCTTTACTCAGAGGGTGGTGGCTGTGTGGAATGAGCTTCCAGCAGAAGTGGTGGAGGCAGGATCCATTTTAACATTTAAAAGTAAAGTGGAGAGGTATATGGACGGGAAGGGAATGGAGGGGTATGGTCTGAGTGCAGGTAGATGGGACTAGGGGGAAACAAATGGTCGGCACGGACTGGAAGGGCCGAGAGGGCCTGTTTCCGTGCTGTTATTGTTATATGGTTTGTTATATGGTTATACAGCGCAGACAGGAAGTAGTCAAGATGAGATTTTTAGTTATTATAGATATATAAATAGATATATAGACCAAGTGTGGACCAGTTGGGCACGTTCCCCCAATGTAATAGTCCACCACTCACCCATAGCCCCCAACAGCGCATGCGCGGCTGACGGGTTCCCATTGTGATGCCAGGATCCATGTTGTGACGCAAGTCATGGCAACCCTCATCCAAACTGTGCAGGCTCGGCCGGCAAGTAGGAGCGTGACCGCGACAATAACCTGTAAAATATAAGCTCAATGTGAATGCATCTCACTATCCCGCTTCAGTCACCTATTCCCCTCTTCCATTATCCTCCCTCTCCCCACCCTCCATCAACTGTCCTCTCCTTCCTCCCCTCCCCCCTCCATTACCTCACCATCCCTATTTCTACCCCTATCCTCCTCCATCCCCCCTCAACCCGCAGCACTCCCTCACCCTCCTCTTCACCCTCCCTCTTCTTTCACCTCTCCTCCTCCCCTACCCCATTCCCTTCCCCCACTCCCTCCCTCATCTCTCCCTCCCTCTCCTTTCCCCTACCCTCAGTAACTCTCTCCCTCCCTCCATAACCCCTCTCCCCTCCTTACGCTCTCCTCTCCCTCTACACCATCCTCCCCCACTCCTGACCTCCACCTATCCCACCCCCCACTCTCCCTCCTGACCCCCACACCCCCTCTGCCCCCTCCTCTCCTCTATCCCCTCTCCTCCCCCACTCTCCCTCCTGACCTCCCCCACCTTCCCCACACCTTCCCCTCCCTCCCCTCCCTACCCCCTTCCTCTCCCCTATACCCATGCTCACCCACTCCTCACCTCCCCCGATCCCACCCTCCCACAATGAAAATCACAATTATTTTAAAAAATGAAACCTCCCCTGTCCCCTCCCCCCCCACAATGAAAAATGCAATTTTTTAAAAAACTTTTTTTTAAATGTAAATGAAATTTGGGATCCCATTGTGAGATGGAACTCTGCTGATATGCATGGCAACTTGAAAATAGTTTTTTTAATTTTTTTTTTATGTAAAGTTTAAAATGTGAATAACTTGTAAAATATACCATCAATCTGAAGGAAACTTGTTTCATTGACATCACAGGACAATGGTAAGGTGGGCCAAAAAATGTAGTGCTATCATGTAGCGGTTTTGCGCAAACATATAAACAGACTTTATCTTTTAAATTAATCGCTTCCTGGATGATTTTCATAAGTTCATATGTCATAGGAGCAAAACTGGGCCATTCGGCCCATCGAGTGCCACACAACAAGTGATGAAATATGGATATAGTGGTGGAAAGTGATTGGAGAATTTCCTCAAAGTTCACAAATCCAGGCACCTCACTTTTTACACGTTTGATGTATGTATTTATGGAATAACACGTTTGTTCGATTAATACCAAAGCCTGATTTACGTGTCCATAATTTTTACACATGTTTAGATTTTCTCCTGACAGCATAGTCACGTATACATCTACGTTGTTTCAAATTATGCGCTGCTTATCAAGAACATAAAATGCGAGGTGTGTCTGTACACTACAATAAAAATGTAATTTCACTTATGAATCATTGTCAGTCATTCGGCCTGCTAATGTTGTGCATTTCATGGGATGAGTGAGTAAATATGACCTGCTGAATTACTCCAGCGCTTTGTTTCATTTTCTTTGTAAACCTGCATTTGTAGTTTCTTCTTTTTTCATTCTCTGAATGTCTATACCTCAGTCGTCAATGGTTTCATTAAGAAATGCATTGATGACTGCATTTCAACAGAAAACTAAAGTCTATACTAACCAGAAACCTTGGAAGGGATATTCACTCTCTGCTAATGTTCAGATCCAAGGCTTTCAAGGAGGGCGATCCGGCACTGTACAAGAAGATCATGTATGATTGCAAGGTTATCTAGATGCCAAGAAAGAACTGCAAAACCTGTTAGAGGGTCAGTTAAATCTAGTGGATGCCAGGGCGACTGTGGCGTGGCCTGAATACCATTGTGGGCTACAGGCCAAAATCAGGGGCATTCCCAGTTTATGATGCATGCATAGGCTTGAAAGTGCACACCACCAGACTGAGGGACAGCTTTTCTCCCTCTGTTATGGGCTTATGAACGGTCCTTCCATAAGCTACGGCATTGTCCAATTCCCGCTACTCCATAGTTGGACATTGGACCTTGTCTCTGGACTTGGTGCGCTACAATGCTGAGAACTATATTCTGCACTCTGTATCTTCCCATTTGCTCTATCGTGCATGAGTTTGAACGGATTGTACCTATGTGTGGTATATCTGATCTGTTTGGATAGCATGCAAATTAAAGCATTTCACTGTACTTCAGTACAAGTGACGATAATAATAATAAATGTCTCCCCACAAAGCCACAGTTAATAGTGGTTTAGTTTAGTTCAGTTTATTGTCACATGTATCAATGTACAGTGAAAAGATTTTGTTGCATGCTAACCAGTGAGCAGAAAGACTATACATGATTACTACGTTCAGATACAAGATAAAGGAAAAATCGTTTAGTGCAAGATACAGTGGCTTGCAAAAGTATTCATACCCCTTGAACTTTTCCACATTTTGTCACGTTACAACCACAAACGTAAATGTATTTTATTGGGATTTTATGTGATAGACCAACACAAAGTGGTGCATAATTGTGAAGTGGAAGGAAAATGATACATGGTTTCCAAATTTTATTACAAATAAAAAACTGAAAAGTGTGGCGTGCAAAAGTATTCAGCCCCCCCCCCCCCGAGTCAATACTTTGTAGAACCACCTTTCGCTGCAATTACAGCTGCAAGTCTTTTGGGGTATGTCTCTACCAGCTTTGCACATCTAGAGACTGAAATATTTGCCCATTCTTCCTTGCAAATTAGCTCAAGCTCAGTCGGATTGGATGGAGAGTGTCTGTGATCAGCAATTTTCAAGTCTTGCCAGAGATTCTCAATTGGATTTAGGTCTGGACTTTGACTGGGCCATTGTAACACATGAATATGCTTTGATCTAAACCTTTCCATTGTAGCTCTGGCTGTATGTTTAGGGTCGTTGTCCTGCTGGAAGGTGAACCTCCGCCCCAGTCTCAAGTCGTTTGCAGAGTCTAACAGGCTTTCTTCCAAGATTGCCCTGCATTTGGCTCCATCCATCTTCCCATCAACTCTGACCAACTTCCCTGTCCCTGCTGAAGAAAAGCATCCCTACAGCATGATGCTGCCACCACCATGTTTCACAGTGGGGATGGTGTGTTCAGGGTGATGTGCAGTGTTAGTTTTCAATTTTTGTCTCATCAGACCAGAGCACCTTCCTCCACATGTTTGCTGTGTCCCCCACATGGCTTGTGGCAAACTGCAAATGGGACTTCTTATGGCTTTGTTTCAACAATGGCTTTCTTCTTGCCACTCTTCCATAAAGGCCCGATTTGTGGAGTGCACAACTAATAGTTGTCCTGTGGACAGAATCCCACCTGAGCTGTGGATCTCTGCAGCTCCTCCAGAGTTACCATGGCTGCTTCTTTGATCAATGCTCTCCTTGCCCGGCCTGTCAGTTTAGGTGGATGGCCATGTCTTGGTAGGTTTGCAGTTGTGCCATACTCTTTCCATTTTCGGATGATGGATTGAACAGCGCTCCGTGAGATGTTCAAAGCTTGTGATATTTCTTTATAACCTAACCCTGCTTTAAACTTCTCCACAACTTTATCCCTAATCCGTCTGGTGTGTTCCTTGGGCTTCATGATGCCCAAAGAACATTGTTTGTTCACTAATGTTCTCTAACAAACCTCTGAGGCCTTCACAGAACAATTGTATTTATACTGAGATTCGATTACACACAAGTGGACTCTATTTTCTAATTAGGTGACTTCTGAAGGCAATTGGTTGCACTGGATTTTATTTAGGGGTATCAGAATAAAGGGGCTGAATACTTTTGCACGCCACATTTTCCTTCCACTTCACAATTATGCGCCACATTTTATTGGTCTATCACATAAAACCCTAATAAAATACATTTACGTTTGTGGTTGTAATGTGACAAAATGTGGAAAAGTTCAAGGGGTATGAATACTTTTGCAAGCCACTGTAAATCCAGTAAAGTCTGATGAAAGAAAGAAAGAAAGTCCAGGGTCTCCAATGAGGTAGATGGTAGCTCAGGATCGCTCTCTAGCTGGTGATGGGATGGTTCTTGACAAGTTAGGTAAAAGGAACAGTGTGAAAGGATCCTAAATACAGATATCCAAACAGGTGATTATGCCAGCTTTTAGCTCATTCCGCAAGCACTGTTTCAATGGTCAGGCTCTAGGCTACTAATGATAAGCTATTAGACTCATCTGCCTAAAATAGAAGTAATCTGATGATGTTTTGAATTGATTCCACATTATCAAATGGATGCTTTGGCATAGTCCCAGGTATTCTCTTCTGCAAGTGTTGATGAACCTTCAAACAAAACAGTTTCATGGATTGAACAATGTTCAATTCATGTAATATTTAATATCTGCTCCTGCACATTTCCTACAGTTACTGTGAGGTTCAAAGAAATCAACGTTTAAAAATAAATATTGAGTTAACACTCTTTTTTTAAATATTTGAACTTGATCATCCATGTTGGAAACTAGAGTTATTTACTTAATTGAATATGATTGGAACAAGGAGACCAAGGCGCAGCTATGGGCACCCGCATGGGCCCCAGCTATGCCTGCCTCTTTGTAGGGTACGTTGAACGGTCCCCGGAATTCCCTCTCTCTCTATCCCTCCCCCACGCAAGTGCATTAGCTTTTCATTTTCACCGTACAAACAGCTTATAATGGCCTGTTTCCTTTATCATCGTTGCTTATTTGCATATCTTTCGCTCATAGTTCCTTATCTTTCCACATCGCCATCTATATCTCTCATTTCCCCTATCCCTAACCAGTCTGAAGAAGGGTCGCGACCCGAAACATCATCCATTCCTTCTCTCCAAAGATGCTGCCTGTCCTGCTTATTCCAGGTTTTTCTGACTATCTTTAGAGACAAGGAGACTTGCTTAGCAGCACTGATGTTAAGGTATTTTGGACAGAGTGTATAGTAACTGTATACTCTTGCTGCCAAACAAAGGACTACTCATTTGATAATTGAGTGCTGACCAAAATAGGTTACACTTATTTGCGAGAGGAAGGGAGAGGGGGAAGTGGAGAGGGGGAAGGGGAGGGGGAGGGGAGGAGGGGGGGGGAGGAGGGAGAGGAGTCGGGAGAGAGTGAAGGAGGCTTTTGCCACATTGGTCTTCATCAGTCAGGGAACTGAGTATAAAAGTTTGAAGCCTGAAGAGTCTGAAAAAAAAGTCTGAAGAAGGATCCCGTCTCAAAGCATCACCCTTTTTTTTCTCCAAAGATGCTGTAACACCCTCTGAGTTACTTCAGCAATTTATGTCTATCTTTGGGATAAAAGTTGGGATGTTATGTTACAGATGTACAAGACCTTGGTGAGGCCACATTTAGAGTATTGTCTTCCGTTTTGTTATAGGAAGCATGTCATTAAGCTGGAAAGAATGTGGAAAAGGTTTACGAGGAAGTTGCCAGGCCTCAAGGGCTTGAGCTATAGGGAGAGGTCATTCAGGAAACTAAGGGATGATATTGTCAAGGGCAGGACACGCTCTGCATAAAACTAAAACTGTTCAGGTGTTTACAATAATTTTATTTTTAAACATTTTAGGTGGGAAAAGTTAGGAAGGCACATCAGAGGGCCATTATAACACAGAATTAGAAATTGGTATTGGTTTATTATTGTCACGTGTACTGAGATACAGTGGCTTACAAAAGTTTTCATACCCATATAACAACCATATAACCATATAACAATTACAGCACGGAAACAGGCCCTCTCGGCCCTTCCAGTCCGTGCCGACCATTTGTTTTCCCCTAGTCCCATCTACCTGCTCCATTCCCTCCATACCCCTCCATTCCCTTCACGTCCATATACCTATCCACTTTACTTTTAAATGTTAAAATCAATCCTGCCTCCACCACTTCTGCTGGAAGCTCATTCCACACAGCCACCACCCTCTGAGTAAAGAAGTTCCCCCTCATGTTACCCCTAAACATCTGTCCCTTAATTCTCATGTCATGCCCTCTTGTTTGAATCTTCCCTACCCTCAATGGGAAAAACGTATCCATGTCAACTCTGTCTATCCCTTTCGTCATTTTAAAGACCTCAATCAAGTCCCCCCCTTAACCTTCTGCGCTCCAAAGAATAAAGACCTAACTTGTTCAACCTTTCTCTGTAACAGAGTTGCTGGAACCCTGGCAACATTCTAGTAAATCTCCTCTGTACTCTCTCTATTTTGTTGACATCCTTCCTATAATTAGGCGACCAAAATTGTACACCATACTCCAGAATTGGTCTTACCAATGCCTTGTACAATTTCAACATTACTTCCCTACTCCTATATTCAATGCTCTGATTTATAAAGGCCAGCACACCAAAGGCTTTCTTTACCACCCTATCTACATGCGATTCCACCTTCAGGGAACTATGCACAGTTATTCCTAGATCCCTCTGTTCCACAGTATTCCTCAATTCCCTACCATTTACCATGTACGTCCTATTTTGATTTGTCCTGCCAAGATGTAGCACTTCACACTTAACTGCATTAAACTCCATCTGCCATCTTTCAGCCCACTTTTCCAAATGGCCCAAATCTCTCTGTAGACTTTGAAAATCGACTTCATTATCCACAACACCACCTATCTTAGTATCATCTGCATACTTACTTATCCAATTTTCCACCCCATCATCCAGATCATTGATGTACATGACAAACAACAGTGGACCCAACACAGATCCCTGAGGCACCCCACTGGTCACCGGCTTCCAACCTGACAAACAGCCATCCACCATTACTCTCTGACATCTCCCATTCAGCCACTGTTGAATCCATCTTGCTACTCCGCCATTAACACCCAAAGATTGAACCTTCTTAACCAACCTTCCATGGGGAACCTTGTCAAAGGCCTTACTGAAATCCATATAGACAACATCCACTGCTTTACCCTCATCAATTTCCCTAGTTACCGCTTCAAAAAATTCAAGAAGGTTTGTCAAACATGACCTTCCAGGCACAAATCCATGTTGACTGTTCCTGATCAGACCCTGTTTATCCAGATGCTTATATATATTATCTCTAAGTATCCTTTCCATTAATTTGCCCACCACTGACGTCAAACTAATAGGTCTATAATTGCTAGGTTTATTCTTTGAACCCTTTTTAAACAATGGAACAACATGCGCAGTACGCCGATCCTCCGGCACTATTCCCGTTTCTAATGACATATGAAATATTTCTGTCATAGCTCCTGCTATTTCTACACTAACTTCCCTCAATGTCCTAGGGAATATCCTGTCATGACCTGGAGACATCCACTTTTATATTTTTCAAAAGTGTCAGTACTTCCTCCTCTTTGAATCTCATAGTTTCCATTGCTACTCTACTTTTTCCCCTTAACTCACAGAGTTCAATATCCTTCTCCTTGGTGAATACCGAAGAAAAGAAATTGTTCAATATCTCCCCCATCTCTTTTGGCTCTGCAGATAGCTGTCCATTCTGGTTCTCTAATGGTCCAATTTTATCCCTCGTTATCCTTTTGCTATTAATATAGCTGTAGAAACCCTTTGGGTTTACTTTCACCTTTCTTGCCAAAGCAACCTCATATCTTCTTTTAGCCTTCCTAATTTATTTCTTAAGATTCTTTTTACATTCTTTATACTCCTCTAGCACCTCATTTACTCGATGCCTCCTATAATTATTGTAGATATCTCTCTTTTTTCAAAACAAGTGTCCAATTTCCCTTGAAAACCATGGCTCTTTCCAATTTTTACTATTTCCTTTCAACCTAACAAGGACATAAAGATTCTGTACTCTTACAATTTCCCCTTTAAAAGTCCTCCATTTCTCTTCTACATCCTTCCCATGAAACAAAGTGTCCCAATTCACTCCTTTAAAATCCTTACGCATTCCCTCAAAGTTAGCCTTTCTCCAATCAAAAATCTCCACCCTAGGTCCAGTTCTGACTCTCTCCATAATTATATTGAAACTAATGGTATTGTGATCACTGGTCCCGAAGTGCTCACCAATGCATACCTCCGTCACCTGACCTGCCTCATTTCCTAACAGGAGGTCCAGCACTGCCCCTTCTCTGGTCAATACCTCTATGTACTGCTGCAAAAAAACTATCCTGCACACATTTTACAAACTCCAAACCATCCAGCCCATTTACAGAATGTGTTTCCCAGTCTATTTTTGGAAAATTGAAATCTCCCACAATCACTACCTTGTGCTTACTACTAATATCTGCTATCTCCTTACATATTTGCTCTTCCAATTCTCGCTCCCCATTTGGCGGTCTATAATACACCCCTAAAAGTGTTGCTACACCGTTCCCACTTCTCAGTTCTACCCAAATAGCCTCCCTAGACGAGCCCTCTAATCTATCCTGCCAAAGCACTGCTGTAATATCTTCTCTGACAAGCAATGCAACACCTCCCCCTCTGGTCTCTCCAATTCTATCACACCTGAAGCAACGAAATCCTGGAATATTTAGTTTCCAATCACAGCCCTCCTGCAACCATGTTTCACTGATTGCCACAACATCATATTTCCAGGTGTCAATCCAGGCTCTAAGTTCATCCACCTTACTTACAATGCTCCTAGCATTAAAATATACACATTTTAGAAACCCACCATCCCTTATTCTCTGTCTATTATCTTTTTCATCTTTCTCGCCTACATTTTGGGTCCGAGTGCTTCCCTTCTCTGCCTCTTGCTCCACACCTTGACCCCTAGCCCCCTCTACCCGAGTCCCTCCCCCCAGCCTTTCTAGTTTAAAGTCTCCCCAGTAGCCTTTGCAAATCTCCCTGCCAGGATATTGGTCCCCCTCGGGTTCAAGTGCAACCCGTCCTTTGTGTACAGATCATGCCTTCCCCAAAAGAGGTCCCAGGGATCAAGAAACTTGAATCCCTGCCCACTGCACCAGTCCCTCAGCCACGCATTTATCCTCCACCTCATTTCATTCCTACTCTCGCTGTCACGCGTCACAGGCAGTAATCCTGAAATCGTTACCCTTTTGGTCCTTCTCCTTAACTTTCCCCCCAACTCCCTAAATTCTCCCTTCAGGACCTCGTCACTTTTTCTGCCTATGTCATTGGTACCTATGTGTACCACAACATCAGGCTCCTCTCCCTCCCTTATCAGAATCTTTTGGACACGTTCTGACACATGTGAGACCCTGGCACCAGGGAGGCAAACTACCATCCGGGTCTCCCGACTGCGTCCACAGAATCGCCTATCCGACCCCCTAACTATAGAGTCCCCTATTACAATTGCCCTCCTCTTTTTGCTACCCTTCTGAGCATCAGGGCCGGTCTCCGTGCCGGAAGCCCGGCCGCTGTTGCTGCCCCCAGCTCGGCTGTGCCCTCCAATCGTACTCAAACCCGAGTACCTATGTTCCAGGTGTACGGTCACAGGGGTACTCTCTAGCCCCTGCCTCTGCCCCTTGCCCTTCCTAACTGTGACCCACTTGTCTGCCTCCTGTGGTCTGGGAGTGACTACCTCCCTGTAGCTCCTCTCTATGACCTCCTCACTCTCCCTGACCAGACAGACGTCATTGAACTGCTGCTCCATGTTCCTAACACAGTCCTTTAGGAGCCCCATCTCAACACACCTGGCGCAGATGTGGACGTCTGGAGGGCTATCAGATTCCCTGACCTCCCACATCTGACATCCAGAACAGTACACTGCCCTGGCCTTCATACTCCCCCCCTTACACAGGATACAATATCAACACAATACAAAGTACACAACAAACTGCTGGAATCTGACTGCCAATCAGCTGCTTTCCCTAGTCCACTTCCCAGCAATCAGCGGCTTCCACAAAAAAACCCAAATGGAATGTTATGGATTTAGGCAAGCCCCGCGCTTGATTTTTATCCTTACCGGTCGGGTGTCGCTCCTCCCCCTCCTCCTCTTCTTCCAACGGCTCCTGTGGGCCTCTGAAAAAACAAGCCCCGTGCTTGATTTTTAACCTTACCGGTCGGGTGTCGCTCCTCCCCCTCCTCCTCTTCTTGATTTTTAACCTTACCGGTCGGATGTCGCTCCTCCCCCTCCTCCTCTTCTTACAACGGCTCCTGTGGGCCTCACTTTGAACTTCCACCCCTTGAACTTTTCCACATTTTGTCACATTACAACCACAAACGTAAATGTATTTTATTGGGATTTTATGTGATAGACCAACACAAAGTTATTGTGGTGGAAGGAAAATGATACATGGTTTTCAAATTTTTTTACAAATAAAAAACTGAAAAGTGTGGGGTGCAAAAGTATTCAGCCCCCTTTACTCTGATACCCCTAAATAAAATCCAGTACAACCAATTGCCTTCAGAAGTCACTAATTAGTAAATAAAGTCCACTTATGTGTAATCTAATCTCAGTATAAATACTGCTGTTCTGTGAAGGCCTCAGAGGTTTGTTAGAGAACATTAGTGAACAAACAGCATCATGAAGCCCAAGGAACACACCAGACAGGTCAGGGATAACGTTGTGGAGAAGTTTAAAGCAGGGTTAGTTCATAAAATAATATCCCAAGCTTTGAATATCTCACGGAGCACTGTTCAATCCATCATCCGAAAATGGAAAGAGTATGGCACAACTGCAAACCTACCAAGACATGGCCGTCCACCTAAACTGACAGGCCGGGCAAGGACTGCATTGATCAGAGAAGCAGCCAAGAGGCCCATGGTAACTCTGGAGGAGCTGCAGAGATCCACAGCTCAGGTGGGAGAATCTGTCCACAGGACAACTATTAGTCGTGCACTCCACAAATCGGGCCTTTATGGAAGAGTGGCAAGAAGAAAGCCGTTGTTGAAACAAAGACATAAGAAGTCCCGTTTGCAGTTTGCCGCAAGCCATGTGGGGGACACAGCAAACATGTGGAGGAAGGTGCTCTGGTCTGATGAGATCAAAATTGAACTTTTTGGCCTTAAATGCAAAACGCTATGTGTGGTGGAAAACTAACACTGCACATCACCCTGAACACACCATCCCCACTGTGAAACATGGTGGTGGCAGCATCATGCTGTGGGGATGCTTTTCTTCAGCAGGGACAAGGAAGCTGGTCAGAGTTGATGGGAAGATGAATGGAGCCAAATACAGGGCAATCTTGGAAGAAAACCTGTTAGGGTCTGCAAAAGACTTGAGACAGGGGCGGAGGTTCATCTTCCAGCAGGACAACGACCCTAAACATACAGCCGGAGCTACAAAGGAAAGGTTATAGATCAAAGCATATTCGTGTGTTAGAATGGCCCAGTCAAAGTCCAGACCTAAATCCAATTGAGAATCTCTGGCAAGACTTGAAAATTGCTGTTCACAGACGCTCTCCATCCAATCTGACTGAGCTTGAGCTATTTTGCAAAGAAGAATGGGCAAAAATTTCAGTCTCTAGATGTGCAAAGCTGTTAGAGACATACCCCAAAAGACTTGCAGCTGTAATTGCAGTGAAAGGTGGTTCTACAAAGTATTGACTCAGGGGGGCTGAATACCTTTGCACGCCACACTTTTCAGTTTTTTATTTGTAGTAAAATTTGGAAACCATGTATCATTTTCCTTCCACTTCACAATTATGCACCACTTTGTGTTGGTCTATCACATAAAATCCCAATAAAATACATTTGCGATTGTGGTTATAACGTGACAAAATGTGGAAAAGTTCAAGGGGTATGAATACTTTTGCAAGCCACTGTACAGTGAAAATCTTTTGTTCGCATGCTTTCCTTTCAAATCAAATAATTCTATGTATATGTACCATCGAGCCAATTTATCTCCAAGCCAAGCAGAGATGTTAGAACAACAGATTAGGATACAAGTGAGTGGGTGTCCAGAGTAAATTGCAGATGACATAATGCTCAGGAAAGGGAAAGAGAGGTGGATAGTGATAGACAGCGGGAAGATATAGAAACACTGGCAGAGTGGAAAGGCAGCAAATGTACAGAAGTGTGAAATGAAGTGTTTTGGCAGGAAAGACAGTATAAAGTACAAGTCACAGTTCAAAGAGGTGTGCGGGAACAGAGACAACTATGTATTCTAGGGGGCTAGGGGGCGCTGGACTGCCAGCAGCCTCTGCCTGCAACCCGTTTGTTTTTCCATCTTTTTGTTTATTTTTAGTCCATTTAAAGTTTGTTTTTGGGGAAACTTTAACTTTTTTTATGTGGGGCAGGGGGACAGGGTAAGGGGGAAACTAACTCCCAGTCACTTCCTGGCGGGGACGCGACTGTTTCTCCGAGTTGCGTCCTCGCCCCCCACCTCGCGGCCTACCACCTGGATCCGAGCGGCCTTCCCTGCCGGGGACCGGGAACCGGACCAGAGCTGCAACAGCGGCAGCGCTGGCGCTGGAGTCATCACGGAGCGGGCGATGCCTATCCTGGGTCGCCGTTTGGAGCTCCGCAGCGTTGGGCCGCTGCTCCAACATCATGGTGCTCTGGTTTAGAGAGCTCCCAACGTGGGCGGAGCTGACTGTCATCGCAGAGTCCTGGGGCCCTTTGCCGAGGGCCTCCAGCGTTGCATCTCCTCCCGGCGCGGCCAGTGGACTTTGGGAGCTGCGGACTCCGGTAGGAGGGGGCCGACTCAGGGTTCAGGCCGCTGAGGACGTCCTCCAGCCCTGACGTCGGACTTCCATCACCCCGCCGTGCGGGCCTGAACATCGGGCCGCCCGTAGCGGCGACTGCAGGGGGCTCGGGGAGGCCCCGACCATGGGGGAACATTGGGGAACATCAGGGGAAGAGACTGACTTTGGTGCCTTCCCTCACAGTAGGAAATTTTGATCCTGCTGTGGGGGGATGTTTTATGTTGAATCCTATCTACTCCATGTTGTGTTCTTTATTTTTAATATATGGCTGTATGGTGATTTAATTTCACTGTGCAATATGTTGAACCTGTTTAAAATATTGGTTCATGGTTATGCCACAGCTGCACTATTACCACAAATTCTGGTTACTTAGGATGTGAAGGATCTCCAGATAGAGAGATCACAAAATATTTACTGGGGTTGAGGGAGTTCAGCTGGAAATTTGGACCAAAGAAGGTGGAGTTTTCTCATAGTCATTTAGCACGAAACAGGTCCCTCAAGCCGGCTCGTCCATGTTAACCAAGTTGCAAAAGCTGGCCCCACCTGCCTGTGTTGGGCCATATCCCTCTAAACCTTTCTTATCCATGTGCATCTCCAAATGTATTTTAAATGCCTCAACTATGTCCTTTGGCAGCTCATTCCATATATTTACCACACTCTATGAGTATAAAACCTGCCCCTCAGGTTCCTATTAAATATTTCCCCTCTCACCTTAAACGTATGTCCTCTGTCTTGTACAACTGTAACATAATGTCTCAACATCTATACTCAATACCCTGCCTATTGAAGGCCAAAAGCCTTCTTGACCACCCAACTTTCAAGGAACTATATACCTGTATTCTTAGATCTCCCTGCTCTAAAACACTCCCCAGGGCCCTACCATTCTCATTTGAGTGTTGAAGATTGAAAGGAAATTCTGGAGTGGTGTATAAGATCATAACCAGTTGAGATGTGGATGGAAGAAGACTGTTTGCATTCATGGAACTATTTGGCTGCAAGAGGTGAGGAGTGTTTGTGAAATGGAATTCTCTGTGGTAAAGGTGGTGCAAACAGAACCAGTCAGGGCTTTCGTCAGAAAATTAGATAGATACGTGAGAAAGAATAATTTAGAGGGCTATGGGGAAAGGGCATGAGAATGTGACCTATTGAATTAGTTGTTGCTTGCATCATGCAGTCACTTCCTGTGTTGTTATGATTGTTGGAGGGTGATGGGTATATGGAACAAACTGCTAGAGGAAGTAGCTGAGGCAGGTACAATGACAACATTTAAGAAATATTTGGACAAGTACATGGATAGGAACTTTGTAGCAGGATATGGGATAAATGCAGGCTAATGGGCCTAGCTTAGTTGTGGGCATCTTAGTAGGAATGGATGAATTTGGCTGGAGGGTCTGTTTCTATGTTATATGACCATATGTGTGGATAAGATCACAACTGCATTTGTTGAAGAACTGATACCAGTAATAATAGTAAACATATCCAACCTAATAGGTTAATAGAATCTGTAGAAGGATCCTGACCTGCAATGTAGTCACAGATTCTGCCTGACCCGCTGTTCCTCCAGTACATTATGTTTTGCTCAAGGTTCCAGCATATGCAGTTCCGTGTGTCTTTACCTAATAAGAAATTTTTCGAGAAAGCATTATGCCGTGGAAAAGCATGTTTAATGTGAGTAATTGTGCCATAGAACCTTTATTAATTATTTTATAAATTCTATTGGTCCTGATTGGTAGATAAACAATAATTTTGCTCTTACATATTATGTTTTGCATTAATAATCAGGAGAAACTGGTCATTGGAGAAAAAAGAAGCTACAGATAGACATAAAATTCTGGAGTAACTCAGCATGTCAGGGAGCATCTTTGGAGAAAATGGACAGGTGACATTTGGGGTCGGGATCCTTCTTCAGTCATTTGGACAGGTACATGGATAGGAAAGGTCTAGAGGGATATGGGCAAACGCAGGCAGGTTAGGTGGGTATACTTTGGTTGGCATGGACAAGACTATGACATTGAACAAAATACAAATGATTACAACCTCTCATCATCATCCATTTACTCTCATTTTATAGTATAATAGTCATGCAGTACAGAAACAGGCCCTTTGGCCCAACTTGCCCATGTTTACCAGGATACTTCATAAACACTGGTCCCACCTCCCGTGTTTGGCCTATATCACCATGTGACTGTACAGATGTCTTTCAAAAAGTTATTATAGTAGCAGCTTCAGCTATCTCCTCTGGCAGCTCATTCTATATATCCACCACCCTGTTATTGGTTCTTGCTTTGCAACTTTTCTAATTGATATCTATTTGTTTAAATGTGACCCGATCGCACAGTATGGATTGAGTTGGAAGCAGCGTCTCTGGGAAGGCAGCCTGCACTTCCACTGTGGTCCACAGGGAGGAGCTGCAACTACACCGAGGCTACATTTGTTTTCTGGATTAAATTGGCCGGGAAACAGCTCGGCTAAATATACAGAATGAGCTCATGTTTCTGTGCCTGCAAAAGCTTCCATCTTCTGTTGCAAGGCTCGGCTAATGTTATTGTCTAAGTGCAGACCTATACTTGCCAAATCCTAAGACACAATGAGAGACAAAAGGCACCATCCTCTCTACGAGAGGTAATGCTGTTTTATAATTGATTTGATCACAACATTCTCCCCTCTCTCCACCTCATTTAGAGATACAGCAAGGAAACAGGCTCTTCGGCCCACAGAATCCACGCTGACCATCGATCACCCGTTTAACAAGTTCTATGTTATCCCATTTTCACACAAACTTCCAACACATTAGGGGAATTTTACAGAGGGCCAATTAACCTACAAAGACCTACGTGGGAGGAAACCGGAGCGCCCAGAGAAAACCCAGGCAGTCACAGGGAGAACGTGCAGCCAACACCGGCGGTCAGGATCGAACCTGGGTCTCTGGCTCTGTGTGACAGCAGCTCTACTCGCTGTGCCACTGTGACCTATGCGGTGCAGAGCGGACAGTTAGCCTGACTGGATTTTCTGTGGTTCAATCATGTGTTAGTGGAGAGATGTGTCACATACAGCTACTATACATTTAGAGGACAAGGCTGACAAGGAACCACTGTACTCATGAGGGGAATATATCTTGGAGACATAAGCAACTGCAGGTACTGATTTACCAGAAAAGACACAATGTGCTGGAGTAGCTCAGCAGGTCAGTCATCACTTCTGGAGAACATGAATAGGTGATATTTCGGGTTGGGACCAATCTTCAGATTGATCAGTGTCTTTTATTATGAACCAGCATCTGCAGTTCCTTGTGTCAACAGTTAAAAGACATTTGGACAGGTTAACGTATGAGAAGCGTTTGAAGGCTCTGGGCCTGTAATCGGAATAATGTCTTTATTCAGAGGTTGGTGAATCTGTAGAATTCATTGCCACAGACGAGGTGAAGATATTGGGTATTTTTAAGGCAGGATCTATAGTTCCTTGATTAGGAAGGGCATTAAAAGTTATGGAGAGAAGGCAGGAGAGTAGGGTTGACAGGGAAAGATAGATCAGCCATGATGGAATGGCGACCCAATGGGCTGAATGGCCTAATTATGTTCCTCTGCCTTATGGTCATATAGGTACACGGATAGGAATGGTTTTGAGGGATATGGGCCAAAAGCAGGTAAATGGGACTAGAGCTAATTCAGAGACCTGGATGAATGATTCATCCAAGGCAGTTGGGACTTTATATTCAGTTTACCAAATAATCTGGAAAAATAACGGATTTTCTGTTTTCAAAACCCAAAGTGATGGAGGATCCTCAGCAGGTCAGTCAGGATCTACGGAGGGAATGGAAAGATAATGTTTTGGGTCGGTACCCTTCTTCAGACTTTGACCCAACCCAAAATGTCCCCTCCCCAGACGTTGCCTGACCTGCTGAGTTCCTCCATCACTGTGTTTTTATCCTTAAAATTCCAGTGCCTGCAGTCCCTTGTGTCTTAATCCTCTATGTTTTCTTCTCAGACTTTAGACTTTAGAGATATAATGTGGGAACAGATCCTTTGACCCACCAAGTCCGTGCCAATTAGCGATCATTCGTACACTAGTTCTATCCTACACACTAGGGACGATTTGCAGAATCCAATTAATGTACAAACCTGCATGTCTTTGGGATGTGGGAGGAAACTGGATTACCCAAAGAAGGCCCAAATGGTCACAGGGAGAACATACACATTCCGTCCAGACAGCACCTGCAGTCAGGATCGAACCTGAGCCTCGGGCGCTGTGAGACAGCAAGTCTATCCGCTACACGTCAGAATTAGAATGTTCTGACAATGGAATGAAATTTGGAGACAGATCCCTGAGCAGATGTGACTGTGTAACATATTTAGTGCAACTGACCTGAGGTTTTGTTGTGTTGTAGGCGATTTTTAATATCACCAGTACTTCAAAACAATGATGTTTTTCTCTGTCCCTTTAATGTAGGTCAGTTTGTGCCCTATCAAAACAGCATGTGAATTATCCCGGTACTAGCTGAGTCCTGACATTGTCAATGAAAAAGTGACGGGTAATCACATTATTTCCTGTCTAGCCAAATTCTCCAGAAATCTTACTTTCCGCTAGTAAATAAAAACAATGATTTACTTGGATTTGAAAACAAAGGGCAAAGGTACTTCAGGGTGTCCTCTGCATTAGCTTTAAGGTGAGAGGGGCAAAGTTTAAAGGAAATGTGCAGGACAGGTTCATTACACAGACGGTGGTGAGTGTCATGAACATGCTGCCGGGGTGGTGGTGGACTTCAGAGGCTTTCAGATAGGCACATGGATATGCAGGAAATGGAGGGATATGGATCACAAGCAGGCAGATGAGATTAGTTTATCTTTGCATCATATTCAGCGTAGACGTTATGGGCTGAAAGATATGCTCCTGTGCTGCACTGTTATGATCTATTAACAAAGTTAAACAGCCACAGAATCCTTTGCCTAATGGAACAAACATAAAAGATCCACAAAATGCTGGAATAACTCTGGAGAACAAGGATAGGTGATGTTTCGGGTCGGACCCATCTTCAACCAGAAACATTGCCTCTCCATGTCCTCCAGAGATGCTGCCTGACCTGTTGAGTTATTCCAGAACTTTGTGTTTGTGCATCTGCAGTTCCCTGTGTCTCCAAGCATAAAAAAAGTCCTGACCCGTTTTACTTGTGGACTAAAAACAAGCCATGTAATAATAGAGACTTGTATTTATCAGCTCCAGACATCGGAGAAATGTTTCTAGCCAAAGAAGCAGTTTTGTAGACGGTATTGTGATATAGGAAAGATCTTTGTGTCCTGGGACGCCACCAACCTGCAGCCTACCTAAAGGCTCTGGAGGCATTATCCTGGTTTACCCTTCTACCGGTCCTTGCTCCTTGCGTCCGACTTCTCCAGCTCCCTCCCGGTTATGCTGTCCAATGAGATTTTGGGCAGTATGTTCTGCTTTTATTTCAAATTTCCTAAATTTGTGTTTTCCATTTGCTTTATTTCAAATCAACCTTCCCATTGGAAAGATGTCTACAACGCCTGAGCATTATGTAGGAATGTTACAAAATGTTGAGATGTTAAAAATCAAGCCTGTAATTTGTCCCATCAGATAACGTATAAAAATAACTTTAATTTGATACCTAATTCACTTTTATATCTTCAGTATTAAAAAAGTTATAGTCATTTTCATACTCGGAAATTAGCATCTTGTTTCCTATTGCTTTTCCATTGACTTCACGCAAAAGCTGTGATTGAGGCCAGTCAATTGACATAAAAGCCCATAACTTTCTTAAAAATTAAGAGAACTGAATGAAACTTTCAGTTATTATAGATTGAAGCATTCTGAAACAAATATGGAACATCTTACTTGGATGACCTGAAATTAAAGCATATAATTATTTAGTTACCTAATTGTAGCTAATTACAAAATTGACCGTTGTGACGGAAATAGTAATAAACACCGAGACTGCAGTGAAAATTCAAAAATGTGATATTCTCAAGATCAGAACTTTAATATTATTGTATTATATGCTGTAAGTCCGTAGCAGGTAAAGAAATTACAATTGCTAGCAAATGACCAAGTCTTTATGGAGAAGATCAGTTGCTAGCTGGTACATTGGCATATCATAATCAGTAGCATCATCATACTCCTCAGATTGTAACCAATAAGCAACTCTGTACACCTTGTTTTTCCTCAACTTTTCAATTTTGGCATTGTAAACTACAAGTTTTTGCTCTTCAAACCACGCATGACATGCCTTTCTGCCCACTACTTTCCCATTAAGAATGTCCTGTCGATCATCACATTAGGAATAGTCGGATAATCTCTGCGAATGCTGTCTAAATCAGTTTATTTTGCTGGGCATTTGGATTGACAATTTTGCATTTCTTCTTCGGAGACATCTGTTTAAAAAGTAAAGAAAAAAAACACTGAACAGCATTAACAGACACAAGTTATTATTTGCAGTTTTAGAAACAAAAAGGTAGAAACGATAAAGTTAAACGCTAAAAAAATTGTAAATGCCCAACAAAAATTTCATATTCATCAGTTTCATCAAATCAATTAAATTCATCTAATCAATTAAATTCATCTAAACTCAATTACTAGATCTAAACATCTATCCATTTCTTAAGAAAAGGCAAAAAAATGTAAATAGCCTAAATATCCAAATAACAAATAACAAACGGCACTGGATGGATTTAAGAGAGAGTTGGATAGAGCTCTAGGGGCTAGTGGTGTCAAGGGATATGGGGAGAAGGCAGGCACGGGTTTTTGATAGCGGACGATCAGCCATGATCATATTGGATGGCGGTGCTGGCTCGAAGGGCCGAATGGCCTCTTCCTACACCTATTTTCTATGTTTCTAAACAAACTGACCCCATTCACACAAGAATTCACAATATAACATGATTTTTAAATCTCACTTTGTCATGAATTTATATGCCAAATGGAAGAAATTTAATGTTTAATTCACATAAATTAATCCAGAAACATAAACTCTCAAGATAATTAAAATCATTATTTTTTTGCACAATACATCTGACTAAAACTATACTGTGGATATTTAGTATGAAAATATTGATCATGGATAGACAATAACACCAAATATAGATGATTTAGATGTTCTTATGACAAGATTGTGCAAACAAAAAAAGAATTAGATTTTCTTGAGAGTGGCTGTTTCTGGATTGTGATCGATTGGAATGTGGCCGCTGCCATGATTTAAGCCCCTATATCGGCAAGCAAGACGCGGCTAATTCGTATGGGGGCCTAAATAACATTTTTTGCATCATAAGATTAAAATGATGCCACACCAAAAAGCAAGGTAATATGTTAAATAAACAACACATCTTTTGTTTTGTCGTGCAATTGCGATCCGTGATGTTGAAGGCATTGAAGGCGTTAGAAGTCAAGTTTAACTTCAATCCAGCGATGTAATCGTCCAGCAAATTAAAAAAAAACGGGAATGGAAGCGCAAACGATTTTTCTTCATCAGCTAGCAGCTTGAGGAAATCCCTCTACGACAACCAATACAAACCTGCATTTTAACCCCGCCCCCCCAGAGCCTCCGGAATAGCACGCACAGGCGGCAGGCAGATCTGGAGTGCTACTGATGGTAGGTTTTGTAACAACGCTGCATTATGGCTGTAGGCGATTTGCCTTCAGCTTCTTTTGAGAAGATGGCCAATACTCAACCATTGTATTCACTTCTCTTGAATAGCCTAATGAAAGGCCAAGGTAGGGAAATAATGTTTCCAGTGGTGGAAGGTAGACAAAAAGCTGGAGAAACTCAGTGGGTGAGGCAGCATCTATGGAGCGAAGGAATGGGTGACATTTCAGGTCGAGACCCTTCTACAGACTGATGTGGGGGTGGAGGGGGGGGGGGGGGGGTGGGCAGGAAGAAGGAAGAGTCTAGGATCAGAGGGCACATCCTCAGAATAAAAGGACATACCTATAGAACGGAGATGAGGAGGAATTTATTCAGCTTGAGGTTGGTGAAACTGTGGAATTAATTGCCACAGACGGCAGTGGGGGCTGTGATTGGGTATTTTTAATGTAGAGAATGATAGGTTCTTGAATAATAGGAGGTCAAAGGTTATGGGGAGAAGGCAGAAGAATTTGGTTGAGAGGGAAAGGTAGATCAGCCATGATTGAATGGTGAAGCAGACTACTAGGGCTTAGTCTGATTCTGCTCCTATGTATTATGGTCGATGATCTTATGAGAAGCACCAATTACAGTAGTCAACGAGCTATACAGCACAGGAACAGGCAATTCATCCTACCTTTTCCATGTCAGCCAAGTTGACATTTTGGGCTCATTCTATTTATCTGCATGTGGCCTACAGTATTTTAAACCCTTCCCATCTATGTATCTGTTCAAATATCATTTAAAGTACATGCATACTTAACTATGATTGCTCCACACAGTAAAAAAAAGGAAAACAGGCTCATGGAAAATATCAAAGGTTCAAAGGTTATTTAATAGGTCACATACACCAATTAGTGTAGTGAAATGTTTCTTGCCAATGCAGCACATAAAAAAGAATACAGACATAACAATAATAAAGAGATTTCAAACATAAAAAACATCCCCCCACAATGGTTCCCATTATGAGGGAAGGCACAAAGTCCAGTCCCCATCCCCATGTCCTCCAATAGTCGGGCCTATTGAGGCCTCCGCAGTCGCCTTCACAGAGGCCCGATTTTCCAGGCTGTTCTCGCCGGGTGATGGTGCTCCGGCGTCGGGAGAATCCTCTCAGCGGCTCGGGACACCTGGAACGGCCGCTTCCTTACCGGAGTCCGAAGCCAACAAGGCCGCGCCGGATGGAGCTCCCCCACTGGCTCCCGATGATGAAGTCAGCGCTGCCGCCCGCAGCTGGCCACTCCACAGACCCGCGGCTCCGCGATGTTTCATCGGCGGTCCTTGCAAACCGGAGTTCCAGCGCGGCGACCCAGGCAAGGCATAACTCGCTCCGCGATGGCGCTCCAGCGCTGCGCCACTGCCAAAGCCGAGGTTCTGGGCGGTCCCCTCAGGAAACGCTGCTCCAGGCCCACTGGTAGGCCGCGAGGACGGGTCGAAGGTGCAGCCCGGAGAAAAGCTGCCTCTCTGACTAGGTAGGGACCAGGAAAAGTAGTTTCCCCTTCCCCCCCCTCCCCACCCCCCACATAAAAAAGAATAGACTCCAAACAAAACACTTTAACTTACTAAAAATAAAGAAAAGAATGAAAAACAAACAGCTGCAGGCTGGGCAGCCATACCATACAGGACGGCGACCCTATCATACAGGACGGCGCCCCTATCCAAATATTGATCCAGTGTTTTATATGAACTCGTTGGAATACATTTTTCATTTGAAAATAAATAAATGAATGGCTAATGACAGCATGACAGCAAGAACCAGAGGTTTAAGGTTAAAGGTATATGCAGGGAATGGAGGGATGTGATCGAGGGAAGGAACAATGCTGGACCTGGCGTGGGTGGTCCAACGTCAGTGAGGGGGGAGAACAATGGAAGACCCAGTGTGTTGGGAGGGGAAGAACAATGGACAATGGAGGACCCGGCGTGGAGGAACCGTCATGAGGGAGGGAGATGGTCAAGATAAGAAGGGGGACCTGGTGTGGATACTCCGGCGCGGTAACTTCGTAAGCACCCTTGAAGGGTGACTATTTGCATACCTTGGGTAGGCAAGCAAAGAATTTCACTGTGTCTTGTCACATGTGACAATAAAGTATTCATTCATTCACATGCAGGCAGAGGAGATTAGTTTAACTTGGTCTCATGCTCAGCACTGACATATTGGGCCAAAAGGCCTGTTCCGTGTCTAGCATACGCTATTCTGATGTATTCCTGAAATACATAAAATGGTAAACCTTTTCTAAAATTTAGAATTCCTCCAGCCTTTTGTTTTTTGCTCAAGATTCCAGCATTTGCATTTTCTTGTGACTTCTCTGGAGTCTGTTTGTTCTTCATTCTAAAAGCAAAAAATAAATAAATTTGATTTCCATGCCAGAATGATGAATGGCCGGCAAGTTATGGTCCAATACATGACATTTTTGAAGCTGGCCTATTGGTGTGTCAGGAATATTTCAAAGCAACATTAGACTTTTGAACCCACACAAAGCCAGCTGTTGGCAATGCTCCTTGAGATGACAAATGAAGGATTAGCTATTTCTTTGTACTCT
Source organism: Okamejei kenojei (assembly GCA_035221665.1). Taxonomy (NCBI): domain Eukaryota; kingdom Metazoa; phylum Chordata; class Chondrichthyes; order Rajiformes; family Rajidae; genus Okamejei; species Okamejei kenojei. The sequence goes on along the minus strand of CM069136.1, from coordinate 74,419,557 downwards.
ATCCCATGAGATCGTGCAGGCAGTTTCTGGCCATTGGCATTTTCTTCTGAGAATTTGGCAGAGATTAGAGAACATCTTCCTTTTAACTTTTAACAGTAGTCTTTTTTTTGTTTCATTTCTGTGCCACCATCTGCAAATTATGAAACAATATCCCTTTTTGTGTTGGGACTTCTGAAGAAATCAGGAAAATGTTAATGTTCCCACTGTCAGAAGATTCTCAGTAAGGATTTTCTTCTAATGCAGTAAATAAAGATTTCTGAAATAATTCCTTACAGAATTATGGTCTGTAAATGTCATGTAGCTAATTAATTTTGAAAAATAAGAAAAATGCTAGAAACATAATGCAAGTCGGCTATTTTCATTCAAATGTTACCTATTAGGAATGTTGCCATTAAACTGAAATGAGTGCAGAGGAGGTTCACGAGGATGTTGCTAGGATCTCGAGGGCCTGAGCTGTAGGGAATGGTTGGGCAGTCCAGGACTTTATTCCTTGGAGAGCAGGAGGCTGAGGGACGATCTTATAGAGGTGTGTAAAATTATGAAGGGAATAGATAGGCTGAATGCACAGTCTTTCTCTCAGGGTAGGGAAATCAAGATCCAAAGGGCATAGGTTTAAGGTGATAGGTAAAAGATAAGAGCATGAAGGCTACCTTAATTCATTGTAAGTACGTCAGTGTTTTTTTTTAATATGGATATGTTGGGAATGGAGGGATATGGATCATATGCAGACGGGAGATTTGTTTAACCTGGCATTGTTCAGCATGGACATTGTGGGCCAAAAGGCCTATTCCTGATCTGTACTGTTCTAGGTTCTATGTTCTAGGGTTGCAGGCATTTGGAGCAAGCTGCCAGTGGAGGTAATTTATTTATCTATCTATCTATTTATTTATTTATTTATTTATATATTTATTTACTTATTTATTTATTTAATTGATTCTTTATTTCGAACAGAATAAAAGAATAAAAAGCAATTGTGAAACAGCTTGAGGCAGGTACAATAACAACATTTAAAATATGTTTAGAAAGGTACAAGGATAGGAAAGATTTTGAAAGATATTGGACAAACGAGGGTAAATTGGACTAGCTGGCGTATGTTGGTTGTTATGGACATGTTGGGCAGGACATGCTGCATGACTATTCAGGCAGGTGAATGGGGTGGAAAATTGGATAAGTAAGTATGCAGATGATACTAAGATAGGTGGTGTTGTGGATAATGAAGTAGATTTTCAAAGTCTACAGAGAGATTTGGGCCATTTGGAAAAGTGGGCTGAAAGATGGCAGATGGAGTTTAATGCTGATAAGTGTGAAGTGCTACATCTTGGCAGGACAAATCAAAATAGGACGTACATGGTAAATGGTAGGGAATTGAGGAATGCTGTGGAACAGAGGGATCTAGGAATAACTGTGCATAGTTCCCTGAAGGTGGAATCGCATGTAGATAGGGTGGTAAAGAAAGCCTTTGGTGTGCTGGCCTTTATAAATCAGAGCATTGAATATAGGAGTAGGGAAGTAATGTTAAAATTGTACAAGGCATTGGTAAGACCAATTCTGGACTATGGTGTACAATTTTGGTCACCTAGTTATAGGAAGGATGTCAACAAAATAGAGAGAGTACAGAGGAGATTTACTAGAATGTTGCCAGGGTTCCAGCAACTATGTTACAGAGAAAGGTTGAACAAGTTAGGTCTTTATTCTTTGGAGCGCAGAAGGTTAAGGGGGGACTTGATTGAGGTCTTTAAAATGATGAAAGGGATAGACAGAGTTGATGTGGATACGTTTTTCCCATTGAGGGTAGGGAAGATTCAAACAAGAGGGCATGACATGAGAATTAAGGGACAGAAGTTTCGGGGTAACGTGAGGGGGAACTTCTTTACTCAGAGGGTGGTGGCTGTGTGGAATGAGCTTCCAACAGAAGTGGTGGAGGCAGGATTGATTTTAACATTTAAGAGTAAAGTGGATAGGTATATGGACGTGAAGGGAATGGAGGGCTATGGTCTGAGTGCAGGTAGATGGGACTAGGGGAAAACAAATGGTCGGCACGGACTGGAAGGGCCGAGAGGGCCTGTTTCCGTGCTGTAATTGTTATATGGTTATATGGTTATATGGTTATAGGTTGAAGTCCAATTACTAATGTTTGGGCCATCTGGTTTACCTCCCTCAGATTTTGAATCTATAAAAAGTCCTTATTTATGTTTTAGCTTGGATTTTATAGATTAATGGTAAGGTGGGGCAGTATTATGTTGCCAATGTGCCTCTGAAATGATATGGTAACATGGTGTGATTATTAAGCTACGAGACTTGCTGCCAGAATCTTGGACCATTGATCTAGATGCGTAAGTTCCACCTATGGAGTATTTTCAAACTGAGCAATTAAATAAATCTGAAATTCTCAATAACTGTCTAGTTTAGTTTTAGTTTAGTTTATTGTTGTCACATGTACCATGGTACAGTGAAAAGCTGTTTTGTTGTCTGTTATCCAGTCAGCAAAAAGACCATTCGGGCTTACAGTCAATCTGTCCACAATGTACAGATGCAGGAGAAGGGAATAACAGTACAAGATAAAGTCCCGTTAAGTCCGATAAAAGATTCCCACAGCAAAACCCACTTGGTTCATGAATGTCCTTCAGGAAAAGAACTATGTTGCCCTTACCTAGGAAAGTACATGGATAGGAAAGTTTCAGAAGAATATGGGTCAAATACAGGTACATGGGTCTAGTTTAGATGGGGCATCCTGGACGAGTTGGCCTGACGGGCCTGTTTCTGTGACACATGACTCTATGACTAGGCTGACTTACATGTGACTCCAGGAACCTCAGTGTAGTTGACTGAACTGCTTCAGCTCAGGGTCTATTAGCAATGGACATTAAATGCTGGCATTTCCGGTACAGGCATTCCATGAACATTTCCACACATCATGAACAAATAAACAAAAAGCAAGATTTTAGAACAAACATACCTCCGAGTATTGTATAAAAAACATAACAGAAAATACTCAATTCAAGCAGTTGTTCATGACTTTGCTGAAATATGATGGCCATTCATTGATCAGAACTGCTTCAGTAAAAATGTAGGTGGTAAGCTTTAAAAATTACATTTACATCAAATATAACGTTTTATCAAAGGCTTTCCCAAAGACATTGAACCCAGAATAGTATAGGTTCAATGTCTGGGAAAGCACAGGAACAGGCCCTTCAGCCCACAATGTTTGTGCCACACATGATGCCAAGATAAACCAATCCCCTTTGCCTGTACGTGATCCATGTACTTCCATTCCCTGCACACCCATGTGCCTGTGTATGGTCTATTAAATGACACTATCACGTCTGCCTTCACCACCACGCATGGCAGCGCAATGGTATATCTGATCTGTTTGGTAGTGAAATAAATCTTTCCACCTTGGCTTTTCCACACAATATTGTATTGTACCCGTAATCCACCACTCTCTGTGCGCAAGACTTGCAAATAAAATTAGGTTTGTGGTATGTACTAATTTGATCTTTTTGCTAATTTTCTATTGGTAAATAGAAAACATATATACCGCAGAAAAAAAAACTGTCTGTATTTATGCAGAATGTAAACTTCCTGGTCATCTTGTATTTTTTTTTCAGTGTGTTTAAACAAAAAAGTCCAAGATTTAATGCTCTTGACTTTTCCCATAACCTTTCCATATGCAATCACAAATCACAAGACGTTCTATATTTGGATCATGTGAAAGCTGGCAATAGTGTCAGCTTTGACCTGAAGCATGTAACTTTTCATCTGTATTACATTCCAGAATTCAGTGGAAGCATTGCTAATGGCTACAACACTCAGCATCCGCCTTCGCAATGAATATGTAAGTGAATTTTGGCACAGCTAAGTTTTATTGCAGATGGTATTTTCCATGTGGGCTGTTGAGAAGCTTTGATATGAAGTAAATGGCTGTGCTGCTGGACAAAAGTGATCATGTAACACATTTGGGGGTAATGTGAACAGTTTTGGGCCCCACATCTGAGGAAGAATGTGCTGCTGCCGTTTGAGAGGGTCACGAGGAGGTTTACAAGAATGGTCCCAGGAATGATTGGATTAACATATGATGTGCATTTGAGGGGACTGGGCCTGTACTTGCTGGAGTTTAGAAGGATGAGGGGGAACCTCATTGAAACTTACCAAAAAGTGAAAGGCCTGGATAGATGGATATGGAGTGGATGTTTCCACTAGTGGGAGAGTCTAGGACTAGAGCTCACAGGCTTACAATAAAAGGATGCATCTTTAGAAAGGAGATTAAGAAGTTTTTTAGTCAGAGGGTGGTAAATCTGTGGAATTCATTACTACAAACGGCTGTGGAGGCCAAGTCAATGGACATTTTTAAGGTGGAGATTGCCAGATTCTTGATTAGTACGGGTGTCACGAATGATGGGGAGAAGGCAGGAGAATAGGGTTGGGAGGGAAAGATAGATCAGCCATGATTGAATTGTGCAGTAGATTTGATGGGCCTAATGGCCTAACTCTGCTCGGAGAACTTATCTGGAATACATTTGGCCATTCTTATGCCAGATATGAAAGCCAGGAAATTCTGTTTTAGGTCTCTTTATTCAAGTTGTATTGACAGCTGTGTATTCTCTATCCCAACTCTGCAAGTTGAAATTTTGCTTTGAACACATTTTTTTTGCGTCTCGCTGCTCCAGCTGGAAAACTATTTTTGGTTGTTTAGACTGAATTATGGTTCTCTTATTTACTTCTGTGTTTGTGAAACAGATAGCAAACCCCAGGCCCTCCTTTTGAGTAAGGCAGAACATTAATCTCCAGAGCAAAGGCATGGAGGTTCAAATATCATCCTTAATTGTTGTTTGAATTCATCTGCTTTTGCACAGCTTGTTTTATGAAGGCTAAGGGCCAATTGCAGGCAAATGAGGCTAGCCCAGCATGCCAATTTGGTCTACATGGATAAGGTGGGCCAAAGGGCCTGTTTCCGTGCAATATCGCCCTGTGACACAATGCCGCACATCAGGTCCACCACTATGTAGAAACAATAGTTGCTGGTTAATACATAAAAGGACACAAAGTGCTGGAGTAACTCAAAAGGTCAGGTAGCATCTCTGGATGAATGTTAAGCAGAAGAAATTTCTCCCAAGCTCATGGGTACAAAATAAACTTTACCTAAATCATAGTAATTGAATCCCATAATTGACTACACGGTTAGCCAAAATTTGAAGTCCATCACAATTTACTATAGTATTGGAAATGAGAGGTGTGGAGTATCAGAGAGGTATATAGTGGTGAACCTGGATAGGTTCAGACACTTCTTCAAACTCAACCTGAAACGCCACCTACCTACACTGCATCACTTTGCGGGGGATGGATCAAAGCAGTGTGTCCCAATAGAACTAATGAGTCCTGAATATATAAACTTATGAGAGGCCTACATAGAGTAGATAGTCAGACCCTTTTCCCTGAGGTAGAAATGTCAAAGACTAGAGGGCACAGCTTTAAGGTGAGAGGGGCAAAATCTAAAGGAGATACGGGGCAGATTTTTTACACAGGATGGTGAGTGCCTGGAATGTGCTGCCGGGGAGGGTGGTGGAGGCAGATATGATAGTGGCATTTAAGAGGTGTCTAGATAGGCAGATGGATATGCAGGGAATGGAGGGACATGGATAATGTGCAGGCAGATGAGATTAGTTTAGCTTGGCATCATGTACAGCATGGATATCGTGGGTCAAATGGCCTGTTCCTGTGCTGTACTATTCTATGTGACCTATACGAGATGTTCCTTCTGCACACTATGATTTACACCATTTATAACTGCAAACATTCCATAAAATTCAAAATGTAACAAAGACATAAGAAAAATCAGTTTGTGTTTATATTTTACTAAATGTGTTACCTACAGAGCCAATATTCTGTAGTTGACCAAGATGTCCCATCTAAATTAATCCCAGTTGCACACATTTGGCCCATATCCCTCTAAACATTTCTTATTAATACACCTCTCCAATTTGGTGGAATTGATGGAAGGATACAGGATGGAAGCAGGCCCTTCAGCCCGCCAAGTCAACAGCAACCATTATTCACCTGTTCACTCAAGTTAATAGGATTAAATTGTGCTTTTCTCAGAGATCTAAATCTCTTTGCAGTTTTGATTGTTCAAGTGCAGAAACGCTTACACTCACCAATTATGCCTTGGCCGCACAATGCGATCTCCCAGTTGTTAATCATTTTAACTCCCCTTCCCATTCCAATACTGACCTTTCTGTCCTGGGCCTCCACCACTGTCAGTGTGTAAATTTGAGGAACAACACTTCATATTTCGCTTGGGTAGCTTTTTTGTTCGGGCCTTCTCTAGTCTGAAGAAGGTATTTCGACCCGAAGCGTCACCTATTTCTCCAGAGATGTTGCCTGACCCACTGAGTTACTCCAGCCTTTAGTGTCTATCTTCAGTATAAACCAGCATCTGCAGTTAATTCCTACACATTAATATGATCCTGAAAGTTTTTTTTTCATTTTGGATCTGTCTGACTTTCCCAAAACTGTGTTTTATACTTTTTTTTCTCCAGGCATGTGACGCAATCTTAGTTAAAGGGAGATCCTGATGTTTGATGCGTGCAGTGTTTATAAATTCCAAAGTGCCATGGTATCATTTAAACCAGCTGGTGATCAAACACATCCTCTTAGGATGGAGCAAACACTATTCAGTTATCAAAATTATTTTGCAATAAAATTAAAGAATACATTTCACATTTGGGTTTCTCCAGACTGATTCCTGGGATGTCGGGACTTTCATATGAGGAAAGACTGGATAGACGTGGCTTGTACTCGCTAGAGTTTAGAAGACTGAGGTGGGATCTTATAGAGATTTACAAAATTCTTAAGGGGTTGGATAGGCTAGATGCAGGAAGATTGTTCCCAATGTTGGGGAGGTCCAGAACAAGGGGTCACAGTCTAAGGATAAGGGAGAATTCCTTTAGGACCGAGATGAGGAAAACATTTTTCACACAGACAGTGGTGAGTCTCTGGAATTCTCTGCCACATAAGGTAGTTGAGGCCAGTTCATTGGCTATATTTAGGAGGGTGTTAGATGTGGCACTTGTGGCTAAAGGGATCAGGGGGTATGGAGAGAAGGCAGGTACGGTATACTGAGTTGGATGATCAGCCATGATCATATTGAATGGTGGTGCAGGCTCGAAGGGCTGAATGGCCTACTCCTGCACCTATTTTCTATGTTTCTATGTGGCAGACATTTGAATTGGCCCGATAATACCTTTGATTTGTGTTTAAACTGACCTTTTTAAACCAGAGAGAATACTCATTTGAAAAGTAGTTAGAAATGAACTGAATTTTGAAACAGAACAAAACCATTATTTATCTGAAGAAGGTTCACTACTCGATAAGTCACTTATCCATGTTCTCCAGAGATGTCGCTTGACTCGCTGAGTTACTCCAGCACTTTGTGTAAACCAGTAGCTGCGGTTCTCTGTTTCCACTAATTATCTCTTGCTTTTCCAAGATAGTGGGAAATCCTTAACACAGACACGAAGGCAGACAGGCAAAGGGGGACCGGTGGGATGAATGTAGTTGGGGATTGGGAGGTGAGGGGTGTTGTGTATGGAGAGGAGAAGGAAAAGCCAATAGAGATGCACTTCATTGTCAGAATTGAGTGCAGCCTGTTTTGGTCAATGCTTTATCGTTACGCGCAAATGCACATTGAAATTCTTTTCTTTGTCCTTACAATTCAGTAAGATATTGACATAGCTAAGCACAATCCCTGATTAGCAAAGTGTACAGAAATAGTTCACAGAGACCGCACGCAAGGTGTGCTGGCATTAACTTGGCCAGCCATGATCCTGGCATTTTGTTTTCAGCCACCAACAGAGAGCATTGGGTAGATGTTTACCTTGATTTTTTTTCTATTGCAGCTGTCGGATGTCTGAGATAAAGCAGAAAATGCTGGAAATGACCTATAGGTCAGCCAGCATCTGCGGCGAGAGAAATAGAGAGTGGTTCACTTTGTCATGTCATCGGGAGATACTGCCTGGGAGTCTCTTTCTCCCACTGTCAGTATGGATCATAATGCACCTATTTTTACACTAATTCTACTCTAACCTATTTTGTTCCCCTCATATTCCCAACAAGTATTCCACCTTCAACAGCCCCAGATTCAACCACTCATCAACACATGAGAGACAATTAACATCAGTCAATTAACATAGAGCAGAACAGCACAGGAACAGGCCCTTCAGCCCACAATGTCCATGTTGAACATGATCCCAATTAAACTAATCATCTCTGCTTGCATGTGATTCATATCCCTCCAATCCCTGCATATCCATGGCCTATCAGAAAGACACTTAAACCCCCGCAATCATATCCAGTTACAAATACAATGTCACCTGCGATGGGAGAAGGGTGGGATTTGATCACGTGGTGCAAAACCGAGATGCTTTTTCTGCCTCCACCTGCACCACCCTGGCAGCGTGTTCCAGGCACTCACCACCCTCTGTGTAAAAAACTTGTGCACATCTCACACTTGTGCACATATTTTTGGGATGTGGGAGGAAATCAGAGCACCCAGAGGAAACCCACGTGGTCAGAGCAAGAAGGTGCAAACTCCACACATACAACACCCAAAGGTCACTGGAGCTGTGTCACTGGAGCTGTGAAAGAGTAACCCAACCAGCCAAACCTCTGTGCTGTTCAAGTTGTTCAACGTGAAATTTTAACTCTTTCTCTTTCCACGGATGTTGCTTGAGCTGATGAGTGACTCCAGTATTATCTGTATATCATTTAGGTTTACCTTAATGGCTTTTTTTGAGTGAGAAAAGCAACATTCTAAATTGAGACACGAGGAACTGCGGAAGCTGGAACCTCGAGCAAAACACAAAGTGCTGAAGGAACTCCGCAAATCAGGCAGCATCTGTGGAGGGAATCGACAAATGACATTTCATCCCAATCTGAAACGTCGTCTGTCCATTCCCTTCACAGATACTGCCTGGCCTGCTGAGTTCCTCCAGCACTTTGTGTTTTATCCTTAATTGAGGCCGTTTTTTATGATTTATAGTCTAAATTTTGTGGTCCTATGTTTTGATAGGACTTGGGTTTCTGCGTGCTTTTTCTTTCTCTTAAACCCATAATTATACTGTAAATGGGTGCTTTCTCTATCTCTAAAACCCATGATTATAAATGCTTTTGTTTTGCGATGCATCTGAATTTTCTTTATTTGGTCCTGAAGTAGAGCTAATAGGACTTGATGTTTCAATCCCTGTAATAAGTCGGCACTCTTGCTATTTGCAGTGGGATTGGAGTGGTGAAAGGTAGGATAGTGGTGAATCGGGGTCATCAGGTGGGCACCCTCCTTCTTTGACGTTTCATTGATAAGCCCACAACATCTCCAGAGGGCTCAACGGTGATACCTGGCATCCCAGTTACACCCCCCTCAATTCCATACCCTCCTGTATTCATCTTGCAGCCCAATTGTTGTCTCTCCTTTAGATCCAGATCCAATTGCTGCTTTTTTCTGCAGAATTTGATAATGATTTGATTGCTTGTTGGAGGCAGCGACCCCTCACCCCCATTTTCTTTAATAGCCTGGTCATAAATGAAGCAACAAATCCCCTGCATCCCACTTCGACAGGGAAAATCTTGGTCTTCCAGCCAGTCTGGGAAGCTTCAGTTGCCAGTTCAGAGTACTTGGTCTTTTTCCTCTCATAAGCTTCTTCAACACCATCTTCCCATGGAACTGTCAATTCCACAACATATGCCAACTTGGCTGTTGTGGACCACAGGACCATGTCTGGCCGGAGTGTTGTAACCACAATGTCTGGGGGAAACACAAGCCTTTTTTCTAAGTCCATTTTCCAATCCCGAGCAGGCTGCAGAACGCTTGCATCCATTGATGTTATCTGGTGCTCTGGAGGTTGGCCTGCTGGTACAAATGTTGTGAAGTGGACATTTCCTGCCGATGTTGGTGGGGAAGCATTTGTGATCGTTCGCCTCTGTTCAAGGATTGATGACAGCTGTCTGAGAACTTGGTTATGCCGCCAAGTGTAACGCCCTTGGCCGAGGCTCATAGTGCATCCTGTTAAAATGTGCCTTAGTGATCCAGGTGCTTGGCAAAGGGAGCAAGTGGGGTCTTCTCAGAACCACTGCTTCAGGTTCTGCGGTGATGGTAGAACATCATAAGTGGCTCTGATGACAAAACTTAGTCGAGATCCTTCCATTTGCCAGATTTCACGCCAGCTGAGTTTCCTCTTTTCCAGACTCTCCCAGTTAGTCCATTGGCCTTGCTTGGCCATTGAGACGGCCTTGGCGGGTCACACTGCCTCCTCCCGTCTTCTCACCTCCTCCACCACGAGCCGTCTTTTCTGCACTGATGTTGCCTTGTGCCATTGAGGAGCTTTTGGGACGAGCCCGAGCCTGGCTCCCGTGTTGGACTTGGCCAACCATATCCCGGAAATGAAGAGTAGACTTCGCACTCTGAACGGCTTCAGATGGGGTCCACTTCCTCCCCATTGCCACACGGGAGGCCGCTGTTCGAATAACAGTATCTTCAGATTCAGTGAGGGTCATAAACAACCTTGCTTTAGTGCATTTGAACTCTTCCACAAGTCCTGTAATGGGTAATTCCAATTTGCCACTCCCATACAGTCTGACAGCACTTAAGCATCGTGGAAGTCCAAACCACTGTTTCACATGTGTGCTGATCATTCTTTCCAGCTTTTCCACTTTGTTGATGGGGATTTCATACATAGTTAAAGGCTACATGATTATTGGTAGTATGCCAAATTGGAAGCACCACAGCTTGAGTTTTCCTGGTAGCAAGGTCTTGTTGATGCGAGCTATGTGCATGATGGTATCCTTTTTGAGTTGTTCAAATTGCTCGGTGACCTTGAGCTTTGCATCATACCATCGACCCAAACTCTTCACTGGCATTTCTGAAACAGTTGGAACAGGTATTCCGTTAATATGAAATCTTTGATCCTTGACTTGACCTTTGACAATGGAGATGCTTCTGCGCTTGCTGGGTTTAATCTTCATTCTTGCCCATGTGATGTTTTGATGAAGTTTTTCCAGAAGTCTCTTGGTGCAGGGGATAGTTGTTGTTAGTGTTGTTATATCGTCCATATAGGCTCGTACCGGTGGCAATCGCTGACCACACTGTAACCGCTTTCCTCCCACAACCCATTTTGATGCTCCGATAATGAGCTCCATTGTCATAGTGAAGGTCAATGGGGAGATGGTGCACTCCGCCATGATGCCGACTTTCAGTGGTTGCCACGCTGTGGTAAAGTCTGATGTTGTGAGACAAAATTGCAGATCCTGGAAGTAGATTTTTACCAGATTTGTTATTATTGCCGGCACCAGAAAGAATTCAAAAGCAGTCCACAGTAGCGAATGAGGAACTGATCCATAGGCGTTGGCCAGATCGAGGAACAAGACATGCAGATTCTTTCGTTCTTTCTTAGCAGTCTGGATTTGATGCCATATGACGCTGGTATGTTCAAGGCATCCCGAGAAGCCTTCTATGCCAGCCTTTTGGATTGACATATCAATGAAATGGTTTTGTTCAAATACTTTGTAAGTCTTTTTGCCACCACACTGAAAAAGATCTTGCCCTCTATGTTAAGAAGGTTTATTTGCCGAAACTGTTCAATGGTGGAAGAATTTTTCTCTTTTGGGATCAGGACTCCCCCTGCTCTTCGCCAGGCTTTGGGGATAACTTCCTTTTCCCACGCAACCCTCATGTTCCTCCAGAGGAATTTCAGAATATCTGGGGCATTCTTGTAGACACAATACGGAACACCATTAGGGCCTGGTGCAGAGGCCGTTCTTGCCTTCCTCACTACTTCTTTTCCCTCACTCAGCTTGGGAGGGCTGATGTCAAATTGATGTTGTGGGGGTGAGATTGGTGGGATGTCAGTGGGGACAAAAATCGGTTCATCTTTTAACTCATCAGTGTGGATGGTTCTGATGTGTCCTTCAACCTCCTTTTTTGACGCTTTCAGGGATCCGCTTTTTTCTTTTGTGAAAATGCCTCTCACAAACTTAAAGGGATCTTTGTAGAAGTCTGTTCTTGCTTTTTCCTTCTTTTTGCGTCGTTTTCCTTAAATTCTCCGCTCTGCGCAGCTTCGAGAGCCTCTGTTTTAGGTCCTTTTGAAGGAGGTTGATGCCCTCCCTTTCTTCTGCTGTTGCTTTTTTCCACCTTCCTCAGGCCTCTTCTTTCTTTAACGTCGTTGGATTTCCTGGAGACGACGGGACTTGGGGGGAGGAGGCCTATCTTTCCTGCTGAGTTGTTCCTTTTCACCAAATTTCTCCTTTCCATAGCTGTAGACTAGATCACCCATCTTCTCCAACTTCTTTTCTGCTGATCCCTTGATTCCACTTAAGATTAAGCTCACATCTGCATTGATGATTTCCCACTCCTTGCTGTTAGACTTTGGCCATTTCACCAATGGCTTACGTCCTTGCATGTTCTCCACTTTACGATGTGCCTGGTTGCGTCTTGGACTGTTGCCTGAAACTTCTGCCACATCCCGTAGTGTGCTGATGCTCTGCGTACTGTGGATTTCTTCCTGCCGCTGAGTTTCATCCGACTGATTTGACCTTCCTCTTAACAGAATCTGGTCAATGCGGGGCCCTGGGTTGGGGATTTTCAAGCATTTTTGTCAACCCTGATGAATTTTGAGACCACGAGTTGATGTTACTTTAGTCCAGCCACACCTACAGGTCTGAAGAACATGTCCAGCTGCTCGTTTTTCAAGAGTTTTGCCACTTACTTGATTCAATGTCGTGTCCGTTCCAAGGTTTGTTTCCAGGTGGTCAGTCGATGAGTCATCTTGCGCCCCCGCTCTCACAGACTCTGGGGGTATTTTTCTCTTTGAACTTTTTGTAGCCAAGCTGTTATGGGTAGCTAGCCCATAACAGCCCCGTTATCTATTTTCTTCTTATTGCTCCTCCCAAAAACTCAGCACAAACACGTCTTTTAACCCACGATGTCCATGTTGACCGTCACTTCACATTTTTTATAATTTCATCTGACAAACATGAGCCATATAGCAACTTCCTTTTTTGCCTTTCTAAAGACCATCCTGATGTGCAAACATTTCTCCCACCATCTCACCACCCCAGTTACTCTGCTTGTTTCCCCACCTTCATACACTCATCTCTCATCCCCAAGTCCTGCATTTTGCGTTTAGCCCCCCCCCCCCCATCCCCCTCTTTCCCTTCCCAACCTGTCCCCCTCCATTTATATCCTTTCCTCCGGTTTCACATTTCACTCCTCCTCTCCTCTCTTTATCTGACAACCTTTTGTCCCCTCTACATCTTTAGGCTTTGTCACTTTCTCAACCCATCTGCCAATCAAACCTGGCCCCTCAACAGTATCACCTATCACTTGCCAGGTTTGTCCCGTCTCCACCTCCAGCTTTCTCCACCTTAGCACATTCAGACTGAAGAAGGGTCCCAACCCAAAAGGTTGCCTATTCATTCCCTCCATGGATACAGTCCCACTAAGTTTTCCCAGCGCCTTGTATTTTATTGTCAGTATGCACGTGGAAACTGATGCATACTTTTGTGATAAGTAGACTGTTGTTACAGTGGACCAGAGAAACGATTATTGCTTTATGTAACCTGTCATCTCCCCGCCGGTACTTCAACCCTATGCTTTCAATGTAATTACATGCTGTGCGCTATTCTCCCTCACTGAGTCAGAATCACAGAAATCCCCATTTAGCAAAACACTGCAGCATCTGAAACACACACACATCACCACTGTCATTTCAAGGACATATGGGATGGGAGATAAGTACTAGCAATACCTCAAGGGTGAATATAAGAACAAACATGAGCCAGTTCAAATAGAGTCAAGGAAATGGAGAGGGTGGACAGGCATGGATTGCTTTCTCTTGAACCCCGGAGGTTGAAGTGAGACTTGATAGAAGTATATACAATTATGAGAGGCACAAATAGGGTAGATATCAGAACCTTTGTCCCAGAATGGAAATATCAAATACTAGAGAGCATAGCAGCTGAGGAAGCACAATCTGCCACAGGCAATGATGGTCCAATTCTACACGGCCAACATAGAGTCTGTTCTCACCTTCCCCATCATGGTCTGGTTTGGCTCAGCCACCAAGCACGACACCTGGAGGCTGCAGCGAATCGTCCGATCAGCAGAGAAGGTTATTGGCTGCAACCATCCCTCCATTGATGAACTGTACACTGCAAGGGCCAGGTAGCGAGCGGGCAAGACCATCTCTGGCCCCTCTCACCCTGGCCACAAACTCTTTGAATCACTTCCCTCTGGAAGGCGACTCCGGACTGTCAAAGCTGCCTCAGCCAGATATAAAAACAGTTTTTATCCACGAGTAGTTGCTCTACTCAACAGGCAAAAATCTGTAGCCTCCCTTTGATCTGATATTTTGTTGGTTCACATGCTTGATCAATGGTGTTTTATCATTAATGTCTTATTATTATTAATGTTTAGTGTTTTCTGAGTCATTCGCAACTGTCACTGTATGTCATGTTGTTACTTGTGGGTGGAGCACCAAAGCAAACTCCTTGTATGTGAATACTTGGCCAATAAACTTACTTACTTACTTTGTCCCAGGATGGAAATAGCAAATACTAGAGAGCATAGCATTAAGGTGAGAGGGGCAACGTTTAAAGGAGATGTGTGAATCAGGGTGGTGGGTGTGGGTGTTAGAACATGCTGCCAAGTATGGTAGTGGAGTTTAAGGGACTTTTAGATAGGCACATGGATATGCCGTGAATGTAAGGATATGGATTAGGTCATAAGGTCATAAGGGATAGGAGTAAAATTAGGCCTTTCGGCCCATCAAGTCTACTCCACCATTCAATCATGGCAGATCTATTTCTCCCACCTAACCCCATTCTCCTGCCTTCTCCCATAACCTCTGTCACCTGTACTAATCAAGAATCTATCTATCTCTAAAAATATCCACTGTGACCTCCACAGATTTCTGTGGCAATAAATTTCACAGATTCACCACAGATTGAAGAAATGTCTCCTTATCTCCTTCCTAAAAGAATGTCCCTTAATTCTGAGATTATGACCTCTAGTCCTAGACTCTCTCACTAGTGGAAACATCCCCTCCACGTCCACTCAATCCAAGCCTTTCATTATTCTGTATGTTTCAATAAGATCCCCCCTCATTCTTCAAAACTCCAGTGAATACAGGCCCAGTGCCGATAAACGCTCATCATAGGTTAACCTACTCATTCCTGGGATCATTCTTAGAAGCCTCATCTGGACCCTCTCCAGAGCCAGCACATTCTTCCTCAGATATGGTGCCCAAAATTGCTCACAATATTCCAAATGTGGCCTTAATAGCAGAGCCTTTTAGAGCCTCCCTGTTTTTGTATTTAAGCCCTCTTGAAATAAATGCTAGCATTGACTTTGCTTTCTTTACTACTGAATCGACTTGCAGTTTAACTTTTTGGATGTCCTGCACCAGCACTCCCATGCCCCATGTACCTCCAATTTCTGTATTCTCACCCCATTTAGAAAAATAGTATACGCCTTTATTCCTACTACCAAAATGCATGACTCCACACTTTGCTACACTATATTCCATCTGCCACTTCTCTGCCCACTCTTTCAACCTGTCCAAGTCCTGTGCCATGTTCTATAAAGACATTAAAGACATCTAGACATTACATTTTTAGTAGAAGGACGTGCAGTTTTGCGTGTTAATTGGCCACTGTAAATTCCCCCTAGGGAGTGGTAGAATCTGTGGGGAATTTCTAACAATATGGAGAGAATAAACTACAAAGTTCTGGAGGACCTCAGCGGATCAGGCAGCACCTGTGGACAGCGGTACTGGCCTGAAACATCACTGACCCATTTTCTCCAGATATGCTGAGTTATTCCAGCACATTGTATATATTTGTGGAGAGCATGGATAGGTGATGTTATGTGGCAGGATCCATCTTCAGACTGATTGTAGTGGGGGGGGGGGGGGGGGGGGGGGGGGGGGTAAGGGTGGGGGGAAGGGAAAGTTGATAAAAATGGGGGGGGGTTGATTGGCAGATGGATGGATAAAGGCAAGAGAAGACAGAGGAAAAAGGTGTCCGATAAGAGGAGATGAGGAGAGAAGAGAAGCTAGAGGGATGGAAAGTTGGAATTGGTATAAATGGGTGTTTGATGCTCAGCATGCACTTGGTGGGCCAAAGGGTTCTTACCATGCTATACCTCTCTATCGCTAGATACAGGATATTTAAGAAGTCCCTTGTGCCAGTGACATACGACATATTGCGGTTCTGACGTATTATATCTTGGCCTGGGTACCTTCAGCTACTCATCAGATGTTGTTGACTATAGGGTTACAGGCCATTCCACATGAAGATGTCTTCCATTGGAGAGACTCAATGACTTTACTGATGAGGAAGCTTGATAGGCTGAACCTGGACATCGAGGATGCACTTAGTGCTAGCCCATCCCCTGCCAGCACACCCGCCATCAAACGACGTCGCCGCCAGCACCTAGTAAGTAACCGTTTGATTATTTCACCCACCTTTCTCCCCCCCCCCCCGTGGCCCACCTGGACGCACCTATTTCTCCCCTCCTCCTCCCCTTCTACTGAAATCTCTTGCTCTAGCTTCACAATTCGCAACTCTTCAATCCTTTTATCCTCATCTTCTTTTCTTTTTCATTTTTGTCCAACCAACTACCTCTCAAAAATCCACCCACCCCTTGCCTGTGTTCATCTATTACCTGCCACACTTTGTCCCGCCTCTCCTCTCTTCCTGCTTTCTGTCTCCCCCCTTACAACCAGACTAAAGATTGGTCCCAACCTGAAACGTCACCTATCCATGTTCTCTACAGATGCTACTTCACCTGTTGAGTTACTCCAGCATTTTCCTTAGTAAACCATCATCTGCAGTTCCTTGTCCCTACATTAGTATAATGCTAAATACATCAACACTATCTTTTAATAGTCATCAATATTCACAGAGTCACTGCACAATCATTAACTTTGGACAGGTTTGGAATAGGTGGGTATCAACGGTAGGTTAGGCGTTATTTTGATACAAAAGCTTGAAAGCACGTACCACCAGAGGGAACAGTTTCTTCCCACTGTTATCAACAGTGAGGATTAATTCATTTGGCAATTTAGTAGTTTACTTTAGTTTATTGTCATGTGTACCAAGTGCAGTGAAAAGCTAGTAAGAAAGTTGAATGACAGACGGAACAAGTGCAACTGAGATTAAATATAAAATCCATCCAATTATTGCCACAGCCCCAATTTGACAACATAGGCTCAGCAGTCAAGTATGTTAAAAGATTAATCCTGAATAATTCAATCCAAAATTTACTATTACTTCAATTTGTGTGAGACTTCCTTTAGTTTTACTGTTTTTTAGGGCTGTGTTCTCCACTTTTATTATTGTCAATAAAAGCTATTGTAATAGATCACCTTCATGGCCAATTGTTAGAATGTCTTCAATTCATATGTGTCTGGGTACGTGATCCTTCCATCTTTGTTCCTTTGGGACTGAAGGCGACAACAATTTGTACTTCTCCTGTAGTTATTCTCACAAGGAAGCCAAGAGCAGATTGGTTCTATGTTATCCCATTTTCTCATCCACTCACTACACTACAAGAGATCAGTCCAATGGTGGCATCATGTAAATAGAAAGTGGCAGGTAGCAATTATCAGTAAAGAACATGGTCTTACATAAGGAAAAGCAACTCAAGAAATTGGAGATATCCTGAACTTGAGAGCGCCTGATTTATGTAAATCAATCCTTATCCTTTTGCCACGGACGGCTGTGGATGCCAAGACGTTGGGTATTCTTAAGGCCGAGATAGATTCTAGATTAGTAAGGGTGTCAAAGGTTGTGGGGTCATGGTAGAAGAATGAGGTTGAGATGAAAAAATAGATCAACCATGATTGACCAGCGGAGTCGATTCGATGGGCCAAATTCTACTCCTATGTTTCACAGTCTCATGGTCTTATGGTCTTAAGGTCTTCCACATAAATTATTGTTTTAGCTTGAGTGCAAGTCAGACCAATGGAAAAAGAGCCGGGGAATAAAACTATTGAAAACATATTAGAAAAAAACACCAAAGGCATGACAGGACAAATAGTCTCCTCCTGTGATAGACTCACAGATAGTCATAGAGTTGTACAGCATGGAAGCAGGCCTTTCAACTAGTCCCATTTTCCAGGTATGGCCTATATCCTTCAAAAATGTTCCTATCCATGTATCTGTCCAAATGTCTTTTAAATGCTGTTATAGGACCTGCCTCAACTACCTCCTCTGGCAGCTTGTTCTACATACCCACCGTCCACTGTGATGATGTAGAATTCTATGAGTCACCAGTTGAGCTGACATTTAATGCAGCACTTCCAACTATCACTTGTAAAAACTATGGTTTCTTAAAACTTTCTCTATGTTTTATATGGCTATCAGCTTATTTAACAAATATTTAAAGTGTCATTAACTTTGCAGCTATTTGAAGGTGTTATCTTGAAATATATACCTTGTTTTTAAACTTAAACTGCTGACCTTCAACGCCAGGACTAAGGCAGGAGCCAGAGAAAATAAATGGAGAAGGGAGAATATATGTGCAAATATCCATACTTTTTGTCCAAACCATTCTTGGAACTATAGACAAACATCAAACTTATTGAAAATAAATGACTGAAGAGTCTGAAGATGGGTCACCACCCAAAACCTTGCTGGTCAATTCCCTGCAAAGATGCGGCCTGACCCATTAGGTTGCTCCAGCAATCTGCAGTTCCTTGTGTCTACATGTATAAAATAAATTGTATTAAAAGAGGAAGTTTTCAGAGGGAAAGGTATTCAGTTCTGAAGACCACGATCTGGCTTGTTATCACAGAAAAACCTTCCATGATACAAGTCAATATCAAATTAAGAAGTCGAGCTTTTATTTCCATTTGAAAATGCTTTTATTTTTGTGCTAATGTAATGAAGAGAAAGTCAAGTCAAGTCAAATGAGTTTATTGTCATGTGTCCCAGATAGGACAATGAAATTCTTGCCCAGTAGAATAGAACAACAACCAAAATAGGTCAGCC
The DNA here is from genome assembly GCA_035221665.1 of Okamejei kenojei. Taxonomy (NCBI): domain Eukaryota; kingdom Metazoa; phylum Chordata; class Chondrichthyes; order Rajiformes; family Rajidae; genus Okamejei; species Okamejei kenojei. The sequence goes on along the minus strand of CM069136.1, from coordinate 74,400,516 downwards.
TGACCTTGATGGGCACTATTAATCTTGCAGAATAGTTAATAATTTAGAAGCCTCTGCAATGATTTTGACATTGCATGCACATTGTATTGTTCAAGATTATTGAATTTTAATTGAATGTTTGTATTATGCACAGGGAGTTGGTTCCCGTCATGCTCTGTAAACAGAAAATACTTAACTGTCTTTGTTGTGTAATTGACTAGAAGAGCACTTGATTCTTTGTGGTCTTTAGTGCCACTCTTGTCATTAAACTAAGTGAATTCAACTGATGCCATAGAATTGTGCTTTCTCCAGAGCACGGGTGAATTAGGCAGTGGCATGCGATCATCCCTTCACAAAGAATACATACTGGATCATATAAGCAGTTGAGCGAGTACATTTTCAGTTTCTTTATAATGAATTTATTCATGATCGGCAGCAATAAGTGAATAATACAGGGCAAAATCTGGTACGAGATGAAATCCCAATACAGGCTTTGATTTTAGTTTTAGTTTTAGAGATACAGCGTAGAAACAGGCTGTTCAGCCCACTGAGTCTGTGTCGACCAACAGTCACCCACACACTAGTTTTATCCTGCACATTAGGGGCAATATATAGAAACCAATTGAACTACAATCCTGCACATCTTTGGAATGTGGGAGAAAACCGGAGCACCTGGAGAAAATCCATGTGGTCACAGGGGGATTGTAAAAACTCCATACAGACAACACCCAAAATCAGGATCAAACCCAGGTCTCTGGCGGCGTGAGGCAACAGCTCTACCACCGTGCCACTGTGCCGATATTGTTATTCTCTCGTAGATTTAACTCTTTTGCATTAATAGTGACTTATCTTCTCCATGTTTTTTTAGCAGAATCACTGAAACACAAATGTAACTTAATTTGTGTTGGGCATTATTGCATTACAACTTAATTTTCAAATAGACAATCTGAGAATCTGAAGGCATGTTGGCCTTCATTGCAAGAGGATTTGAGTTTAGGAGCAAGGAGGTCCTACTGCAGTTGTACAATGCCCTGGTGAGACCGCACCTGGAGTATTGCGTGCAATTTCAGTCTCCTAATTTGAAGAAGGACATTAATGCTTTTGAGGGAGTGCAGCATAGGTTCACCAGGTTAATTCCCGGGATGGCAGGACTGACATATGAATGGTCTACTGGGCTTGTATTCACTGGAATTTAGGATGAGAGGGGATCTTATAGAAACATATAACATTCTTAAAGGATTGGACAGGCTAGATGCAGGAAAAATGTTCCTGATGTTGGAGGAAGTCCAGAACCAGGGGTCACAGTTTAATAATAAGGGGTAGGCCATTTAAGAGTGAGATGAGGAAAAATAATTTCACCCAGAGAGTTGTGAATCTATGGATTTTTCTGCCACAGAGGCAGTGGAGGCCAATTCACTGGATGTTTTCAAGAGAGAGGTAGATTTAACGCTAAAGGAATCAAGGGATATTGGGAAAAACCAGGAATGGGTTACTGATTTTAGATGATCAGCCATGATCATATTGAATGGCGGTGCTGGCTCAAAGGGCCGAATGGCCTACTCCTGCACTATTCTTCTATGTTTCTGAGAAGTATGGAAATAAAAGAGAAATGGCAGGTGTATTCAGCAACTAGGCAGTGTATTAAGGGTGGCACAGTGGTGCAGCTGGTAGAGTCGCTGCCTCACAGCGCCAGAGAACTGGGTCTGATCCTGATCTCGGCTGCTATCTGCTTGAAGTTTGCACGTTCACCCTGTGTCCGTGTGGGCTTCTTCTGGGTGCTCCTGTTTTCACCCATATCCCAAATACGTGCGGATTTGGAGATTAATTACCCATGTAATTTACCCTCAGTATGTAGGAAGTAGATGAGTAAGTGGGATAACATAAAACAGGCACAGGCAATCGATGGTATGCGTGGACCCGATGGGCCGAAATGCCTGTTTCCATGCTGTATATTTCAATCAATTAATTCAATACGTGGAGAGGGAAACAAAATAAACGGTTCAGCTCAGTGAGAACTATAGTCCACAACAATTATCTTAAAACTTTTTTGGGGGGTGTGGTGTCGGATAATGGTGAATGGAGTTGAATATAAAATGTCAGAGAAAATTCTCAAATATACAGAAAGAGGACCTATATTGAGAAAAAGAAAGATAAGAAAAAACACAATCATAGTTGTCATACATTAGCAGAATTTTTGAATTTAAACTATTTCCATTTATGTGATAATTATTGTTACTGTTTCAATTAAGTCGTTGGAGAGACCATACTTGGAGTACTGTGTGCAGTTCTGGTCACCCAGCTACAGGAAGGAAGTCATTGGTGGAAAGGGTGCAGAAGAGATGCACCAGGGTGTTACCTGGGCTGTGTAGGAAGGAACCGCAGATGCTGATTTAAACCAAAGATAGACACAAAAAGCTGGAGTAACTCAGCAGGTCAGACGTGAAATAGGTGACGTTTCGGGTGGAGACCCTTCTTCAGACACCTGGCCTTGCAGTCTTCAGTTGTAGGGAGAGGTTGGAAAGGCTGGGACTGTTGTCTTAGGAGCGCAAGAGGGGTGACCTTATTGAGGTGTGCAAGATCACGAGAGGCATGGGTAAAGTAAATGAACGCAGTCTTTTTCCAAGAGTAGATGATTCCAGGACATAGGGCCAAGGCCTACGGTGAGAGGGGCGAAAATTAGGTAAGGCCTCAGGGAACACTTTCACTCAGAAGGTAGTCTGTGTCTGGAATAAGCTGGCAGAGAAGTGGATACTATTACGATTTTTAAAAGACATTTGAACAGATTTGGGGATAGGAAGGGATTTAGAGGGATAAGGGCCAAGTGCAGGCCAATGGGACATGTCGGAATGGACCTGTTTCCATGCTGTATTGCTCTTTGACTTCTTGAAAAGAGATATATCACAAGGCTGAGGGGAGACGGTGAGGGAGTGAGGTGGATTGGGGGCCTTGTTTAGGATGTCTGCACAGGGACAATGGGTTGAAGAGTCACTATCTCTGCTGTCATGACAAGGACTGCATCAATTCTGCCTACAAAAATAGGTCTGAGTGCAAAAGTAGGTTACTGATGATTCACTGCTCAATACACGCAGAATGAAGGAGCGGATAATTTTATTCAGCGGTCACTCTGAAGTAGTATGTCTGTAATGTCAGTATGTAAAATTAACACTCAAGAATCATTGTAGGTTCCATAATCTGGGAGAATAAGTTGTCACGTTTAAGACCATAAGACATAGGAGCATAAGACAAGTCTGCTCTGCCATTCAATCATGGCTGATTTACTTTTCCCTCTCAACCCCATTCTCCTCCAGCTATGTATTTCACTCTTCTTCTTTCCATATCTGATACCCTTATGTCTCCTATTCACCGCTAGACATCTGTGAATAACCCCCCCCCCCCCCCCCCCCCCCCCACCACCCTTTCTCACCTGTATCCACCTATAATTTTCCAAGATGTTTATCCTACTCCTCTCTTTTCCAGCTTTCTCGTCCCCTACTTCATCAATCTGATGAAGGATCCCCAACCAAAACGTCACCTGTCCATTGTCTCCATAGATGCTGCCTGACCCACAGAGTTCCTCCAGTATTTTATGTTTTGCTCAAGATTCCACGTTTGCAGCTCTTTTGTCCCTATAGAAAATTGCATGATGTGTCATTTTTTTTCACAGCACCTAATGTTAGTCTGCTTTTGGCTCCAATGACAAACGTCCAAAATTAGACAACTGTGGTGATATTTTCTGTATTAGAATAATGGGATAGATTTTCCTTCTGGGTGTAAAGTTTTGCATGGGTGTATTGCATGTGGAAAATTGGAAAACTACTACTCTTCATTTACTTCTAAATCTAGAGGCACGGCTATTATCATTCGTAAAGGTATACCATTTAAATTAAAGAATACTATAGCAGATAAAGAGGGGAGGTACGTCATAGTCACGGGAGAAATTTATTCTACTCCACTTACTTTGATAAATATTTATGCTCCCAATTTTGACAACCCCCTATTCTTTAGTAACATTTTGGATATAATTTCAGAACTTAATCATCAAAATGTGATAATAGGGGGAGATTTGAATAGTGTTTTAGATCCATATTTGGATAAATCAGCAAAACAAAAAAGGACTAACATAAAATCTAAAACGAGTGAACTCCTAAATACATACATGAAAAATACTATATATAACAGATGTATGGAGGATCGCTAACCCAGTAGGTAGGGAATATTCATTTTATTCAACAGTACATAAAACATATTCACGTATTGATTATTTATTAGTGGACACAAAACTAATTCCATATACATATAATTCTAAATATCATAATAGTATTATTTCTGATCATTCCCCGTTAACTTTTTCTTTAAAATTAGAAGGAATGCCTGATAAAAATTCGTTTTGGAGGTTTAACCCCCAAATTTTAAATAACTCACAAGGTTGCACCATATTTAAAAGAGCAGATGAGATTCTTCTTTGAGACAAATGATACACCAGATATTTCACCCTCCTTATTATGGGAAACTTTTAAGGCATTTATTAGAGGAACTATAATCTCATATCAAGCTTTCCAAAATAAAAAGAATAATACTGAACAATTGCAGTTTGAACAAGAAATTAGACAATTAGATTTAGAAAATGCCAAAGAACCAACTATAGATAAACATAATAAGATAATAATACTAAAATATAAATTAAATAAAATTTTATCGGCCAGAATAATAAGATTATTTCAAATTACAAAACAAGAAAATTTTGAATTTGGTGATAAACCTCATAAACTCCTAGCACGCCAACTGAAAAAAAGGGACACAGAAAATACAATTACTAAAATTAAATCAGACAAAGGGGAATTACTAACACTACCTAAAGATATTAATAAAAGATTTGCTCAATTTTATCAAAACTTATATACATCGAAAACCTCTGCAAATAATACTCAAATTACAAATTTCTTAGATAAGTGTAATCTTCCAGAATTAAATATGGTGGAACAAGAGGCATTAGGAGCTCAGATTACACTACAGGAAATAGAAGAAACAATTAGTTTGTTGAAGAATGGCAAAACGCCTGGATCAGATGGCTTTAGTAATGAATTCTATAAAATATTCTACGAGATAATTTATCCACGGTTGCAAGATTTATATATATACACTTTTAAAGAAAATAAACTACCAGAAACACTAACTGAGTCAACTATTACACTTATACCAAAAAAGGATAAATATCTAGAAGACCCAGGCTCATATAGAGCTATTGCACTCCAAAATACAGACCAAAAAATATTAACAAAGACCCTAGCGAGAAGATTGAGTAAATATGTTAGTAAACTAATAAATCCGGACCAAACAGGGTTCATACCAAAGAGATACTCATTTAACAATTTGAGACAGCTGTCTAATATAATGTACTCACATAATACTGAAGAAGAACTAGCAATTATTTCATTTGATGCAGAAAAAGCTTTTGATCAAGTAAAATGGCAATATTTATTCAAAGTATTGGAAACATTTAACATGGGAGATAATTTTATTCCATGGGTAAAATTATTATATGATAAGCTGACGGCTAGAATACTGACCAATAATATATTATCCCCGAAATTCCAATTAGCAAGGGGCAATAGGCAGGGGTGCGCGTTATCGCCCCTGCTTTTGCACTAGTGATAGAGCCTTTAGCTGAAAGTATAAGAAGCCATCCGAATATTCATGGGTATATTACCAAACACTCAAATAATAAAATTTCATTATATGCAGACGACATATTATTATATATTACAAATTCGCAAATTAGCATACCAAATATACTAAATTTAATAGAGGAATTTGGTTCTTTTTCAGGATATAGAATAAATTGGAACAAAAGCAAAATTATGACGATAAAACCTCAAGAGTCGACACATCTGTTGAAATTCCCTTTTAGAATTACAACAGAAAAATTTAAGTATTTGGGCATCCAAATTACTAGGAACTATAAATCATTACTCAACGCAAACTATATGCCCTTATTAACTAAATTAAATGGGTTGATTAAAATTTTGGAAGACACTGCCAATGTCTTTAATAGGCAGAATAAACGCGATAAAAATTATCTTCTTACCACAAATATTGTACCTATTTCAATCAATACCAATATACTTACTTAAAAAATTCTTCAAAAAATTAGATTCTGATATTATAAACTTCATATGGGATTATAAATCACACAGAATTAAAAAAAAAACACTTGTGTAAATCTAAAGAATCAGGGGGACTGACACTCCCTAACTTATTGTATTATTATTGGGCAGTGAATATTAAAAATATAATCTACTGGTTGGACAGTTCTGCCCAACAGGTAGATTGGATAAGAATGAAGAAAGAGGATTGTTCCCCTTATAATATAGGAGCGATCCTTCTTTCCCCGATAAAACTGAACAATGTAATATACAAGAAGAATCCAATTATTCATAGTATAATACGAATTTGGAAACAAATAAAATTAACTTTAAAATTAAGAAAATTATCGCTTCTTTCTCCAATAGCTAATAATCCCTCATTCAAACCATCCATTATTGATAAAAAGTTTATCCATTGGGAAATAATAGGAAATAAAACGATGGGGGATATGTATAAAATGGGAAAAATTTTATCATTCCAACAACTACAACTAAAATATAATTTGAAAAGTAATCAATATTTCAAATAGCTTCAAATTCAAGATTATTTGAAAAAGTATACACAAGGATATCAAACTTTAACCCCAGATCTATTGGAGGAAGGAATGAATAGAAAGGCAGAATCAAGCAATTTAATATCTTACTTATATAATATAATTCTAAATATAGAAACATCAATGACAAAGGCAATTAGAAGAGACTGGGAACAAGAGTTATTGATAAAAATTCCGAACGATAGATGGGATAAAAATGTATTATATGTAAACAAATGTTCAATGAATGTAAGACATAACCTAATTCAATTTAAAATTTTACATAGATTATATTACTCGAAAACAAGACTGAATAAAATATTTTCAAATGTTTCCCCCATCTGCGACAAATGTCTAACTCAAAATGCCACTATAGCACATTCCTTTGTCTCTTGTACAAAACTGTACACATTTTGGAATGAAATTTTTGGAATTTTTACCAAACTATTTAACACAAAATTGAACCCCAATACTGAATTGATTATCTTTGGATCAATGGAAGAGGGAAGTAAACTAACTATATTCCAAGAAGCTTTTCTTAATTATGGTCTAATAACAGCGAAAAAACTTGTACTTAAGTTTTGGAAAAACACACCTACGCCAACATTCAAAATGTGGATCTCAAACATGTCTGAAACGCTACATCTTGAAGAAATGAGATTCCTCTTACTAGGCAAAGTAGACCAATTCTTAAAGATTTGGTCTCCGTTTATCAACTTTTTACAAGCATATGGTGCAACATAACATAACCTTAGAAATTAAATGGTTTAGAACTGGGTGACGGATGGGCAAAAATATGAGATAGGTAGATCTCTCCTAATCTCTCTTTTTTTTACTTTTTCCTTTTCTTTCAATCTTTTAACTTCTCATCTCTGTCCTTTATTTCTTTTGTTTTCTGTTTCTACTCGCTTGTCTATCTATTCCGACACTCTTTATTTCTTTTTTCTCTCAAAAAAAAAAGAAAAAGAAAATTGGAAAACTGCTCATATGCTCCCTGCCCAATAATTTTATATATAAATATATGTCCAAAGGTCTCATAAATGGCACTATTGCATCTGCCCCCACCAATCAATTAATATTTTGGTATGGCTTTTCTCTAGAAAAAAGTGCAGATGAAACGTTTTGCTTTTAGTGATATACTAGACCAAGTGGGACCCGTTGGGCCCCGTTCTCCAACGCTATATTCCACCACTCACCTGTTCCCCCAACACAATATTCCACCACTCACCCACAGCCCCCAACTGCACAGGCATGGCTCATTTCCCCTCATCCCCCAGCACTCCCTCCCCCTCTTCTTCACCCTCCCTCTTCTTTCCCCTCTCCTCCTACCCTCACCCACTCCCTCCCTCACCTCTCCCTCTCCTTTCCCCTACCCTCACTCACTCCCTCCATAACCCCTCTACCCTCCATACCCCCCTCCTCTCCCTCTATCTCACTGCCCCCCCCACTACTCTCCATATCTCACCCCCCCACTGAACACAATGTTCAAATAACATTTCTCCTCCTCCCCTTCCCCACTCTCTCGCTCCCTCTCCTTTCCCATACCCTCAGTCAGTTGAGCCAATCAATCAACCGCACGTGCAGGGGGGGTGGGGGTCGGCACCCAACTCCCCCCCCATCCCAACCCCCACAAGGAAAATTCTGGATTTTTTTAAATGAAAACTCTCCCCTATTCCAATCCCCCCCCACCCCACAATGAAAACCACATTGTTTTTGTAAATTAAACCTCCCCCCAAGAATTTGATTAAAACTGATGTTTTTTTTAATTTCTCTCCCTCCCTCCCTCCATTACCCCTCTCCCTCCCTCCCTCCATTACCCCTCTCTCCTCCCTATCCCCCTTGAGGTGGAAGCTGCTGATCCCATTGTGATGTAATCATGGGCTGGAACACTAGTCATGGGCAGTTTATGTCAATTAGATCCCATTGTGAAGTCATTGTCGGGTGGAACACTGCTCATGGGCAGTTTATGTAAATGAGATCCCATTGTGATGTCATAGCTGCAACTGCCACTGCAACTTCAAGTCATTTTACTCAAGATGTTTTTTGTAAAGTTAAAAATGTGAATAATCTGTAAAATATACCATCAATCTGAACAAAACTTGATACACCACACCACACCACAGGACAATGGTAAGTAAGGTGGTTTAAAAATTGTAGCACTATCCTGTACCGTTTTTCCTTAATTCAGGGCATGACGGACACACATGCATGCACGCACGCGCGAGCACACACACAGACACACACTCACAGACACACACACACACACACACACACACACACACACACACACACACACACACACACACACACACACACACACACACACACACACACACGATGAGAGTTTTGGTAATATACTAGTCCAAGTGGGACCCGTTGGGTCCCGTCCCCTCAATGTAGCGGGGGGGGGAGGGGGGAGGGCGGCCTGCGGCATCACACACACACTAACCACCACCCCCCACACACACACACTAGCCCTGCCCCTTGATATTATATTAATATTATTAATTCGCTCCTTTTACCCCATCCCCCGCCCTATCCACTCACGTATAGGGTTTGGAGGGGGTGAGGGGGGTAGAGAGGGGGGGAGGGGGGTAGAGAGGGGGTGAGGGGGGTAGAGTGGGAGAGGGAGGAGGTAGAGTTTAAGGGGTAGTGGGGGCATGTGGCCTCACAGGGGAGGGCTGGTCCCCCGAACGCAATAAGCCACCACTCACCCTTAGGTCCCAATACTCACCACTCCCTAGAGAGGGAGGGGGATAGAGAGGGAGGAAGTGCAGAGAAGGAGGGGGGCAGAGAGGGAGGGGGGGGGCAGAGTGGGAGGGGGTCAGATAGGGAGGGGGCAGAGAGGGAGGGGGCAGAGAGGGAGGGGGGGCAGAGAGTGATGGGGTAGAGGGGGGATGCAGAGAGGGAGGGTGCAGAGAGGGAGGGCGGTGCAGAGAGGGAGGGGGGTGCAGAGAGGGAGGGGGCAGAGAGAGAGGGGGCAGAGAGGGATGGGGCAGAGAGACAATAGACAATAGACAATATGTGCAGGAGTAGGCCATTTGGCCCTTCGAGCCTGCACCGCCATTCAATGTGATCATGGCTGATCATCCCCAATCAGTACCCCGTTCCTGCCTCTCCCCATATCCCCTGACTCTGCTATCTTTAAGAGCCCTATCTAGCTCTCTCTTGAAAGTATCCAGAGAACCGGCCTCCACTGCCCTCTGAGGCGAGAATTCCACAGACTAACAACACTCTGTGAGAAAAAGTGTTTCCTCATCTCCGTTCTAAATTGCTTACTCCTTATTCTTAAACTGTGGCCCCTGGTTCTGGACTCCCCCAACATCGGGAACCTGATTCCTGCCTCTAGCATGTCCAAGCCCTTAACAATCTTATATGTTTCAATGAGATATCCTCTCATCCTAAACTCCAGAGTGTACAAGCCCAGCTGCTCCATTCTTTCAGCATATGACAGTCCTGCCATCCCGGGGATTAACCTTGTAAACCTACGCTGCACTCCCTCAATAGCAAGAATGTCCTTCCTCAAATTAGAGGACCAAAACTGCACACAATACTCCAGGTGTGGTCTCACTAGGGCTCTGTATAACTGCAGAAGGACCTCTTTGCTCATATATTCGATTCCTCTTGTTATAAATGCAAACATGCTATTCGCTTTCTTCACTGCCTGCTGTACCTGCATACTTACTTTCATAGACTGGTGTACAAGGACCCCCAGATCCCGTTGTACTCCCCTTTACCCAACTTGACGCCATTTAGATAGTAATCTGCCTTCCTGTTTTTACTACCAAAGTGGATAACCTCACATTTATCCGCATTAAACATCATCTGCTGTTTAATCTGTCTAGTGATAATTTTTCAAAACTCCTTAGATTCTGGAGTAGTTCCTGAGGATTAGAGGGTAGCTAATGTAACCCCACTTTTTAAAAAAGGAGGGAGAGAGAAAACGGGGACCTGTTAGTCTAACATCAGTAGTGGGGAAACTGCTAAGAGTCAGTTATTAAAGATGGGATAGCAGCACATTTGGAAAGTGGTGAAATCATTGGACAAAGTCAGCATGGATTTACGAAAGGTAAATCATGTCTGACGAATCTTATAGAATTTTTTGAGGATGTAACTAGTAGAGTGGATAACGGAGAACCAGTGGATATGTTATATCTAAATTTTCAGAAGGCTTTCGACAAGATCCCACATAAGAGATTAGTATACAAACCTAAAGCACATGGTATTGGGGGTTCAGTATTGATGTGGATAGAGAACTGGCTGGCAGACAGGAAGCAAAGGGTAGGAGTAAACGGGTTATTTTCAGAATGGCAGGCAGTGACTAGTGGGGTACCGCAAGGTTCAGTGCTGGGACCCCAGCTATTTACAATATATATTAATGATTTGGACGAGGGAATTGAATGCAACATCTCCAAGTTTGTGGATGACACTAAGCTGGGGGTAGTGTTAGGTGTGAGGAGGCTGCAAGGTGACTTGGATAGGTTGGGTGAGTGGGTAAATGCACGGCAGATGCAGTATAATGTGGATAAATGTAAGGTTATCCACTTTGGTGGCAAAAACAGGAGGGCAGACTATCGGGGGTTATTCACAGATATCAGGAGGGCAGATTATCTGAATGGTGGCAAATTAGGAAAAGGGGAGATGCAACGAGACCTGGGTGTCATGGTACAGCAATCATTGAAAGTAGGCATGCAGGTGCAGCAGGCAGTGAAGAAAGCAAATGGTATGTTGGCATTCATAGCGAAAGGATTTGAGTATAGGAGCAGGGAGGTTCTACTGCAGTTGTACAGGGTTTTGGTGAGACCACACACCTGGAGTATTGCGTACAGTTTTGGTCTCCAAATCTGAGGAAAGACATTCTTGCCAAAGAGGGGGTACAGAGAAGGTTCACCAGACTGATTCCTGGGATGTCAGGACTTTCATATGAGGAAAGACTGGATAGACTTGACTTGTGCTCGCTAGAATTTAGAAGACTGAGGGGGGATCTTATAGAAACCTTAAAAATTTTTAAGGGGTTGGATAGGCAGGAAGACTCCCTCGAGTCCACATCTGCCCGCAGCCTCCCTCAGGTCGATGATCGCCCATCGCCTCGCTCGGGGTTCTCGGGTCGACGCCCACCCACGCGTGGCCTTGCTCGGGTGCACGCCCGCCCGCAGCCTCAGTCGGGTCCACTAGCTTGAATTATTTTCCCTGGAATGCCAGAGGTTGAGGAGTGACCTGATAGAAGTAGATACAATTATGAGAGGCACAGATACAATAGACAGCCAGAGCCTTTTTCACAGGTTGTCAAATACGAGAGGGCATAGCTCGGCTCATCTGCCCCTCAGCCAAATGCACGGAATGGACAAGTTAACATCACTGTTGCGGGGACACAAGGATCTGCAGGTGCTTGTTTACAAAAAAAAGAGTCAAAGTACTGGAGTAGCTCAACAGGTCAGGCAGCATCTCTGGGAGAACAAGGGTATGTGACGTTTCAGGTTAAGACCCCTCAGACCCGAAACATCACTTATCCACGTTCTCCAGAGATGCTGCCTGCGCCGCTGAGTTACTCTAGCACATTGCATTTTTTTAATAGACATACAGCAGAGAAAGAAACCCTTCGGCCCAACTTGCTCATGCCAACCAAATTATTAGCTTTAATATGTTTATTTATTAGCTTTACAAATTCATTCTCTTCTTTTCATCCACCTAAAAGCAAGGATTTGTTTGTATGAAGCAGTCTCCCAGACAACCTTGCTGCAAACTACAGCATGGAACTATCTGTCCCGCTACCTGACCCATTGAGTTACTCCAGCAATTTGTGCATTTTACTATCACTATAGTGGGTATTGTCACTAGGAAATGAACCTTCACTTAAGCCCCAGAGGCTCAAATTCTTGTTGCAGAAACAAAGGAAATCTAGTGCAGTGCTTCCATGTGGAGACTAACCTGGCAATGTGCCAAACTCCAGAATGCTCTGGTTACGTCCAGGAATGTTGGAGTCTCCACTGAAGACAGCGTGGCCTGAATTTACTCTGGATTCTGGAACTAATTGATTAACTTATGTTTGCAATCCTCTTCCTCTTTGGATCCTTTGCAAACTTTCCTGTCTAAGTGATGACAATAATGCCCAATGCCAGTTTAGTTTAGGTTAGAGATACAGCGTGGAAACAGGCCATTCGACCCACCGAGACAACGCCAACCATTGATCACCCATCCACACCAGTTCTACATAATCCCGCTTTCACTTCATACACACCAGAGACAATTTACAGGCTAATTACAAACTACAAACTACAAACTAAACTAACGAAACAAGCTAAATTACAAACTTCAATCAAACCCTCCACTCACCTGTATCCACCCGTCATTCTTCAGGCTTTGTCCTACCACCACCTCTCTTCCAGCTTTCTCCCCCCTACTACAATGAGTCTGCTGAAGGGTCCCGACCCAAAATATCACCTTTTCCTTTTCTCATGAGATGCTGCCTGACCCACTGAGTAACTTCAGTATTTTGTCTTTTTTTTGTAAACCAGCATCTGCAGTTCCTTGTGTCCATCACTTGTCATGCCTTTGTCCCATCTCAACCTCTCTTTCAGCTTTCTCCACCCACCCGCCCCCCCCCCCCCCCCCCCCCCCCCCCCCCCCCCCCACCATGCCATCTAACACAATCAGTCTAAAGAAGGGTCCCCAACCCGAAATGTTGCCTGTCCATTCCCTCCACAGATGCTGCCTGACTCGCTGAGTTACCCCACTACTTTGAGCTGGTAGTCTGCACTGTGTTGAGCCCCTTTGATGAAATGAAAATGAGATATTAGCAATCTAGCCTTACACTCCATTAACAATACCACCATCATAAGGCTTTGGAGATCCTGGGGCGGCAATAAGCTGCAAAACTGATCAAATGTGCACCAGTATTTCCTAACCCAGGAGGGAAATGGTAGTCCAAATGTTACTGAGACATGCAGCAAGGGTAAGGTCTATTGTTGTTCAGTAATAAACAAATGTGCAAGTCCAGTGCAAGTAGCAATGTAAGGTCAAAACTGTAAACTTATCATTTTTAATTAAATACCAGCTTTATTGATGAAAAGCTTTAAAAGTGGATTGCTGAATAGTTAATGTAATTTATTATGACAAAAAAAGACAATTGTGAATATTAACAATTATTTAAAATGGCATTAATTTGTTAAAATGGTAAGATTGCCACAGTTGGCTGTTAATCTTTAGTACCACAGGTAATATTTTGGCCAATGTCTAAATGCCATTGATTTATACAAAAAAAACTGGAACAGAAACCATAGCTGTGAGCACTGGCTCGCCCCAAGGCTGTGTCCTAAGCCCCCTGCTGTTTAGTCTGCTTACACACGACTGTACTGCTAGACTCAACAACAACTTCATCAACAAGTTCGCTGATGACACAACAGTGGTGGGTCTCATCAGTGACAATGATGAGTCGGCGTACAGGATGGAGGTGGAGCTGCTCACAGGATGGTGCAAATCCCACAACCTCATTCTCAACGTGGGAAAAACGAAGGAGATGGTGGTTGACTTCAGGAGGGCGGGAAAACAACGCCATACTCCTCTTCATCGATGGAGCTGATGTGGAAAGGGTCAGCAGTGTGAAGTTCCTAGGACTCCACCTGTCAGATGACCTGACGTCCACGACCAACACCACAGCACTGGTCAAGAAAGCCCGGCAGCGACTACACCCTCTCCGTAGACTACGGAAAGCAGGTCTCCCCACTGCACACCTATGAACTTTTTATAGGGGGGACATCGAGAGCACATTAACCTACGGCATCACTTCCTGGTTCGGGAGCTGCAAGGCGTACGAACGGCACCAACTGGACAGGATTGTGAAGACCGCCAGCAGGATTATTGGTGCTCCACTCCCTTTCCTGCTGGACATATACAGGAAGAGATGTATCAGCAGAGCCATCTCCATCATCAAAGACCCCTACCACCCATCGCATCACATATTCTCCATCCTGCCATCTGGGAAGAGGTACAGGAGCATCAGCTGCAAAACCAGCAGGATGCTCCTCAGCTTCTTCCCGCAGGCTATAAGACTGATAAACGGACTTTGCCCCCTGCCAAAGTATCACGCACAAACCACCAACCTGGACACACTGAAGCAGAGCCATTGTCGTGCCGCTACCGATTGGAACTCATGATATATGTATTTTTATTTTTATTTCTATATATTTTTTACCGCACACTGAATGGACACTGGTTGAGCAATGTTTTTTGTTTCCTCTGGGTATGTAAGTACTCAGGAAAAATGATAATAAAGATATACAATACAACAGCACAAGAAATATTTAATTCTCCAAACAGTCATATGATTTATTTGAATAAAGAGCAGTGCAGTGACGCAGCTGGTTGAGCTGCTGCCTCGCAGCGCTAGAGACCTGGGTTAAATCCCAACCCCAGGTGCTGTCTGTGTGGAGTCTGCACATTCTCCCTGTGACCACCTGGGTTTCCTCCGGGTTGTCCGGTTTCCTCCCACATCCGAAAGATGTGTGGGTTTGTACGTTAATTGTCCCATAGTGTGTAGGGAGTGGATGCGGAAGTAGGATAACATAGAACTAATGTGCGTGGGTGATCAATGGTCAGCGTGATCTCAGTTCAGCTGAATATCCTGTTTCCACGCTGTGTCGCTAAACTAAACTAAACTAAATAATTTGAAAGAGCTACATTATATTTTCTTCTGTGACACCGTACTTTGCAGTACAAGTCAATGCCTCTTGTATCTGCCAAGACACATTTCATTTGTGCCAAGAAAACTTGAGAAAGCAGGAACGTGGCATTTGAAACATCGTCAGTAAGGTCTTTAGAGTAACAGTGCTGAATATGACAATTCAGTGTTTTGCGTATACATTTAAGATCAAACTTCACCCAAATGCATTTTATGGAGCAGTTAAATTACGTGCCACTCATTTTGAGACTTGAAGAGCATTCAATTGCCCCGAGCTGAATCACCAACACTCAGCAATGTGTGCACACAATGCATCAAAACCACCACAACATGCAGCACAGTGGCACAGCTGCCTCACTGTGCCAGAGACCCCGGTTTGATCCTGTGCTATCTGTGTGTGGAGTTTGCACGTTCTCTCTGCTACCACGTGGGTGCTCCGGTTTCCTCCCACATTCCTAAGATTTGCGGGTTTGTAGGTTAATTGGCCCTCTGCAGATTGTTCCCTAGTGTGTAGGGAGTGGATGAGAAAGTGGGATAACATAGAACTAGTGTAAATATGTGATCATTGGTCTGCGTGGAGTCGGTGGGCCGAAGGGCCTGTTTCCTTTTGCTGTATCTCCAAACTAAACGAAGCCTGCAGGGCTGTTTCACACCGAACCTGGCAGGGGCAAAACACAAAGTACTGGAGGAAGTCAATGGTTCAGGCGGCATCTGTGGAGGGAATGAACAGACAATGTGAAAGTGGGATAACATAGAACTACTATGAATGGGTGATCGATGGTCGGCGTGGAGCTTCTGGGCTGAAGGGCCTGTTCCTGTGCCGTACTGTTCGATGTTCTTTGCATTATCAGCTCTTCCTCCTCTAGGTATGGGCTTTCCCCTGCTTTATGGAAGGCGCTGATGGTGTTCTGCCATGTCTTCTCCAGGAAGGGAGAAAGGGTGTTAGTGTGTGCTTAACCATCTGTCTGGGTGATGCATCAACCATAGTTGAAAAGACTGCAGTGTTTGAAAGCGTTAATAAGGCTTGGAGGAATGGTATATGTATAAATGTGTAGACACAAGAATCTACAGAGGCTGGAAGCTTGAGCAAACGACAGTGTTGGAGTAACTCAGCAGGTCAGGCAGCTCCTGTGGAGGGCATGGACAGGCAACATTTCAGGTCGGGATGCTTCTTCAGACAAGGAGCAAGCTGGAAGAGAGGTGGAGGCAGGACAATGCTGGACAAGTGATAGGTGGATACAGATGAGAGTGCTTTGATTGGTAGACAGGTCTTTGGCACAGGCACACAGATCAGTACAGTACAGCAACAGGCCCTTCAGCCTGCATTGTCCATGCCGAACATGATGCCAAGACCAACTCTTATCTTAAACGCCACTATCCCTATCCCTGGATGCCAACTGAGCAGTGGCTGCAGGAGTCTTACTGATCAAATGACAGAGGGTTTGTTTTTTATTGTCTACTCCTCGTGAGCTGGTACCTGGCAGTTGCCTATTTATGGGTAACAGAAAACTTTGACTAGGTGATCCTAATGTAAGAGATAAGTACAATCTGGGTAATATTTCAGCTTGTGTTCAGTGCCAGCAACCATTGGTTGGTTGATTTTTCAGTTTCAATGACGAGAGGGCATAACTTTAAGGTGAGAGGGGCAAAATTTAAAGGAAATGCGCGGAGCAAGTTTTTATACAGAGAGGGTGGTAGGTGCATGGAACCCGCTGCCGGGAGTGGTGTTGGAGGCAGATATGAGAGCGGCATTTAAGAGACTTTTGGATAGGCACATAGATATGCAGGGAATGGAGGGACATGGATCACGTGCAGGCAGATGAGTCGGCACCGACATTGTAGGCCGAGGGGCATATTCCTGTGTTGAACTGTTCTACATTCTACCTTCTATTTCTATTTATTTATTGCTGATAAAGCTTCTTTACCACTTTAAAAAAATGTAATATAACAAGCTTTACCAGAGAAAAAGTAAAAAAAAAACCTACTGCATTATTTTCATGCTGCATACAGTGTTTTTGCAGCAAGGAAATACACTGTGGTGTAATTAATAACCCCAGACAGGCTGAGTATCTTTATACACACTGTCCTATTTGTGCCAATAACTGCCACTATAATAACTTGTCTCCTAAAAGTTGAGAATAATGGTGTGCACTGCCATGGGTTTATTGGTGGAGAAAAATGTGCAAAAGGTAAAAAATCAATAGAAATCAAAACCAGTAACAAGCAACTGAACCTCATCATCTCTCGATTCCTTTACAGTTTACTGACATCCACAGAGCTCGGGGTGACCAAAATACCCATCTATCACAAGTCCTGCCTTCATCAGATATTTGCATTTCCTCTCCCCGGTGCCCCCTCTCATTGCTGCTGTGATTTCAGTCGCTCGAAACAGTTCTAATTAAAAGCCATGCACTGAATTTCAAACACCAGCTTCTGATGGAGCACAGTGGTGGGAGTATAATCTGCCATGTACAAATTGGCCAAGTAAAGTGTTTCCAATGCCTCAGGTTAAGTAGCTGCCAGAAAGTCAACTAAATCCTGCCAGATTTCAATTTTAAGTGGCGCAGTGGTAGAGCTGCTGCCTTTCAGTGCCAGAGACCCCGGTTCAATTCTGTCTGTATGGAGCATGCACATTCTCCCTGTGACCGCATGGGTATTCGCTGGGTGCTCAGGATTCCTCCCACATTCCAAAGACGTGCAGGTTGGTGCCTATGATAGAACTAGTGTTCCAGATGATTGCTGGTCAGCGCGGACTCGGTGGGCCGAAGGGCCTGTTTCCACACTGTATCTCTAAACTGAAACTAATACACTACGTCTACCCACCTCTCTTTCCCATGCCTCCCCACCCTCACCCCAGTGTCCACACAGTTCTCCCACCAACTCCCACCACCCCAGTCACTTCCTTTCTCCTCCTCTAGGGGGACACTTGCCTCCCATCCCTATGTCCCCCATTTCCCTTTTATCCTCCATCTTTCCCTTCCTCCACTGTCCCCTTCTACCCATATCCCTCCATCCGGCTTTACATTTCATTCCTCCTCCTTATCTGACCACCACCTCCCATTTGTCTCCTTTTCATGTCTAGTCTTTGTCACTTACTCCATCCATCTGTCAATCAGGCTCCCATCGCCTGCATCAACCTATCATGTGCCAGTCTTTGTCCCGCGCCCGGAGATAGACAAAAAATGCTGGAACAGCTCAACTCTACTCCACTCAGTCGGAAGAAACTGTCTGCCCACTCCCTCCACAAATGCCGCTTGACCCACGGAGTTCCTCCAGCACTTGGTGTTTTGCTCCTGCCAGGCTCAGTGTGAAACAGCTCTGCAATTTTAGTTTAGTTTAGCGATACAGCACGGAAACAGGCCTTCCGCCCACTGAGCCCATGCTGACCATTGATCACCTGTTCACACCAATTCCGTGTTATCCAGTTTTCTCACCCACTCCCTACATACTAGGGGCAATTTACAGCCAGTAAACATCGCAACCCACATGTATTTTCGGACATGAGAGGAAACCAGAGCACCCAGAGGAAACCCACCTGATCATAGGAACAATATGCAAACTCCACGCAGACAGCACCCGAGGTCAGGTTCAAACTTGGGTCTGTGGCGCTGTGATGCAGCAGCGTTATCAGCTGAGAAACAAATATCCGAGTATCTGCTGAAACCCAGCACAGTCGAGGGTCAATGAAGTTAGTCGGACCACATGACATATTATAGACAATAGACAATAGGTGCAGGAGTAGGCCATTCGGTCCTTCGAGCCAGCGCCGCCATTCAATATGATCATTGCTGATCATCCACAATCAGTACTCCGTTCCTGCCTTCTCGCCATATCCCCTGACTCCACTATCATTAAGAGTCATATCTAACTTTCTCTTGAAAGCATCCAGAGAATTGGCCTCCACTGCCTTCTGAGACAGAGAATTCCACAGATTCACAACTCTCTGGGTATTAACAGTCCCAAGAGTGAAACAAAGCAGTGTGACTTTTCCTGCAGGACTGAAGCAGGTTTGAAGAGGATGTTTGCATGATGCTGTGTAACTGGGCAGTCAATCTTATGCTGCCTATTTTGTCAGCCTCTTCATTCATTATATGTTCTGATGCACACTCACTTTAGCATTATACAAGTAACCAGGCGAAGCATTTACAAATCGCTGTCTGAGCAAACTCCCACTGATATATTATCAAAAAACTGCCAAACATTGCTACTGTGCATTGGAAACGCAGAATTAGACTACAGTAAGTAAAACACTTCTTCCTACCATTGGCAATAACTTTTCAACAACCAAATAAACATTTCCAATTGATTCAGAGCCGTGAATTAGATAAACTTGTGGTTTACATTAGATCATTTCATAGTTCTCTTTAGGTAACAGAAAATGAAACATTACTACTGTGCGTTGGAAATTTAACTGCATTATGTAGAATGCTTCTTTGTATGTTGGCAATAACATTTTATGGGAAGATAGTACAACAAAATAAACATTTCCATATGAAAAGTTATTGCCAACCATATGAAGAAGCATTCTGCGTACTGCAGACTAATTCGGAGTGTCCAATGCCCAGTAGCTACAGTGCCCTCCATAATGTTTTGGACAAAGACTCATCATTTATTTATTTGCCTCTGTACTCCACAATTAGAGATTTAATAGAATTGTGGTTAAAGGATACATTTTTGGTTTCCTATGTGAAAAATTACAGCACGGAGTGTTTCCATGCACCATAGTCCCCCCATCTACCTGCAGACCATAATGTCCCTTGGGACACAGCATATGTCATGTAAATGAAAGTAGTCATGTTACTATTTTGTTGCATCGATCCTGCCATGCCAATGACTGGAAGCAGCGATCATGGATATCACACAGCCACCACCCTCTGGTAAAGAAGTTCCCCCTCACGTCTTCTAAACTGGTCTGCCCTTATTTCATCTTTAGTCATGTCTCTTGTTTTGAATCTTCCCTACCTCAATGGGGCTTATCCACATCAACTCTGTCCCCTTCATCATTTTCCTCAATTCCCCCTTAGCGCTAAAAATAAAGACATGCTCAATTTGTTCAGATCTGTAACATTGACTTGGAACCACTGGCAAGAATTTTCTATTCCTTTTAGCTTAAAAAACTCTTTTGTTGCTTTAGCTAGGGGACCAAAATTGTGTTAACGAAGAAACTGCAAATGCCTGGAGAATCGAGGGTTACTTCCCTACAATTCAATGCTGGAGAATAACTCAGCGGGTGCAGCACACCGAAGGAGATAGCGACGTTTCGGGTTTACGACCCTTCTTCACTGGTCAGAGATCAGGGAAACGAGAGATTATAGACGGTGTGTGAGAGATAAAGAACAATGATCCTGCAATTCGATGATACGAGCATGTACGTCCTATTTTGTGGTGTGAAAATGAGAAGCTAGTTTGCACTTATCAGATAGAGATAAAATCTGCCAGGGCCCGAGGGCTTTTCCAGGGGAAGTGGCAGCAGGGGTTAACTCTCTGTAGACTTTGAGAAAATCTCTTTCACCCAATGCAAACTCCACCTAAGCGGAATATGACTGCATTTACTTCCAACTTGCGGTGTCTCACTCTGCCATCCCAGACCGAGAGGTACGGATGACGGAATGGGAGGGGGAGTTGAAGATGCCCTGAGGCACCCCAGGTCGGGTTGGTCGGACCGAGCGGAGGTTTCCGAAACGACAAGCCATCCGCTTGGTCCACCGATATAGATCATCTGGCATCTCCCATTCAGCCACTTTGATGCAGCTAGCCATGAGGTTGGAGGAGGTGCACCCAAAAGGTGAACCTCTGTAACGGACCTGGAAGGACCTTGGGCCCCTGAAATCCATGGAGGGGAGGTGAAAGGACATCCAGTGTTTACCCTCATCAATTTCCCTTTGCGGTTCAAGGGAAAATTCCCGGGGAAGAAGAGCGGGAGGGAGGGAAGAATTGACAAAGTCAGAGCGGTCTTTGCGGAAGGCAGGCACAAATGGGGAAGATGTTGACACGTTGGAGTGGCCTGAAACTGGCAGACTATCTGTTTATTTGCCGCTGGTGGGGTGGAAAGGTAGGACCATTAACTCTTGCCCTGTTTGCGAGTGGGGGAATGGGGAGAGAGGCAGTAGTTTGCGGTATGGAGGAGACCCTGGTGCGAGCCTCATCAATAGTGGGGGAGGGGAATCCCCGTTCTCTGAAGAATGAGGCCATTTCTGTGATGACTCCTGGTGTGAAACGCCTCATCCTGGGAGCAGATGCGGCTAGACGAAGGAATTGGGAATAGGGGACCTGGAGACTTATCCACCTTACAGAAGCAGGGTGGGAGCACTTCTCCTCTTTGAAGATAGTTTTCCAGGTAGCTACTCAGTGGGTTTGTAGTCCCTCGGTACAGAGTGTATCACCTTCAATAGAGAAAATTTGTTCAAGGAATCTCCCCCATCTCTTTTGGCTCTGGAAATGTCGGTTCTCTAATGGTCCAAGTTATTTTAGTGCCGGATTAAGTTAGCTGGTGAAATGATTTATGCCAAAGCAACCTCAGTCAGTTGTTGTTGCAAGATTCCTTTTTACATTCTTTATAAGCAGTCCTCATCGATTTGTAATAGAATTGGGGCCCTGGTTACGCCGAGAACAAGGATTTTTGTTTCGACTATGTACCCAACAAAGAGGCAGTGTTTTAGCATAGCTGGGCCCATGCGTGTGCCCATACTTCAGCCTTGTGTTTGGAGGACAAGCAATGTCAAAAGAGAAGTTATTGAGGGTAAGGACCAACTCCGCTAAGTGGAACTTTGGAGGGTGTCAGTGGACGGGTATGGGTTGCTGGGTGTCCTCTGGTCGAGCTCTGAAGAACCAGGGCTGTTTGAGTCACCATCCTTGTGGGGGATAGAGGTGTAGAGTGACTGTACGTTCAGCATGGGTAAAAATGCTCAATTTGGATGGGGGCTGGAGAATGGAATGCTCTCTTTTGGAGCCGTGTTTGGGATCATTGTCTTGCTGTAGAATGAACCGCCGGCCAATGAGTTTTGAGGCATTTGTTTCAACTTGAGCAGATGGGATGTGTCTATACACTTCAGAATTCATTATGCAACTACCATCAGCAATTGTATCATCAATGAAGATAAGTGAGCTAGTACCTACAGCAGCCATACATGCCCAGCACATAATACCCCCACCACCGTGTTTCACAGATGAGGTGGTAAGCTTTGGATCTTGGGCAGTTCCTTCTCTCCTCCATACTTTGCTCTTGCCATTACTCTGATATGTTAATCTTTGTCTCATCTGTGCACAAGACCTTTTTCCAAAACTGTGGTTGCTCTTTTAAGTTCTTCTTGGCAAACTGTAACTTGGCCTTCCTATTTTTGCAGCTAACCAGTGGTTTGCATCTTGTAGTGTAGCCTCTGTATTTCTGTTCATGAAGTCTTCTGCGGACAGTGGTCATTGACAACTCCCCACCTGACTCCTGAAGAGTGTTTCTGATCTGTCAGACAGGTGTTTGTGGATTTTTCTTTGTTACATAGAGAGAATTCTTCTGTCATCAGCTGTGGAGGTCTTCCTTGGCCTGCCAGTCCCTTTGCGATTAGTAAGCTCACCAGTGCTCTCTTTCTTCTTAATGATGTTCCAAACAGTTGATTTTGGTAAGCCAAAGGTTTGGCTGGTGTCTCTAACAGTTTTATTCTTGTTTCTCAGTCTCATAATGGCTTCTTTGACTTTCATTGGCACAACTTTGGTCCTCATGTTGATAAACAGCAAAAAAAAGTTTTCAAAGGTGATGAAAAGACTGGAGGAAAAACTAGATGCGGAGAGCTCTCTTAAACCTGCATTAAGGAGGCAATTAAACACACCTGAGCAATTACAAAAGCCTGTGAAGACATGTGTCCCAAACATTATAGTGCCCTTAAATGGGGGGGACAATGTATAAACACAGCTGTAATTTCTACATGGTGAAACCAAAATGTGTAAAAATACCCTTTAATAAAATCTTAACCAAATGTAATTTTTTTTTCTATTACAAATCTCAGATTGTGGAGTACAGAGGCAAATAAATAAATGATGGGTCTTCGTCCCAAACATTGGAGGGCACCGTATGTTTCACGCCATTAACTAAAGATAAATATGACATAACCTGATGTAAACCAAGAGTATTTAATTGTCATGTGTACTGAAACGAAATAATGAAAATTCTTACTAGCAGCAACATAACACGTCTGTAACACACAGCACTCAATAGATATTATAAAAAACAAAAGAAAGTTCAATAAATTAAAAATAAAACAATAGTAGTGCAAAACAAAGTCCAAGCCAGTTTCTTGTTCGCAGTTTAGTTGGTGTTTGAGGGTCTAAAAACGCAACTTTTTGTGAGTGGCCACCAAAGTGAATCTGGGGCATCAGAGAGAACTGTTACAGAACCTATGCCCAGAGCAATTGAAATGCATCAAGATATATAAGTATTGGAGATATTCCAACCATTCTATTCTTTCTGTCATAAAGAGATATACATAGAAACATAGAAATTAGGTGCAGGAGTAGGCCATTCGGCCCTTCGAGCCTGCACCGCCATTCAATATGATCATGGCTGATCATCCAACTCAGTATCCCATACCTGCCTTCTCTCCATACCCTCTGATCCCCTTAGCCACAAGGGCCACATCTAACTCCCTCTTAAATATAGCCAATGAACTGGCCTCCACTACCCTCTGCAGCAGAGAGTTCCAGAGACTCACCACTCTGTGTGTGAAAAAAGTCCTTCTCATCTCGGTCCTAAAGGATTTCCCCCTTATCCTTAAGCTGTGACCCCTTGTCCTGGACCTCCCCAACATTGGCAACTATCTTCCTGCATCTAACCTGTCCAACCCCTTAAGAATTTTGTAAGTTTCTATAAGTTTCTATAAGATCCCCTCTCAATCACCTAAATTCTAGAGAGTATAAACCGAGTCTATCCAGTCTTTCTTCATAAAACACTGACATCCCATGAATCAATCTGGTGAACCTTCTCTGCACTCCCTCTATGGCAATAATGTCCTTCCTCAGATTTGGAGACCAAAACTGTACGCAATACTCCAGGTGTGGTCTCACCAAGACCCTGTACAACTGAAGTAGAACCTCCCTGCTCCTATACTCAAATCCTTTTGCTATGAAAGCTAACATACCATTCGCTTTCTTCACTGCCTGCTGCACCTGCATGCCTACTTTCAATGACTGGTGTACCACATCTTACACAACATAGAACATAGGACAGTACAGTATGGGAACAGGCCGTCAGCCCACAATGTGTGTGTCAAACATGATGTTAACATAAACTAATCTCCTCTCCTCTGCCTACATGTGATTCAGATCCTTCCATAACCTTCATATCTATATATCTATCTATAAAGCTTCTTATGTTAACTGCCTCCACCGCCATCCCACACATTTCCTTTAAACAGCTCCTCTCACCTTCCAGCCATGCAATCTAATCTTTAAATGAGAAAAGGTACCTGGATTTATACAACGCCTTGCACAAATATCAGGTATCACTTTACAGCTAACTATGTACTTTGAAATAACACGAGAAAATGTTGTAAATACTTAGCAGGCTCGGCAGCATGAGTGGAGGGCGAAACAGAATTAATGTTTCAGTGATGGAAGTTGTTTCAACCTGATTCTCCTTCCACAGATCCCGCCTGGCCTGCTGAGCGTACATATAGTTTTCTGCTCTTATTTCAGGTTTCTGGCATTTGCATGTCTTTTGAAATGTAGTAAAGGGGCTGTCCCACTGTATGAGCTAATTCAAGAGTTCTCCCGAGTTTCCCCTGATTCGAACTCGGAGAATTACTGTAATAGCCGTCGTAGGTACTTTAAAGATTAGATTGCATGGCTGGAAGGTGAGAGGAGCTGTTTAAAGGAAATGTGTGGGGTGGTGGTGGAGGCAGTTAACATAAGAAGCTTTTATATAGATATATAGATATGAAGGTTATGGAAGGATCTGACATTTTTCAACATCTTCACGCATCTTCACGCACTTACCACATTTCCCGAGTACCTGCCGTTAGCGTTATGAGCCGCTAAGAGATGACCTGAGCTCCGACGTACCCACTACGTACATTCGATGTGCTTACCGCAAGTTTGATTTTTTTTTTAAACTCGGGAGAGCTCTTGAATTAGCTCGTCCAGTGGGACAGCCCCTATACTGTTCTGATGCAGGATACTTGGTCAGCGTGGGGTTCAATGGGCCAAAAGGCCTGATTCTCTACTGTATTTTTAAACTGAATTAAACTAAGACGAAAGGCCATCAGGTATTGGAAGAGTGAACAGCCTGTACAGTCTCTCTAGTCTGTTACCCAATCGATGGCTTTGTTAACAGGAATGTGATTCAAAGTCTCAGCTGGATCAAGGCAGATTACAACCTAAAGCTGAGCGCTCAAGGAAAGAGGATTTGTTCTACTTCAGGAGAACGTAAGCCATAGTGGTCTGCTAAGTGATGGATTGCTTGCATGAAAGCTTTTAATTATGTTTTTGATATCCAAAAGAGGGAGGTTTTCAAAAAGTACTTTTGTTAATGCTGGTGCTGTCTTTGCTGTATTGTCATAGCAGTCAGTGATGTCCAGGTTAAAAACTATATCCATTTCTGCAACAAACCTTCAAATATCAGCCTAATATTCAGTTAATAACAACCTCGTCCTTCCAAAGGCAATGACTCTCGTTGTCCCACAAATTTTAACCTGAGTTGCTGTGATCATCATAAACTGTACATGCTTCTCTGGAATGGCAGAGGATGAGGGGTGAGCTGATAAAAGTATATAAAATTATGAGAAGCATTGATAGGGTAGACACATCTGTCGGAACCTGTGCATTTTTTTGAATTGAATTGAATAATTTTCGTGAGAAATACTATAGGAAGGATATTGGGGCTTTTGAAGCTGCCCGACCCGCTGCTTTACTCCAGCAATTTGTGTCTTTTTATGAGTTACTAGACCAAGTGGGACCTGTTGGGTCCCATCCGCTCAATGCTCGGTTGCGGGGACGGGGCGGCCTGCAGGGTCACACACACATTAACCACCCCCACACACACTCACATTAACCACCCCCACACACACTCACATTAACCACCCCCACACACACTCACACTAACCACCCCCACACACACACACACATTAACCACCCCCACACACACTCACATTAACCACCCCCACACACACACACATTAACCACCCCACACACACTCACATAACCACCCCCACACACACTCACATTAACCACCCCCACACTCACACCACACACACACTCAATTACCCCCCCACCCCACCCCACACACACACACACACACACACACACTAACCACCCCCCTTGAAATCATATTAATATTATTTATTCGCTCCTTTTACCCCAGCCCCTGCCCTATCCACTCACCACGCATAGACCCAACTCGCAGGTGTGTCTTGAGAGGGAGAGAGAGGAGGGGTAGAGACGCGAGGGCAGAGGCAGGCAAAGGGCAGAGGCAGAGGCAGAGGCAGAAGCAGAGGGCAGAGACAGCGGGCAGAGACAGAGGCAGAGACAGAGGGCAGAGAAAGAGGCAGAGGGCAGAGAAAGAGGGCAGAGACCAGAGGGGCAGCGACAGAGGCAGAGGCAGCAACCTCCCCACCATGTGCTCACACGAGGACCCCGAGTGAGGGGGCGAGGCAGTGAGAGGAGGAAGCAGCAAGGCGGCGAGGGGGCGGGTGGCGAACGAGCGAGCATCGACCAAAGGACCACGGGTTGAGCCACCGCAGTCTTCAGCTATGATCTTTGGTCTTCAATCCAGGACCCAATATCATCTCCGGCTGTGTCTTTTGAATAACGGGGGGGGGGGGGGGGGGGGGGAGGAGGGAGAGGTGAGGAGGGGAGGTGAGGTGGGGGGGGGGATGGGGGAGGGGTGATGTCACTCATAGCGCCTGGAAGATGGCACGCGATGCCGAACGATTGTGACGTCATCAGCGAAAGACAGTCGTTTTTAAATTCAATGTTTTGTCAGATATTTGAACATTTTCAGTAATAACTCGAGAAATAAAGCATGACAATTTCAGATAAGGTGATTTCGGACTCCACTGGAAATATGTCTACCGGAATATGTAAATGTTTATCATTACCACGTAGATTTTTCGAGAAGATGTGATGTGCACACATACACACACACACAAATAAATACATATCGAACATCAGACTTTTAATAGTTACTAGACCAAGTACAGACCCGTTGGGTCTGTTCCCACAATGTGCGGTTACGGGGAGATGGGGACAGCATGCGGTGTCACACACACTAACTACCCCCCCCCCCCCCCACACACACACATGCTAACTACCCCTTTGATATTATATTAATATTATTAATTTGCTCATTTTACCCCATAACGGCTCTATTTACTGACGCGTAGCCCTCAACACGCAGGCGTTTCTAGAGGGGGGGGGGGGTAGAGAGTAAGGGCAGAAAGAGAAGGGACAGAGACAGAGAGAGGGGCAGAGATAGAGAGAGGGGCAAGAGACAGAGGGAGAGGGGGTGCAGGGGAGGAGAAGGAGGGTGGGAAGGAGGGGGAGAGGTGGGGGGAAGGGAGGGGGTGAGAGGGGGAGGGGTGAGAGGGGGGGTATGGATGGGAGGAGCAAAGGGGTGACAGGGGGAGAGAGGGGGGGAAAGGGGGGGAGAAGGGGGGGGAGGAAGGGGGGGAGGAGGGGGGGGTTGTTACCGAACCTGAACTCACTGTGGAATGAATCCATTAACGGAGCCACTCTGCTGCTGGATTGTTAGTTGTCCTTGCCTTCCCTCTGGAAGCCTCCTCGTCCCCATCAAATGCCAGTTTCCCAGAGCCCTGGTTAAATGTGGGGGCGCTCACGGGGTGAAAGCGGCCCCATCAGAGACTGTGAGGCCTCGCATCCTCGGTGCTTCAGACCCCGAGTACGGGGGGGGGGGGGGAGGGTTGTAGTGGGCGGGCGCGGGCGTGATCCGGAGTGAGCCTGTGGGCCTCTAGCAAGGATGGCAAAAAGCATCGGGGGATCAGCCGATCTGAGCCTTCTGTACGTGGACAGGCGGGCGAGCCTGCGGGACGCCACGAGGATGGCAAAAACCAGCGGGGGACTAGCCGATCTTTGGGTTCCGCCAGCGTCACAGAGCTGGGCCGGGGGTGGGGGGGGGGGGTTGGGAGTGGAGGTGGGCCGCGTGGCAGCAGCCGTTATGGTCGCGCGGGGCACGTGATGAAGAAGGTGACAGAGCCGGGGCGGAGGGGGGGGGGGAAATGGAGGTGAGCCGGGCGGCAGTAGGTGGTCGCGCTGGGCACACGATGAGATGGTGGCCAGCGTGAGGTGAAAAAATGAGTGAGTGGGGGGGGGAGGATTTTATTAAAAATGTGTACAGAAAATGAGTAAATTTAATGAGGAGTGGATCAGTGCATGTAAAAGTAAAATGGCTAGCGAAATGGTAAAAATCTCGGCGTTTTTGTGTCCGGGTTTGGCGGAGTAACAAATCAAAGGCAAAAATACACACACAAACACACACACACAGAGTTTTAAAAGTATACTAGACCAAGTGCAGACCCATTGGGTCTGTTCCCCGAACGTGAGGTTGAGGGGGGAGAGGGGTGAGAGGGAGGGAGTGGGGGAGGAGGGAGGGAGGGGGGCATGAGGGAGGTAGGGGAGAGGGGGAGAGGGGGGGAGAGGGGGGGAAGGAGGGGGAGAGGGAGGGAGGAGGGGGGAGGGAGAGGGAGGGAGGGGGAGGGAGGAGGAGGGAGGGGAGGGAGGGGGGGGGGAGAGGGACGGAGGGGGAGAGGGAGGGGGGAGAGGGAGGGATGGGGGAGAGGGAGGGAGGGAGGGAGGGAGGGAGGGCGGGAGAGTGGAGTGGGCAGGCCAGGCATATGCTGTCAAGACACTGTGTACACCATCAAGAAGCTGCGTATGCCGTCGAGACGCTGCGTACGCCCGTCGATATGCTGCGTACGCCCTCAATGCACCTGCGGGCCAACATGCCGTTCACGCGCCGGCTCCGTCACACTGGCTCAAGCCAAAGATCAGCTGTTCCCCCACTGCTTTTCCGAGGACGGTGAAAAGCAGCGGGGGAACAGCCGATCTTTGGCTTGAGCCAGCTTGACAGTGCTGGCCCGGGGGTGGGCGTGGGGGGTGGGGAGTGGAGGAAGTAAAATTGTCAGCGAAATAAGAAAAATGTTGGCGTTTTTGGATGAGTGCCGGGCGGCAGGAGCCGTTATGGTTGCTGGCCAGCAGGAGGCGACAAAATGAGTGAGTTGTGGGGGGGTGGGAGGATTTTATTAAAAAATGTGTACATAAAAATGTCTAAATGTAATGAGGAGTGGATTAGCAAATGTAAAAGTGAAATCGCTAGTGAAATGGAAAAAATCTCTGAGTTTTTGCGTGTGCTTTTGGCAGACCAAGGAAATAAGGCCAGAAATCACCAAAACACACACACACACACACACACACACACACACACACACACACACACACACACACACACACACACACACACACACACACACACACACACACACACACACACACACACACACACACACACACACACACACACACGTTTTAAAAGTATATAGATAGACAAGTGGGTCCCGTCCCCTCAACACGCAGTTGCAGGGGGGGCGTGGCCTGCGGCATCACACACACTAACCACACCCCCCCCCCACACACACACACACACTAACACCCCCCTTGATATTATATTAATATTATTCGCTCTTTTTACCCCATCCCCCGACCTATTCACTCACGCATGGCCCCCAACTCACAGGCGCAGCTAGAGAGGTGAGGGAGAGAGGTATAGAGAACAAGGGCAGAGGCAGGTAGTGGGCAGAGGCAAAGGGCAGAGACTGAAGTCAGAGACTGAAGTCAGAGGCAGAGGGCAGAGACAGAGGGAAGAGGGCAGAGGACAGAGGCAGCGGGCAGGGGCAGAGGCAGTGGGCAGAGGGTTCCATACACTCGTAGTGCGTGGAACACAGCGTGTAGCAGAGCCATTGTGACATCATCAGCGAAAGGCAGTCATTTTTAAAGTTTTGTCAAATTTTTTAACATTTTCAGTAATAACTCGAGAAATATTCAGATAAAGTGATTTTGGAATCCACGGGGAAAATGTCTACTGGAATATGTAAAAAATTTACCGTTATTGCGTCGATTTTAGCGAAGATGTGATTACACACAAACACACACACACAAATAAATACACATCCAAGATCTGAGTTTTATAAGTATAGAGATATGATATCATATATCATATATGATATGACATGATTGTTGCTGCTGTGTTTAATTTAAAGCCACAAACACCTTACTTAAGCAACTGTTCATTCCATTTAAGTTCAGACAATGCATTCAGTAAGGTATTTAGTCTTCAAATGTACCATAGTGAAACATATGTCTTAATGAAGCATTAGTTTTTTGTGTTGTATTTAGAGCAAGGAACAGGAATGCCAGTTGATTATTGGCACTAAGCCTTGAAGTTTTGTTTAGTTTAGTTTCGTTTATTATATTTATTATATTATATTTAGTACATGTACCGAGGTACAGTGAAAAGATTTTGTTGTATGCTAACGTCAGCAGAAAGACAATACATGATTACAATCGATCCATTTACAGTGTATAGACCTATAATAAAGGAATAATGTAGAGTGCAAGGTAAAGCCAGCAAAATCCGATCAAGGATAGTCCGAGGGTCATCAATGTGTTAGATAGTAGTTCAGTACTGCTCTCTGGTTGTGTTAGGATGATATCAGTTGCCTGATAACAGTTGGGAAGAAACTGTCCCTGAATCTGGTGGTATGCATTTTCACACTTCTCTGCTTCTGAAGTTGATATCCCTCCAGCCAAGCTCAACTAATATTGCAGAGATTTGCAATTGAATTTAGTACTTTTTTCTGGTCAATACTAATTGTTTCCCAGTTTGTTATATTCCCAGTGAATCATGTGAAGAGACCAAGTATTTTTAACAGTGAAGCACAAAGTTTCAGAAGGAATCTCAGAGTTCTGGGTTTTGGCTACCAATGGTGAAGCAAAGTTTGAGTCTAAAATTCGAGAAGCATATCTTTCGCCAGTAATTTTGGGTCAGGATGAGATTCCAAGGATTGGAATGGGTGAGGCCTGGGAATGATTTGGAAACAAGAGTGAGATTTTTTTTTTAAAGGCATAACTTAGCGGGTCATGGAAAGGTGATGTGTTGGAGTAACTTAGCGGGTCAAGCAGCATCTCTGGAGAACATGGATAGGTGATGTTTTGGGTTGAGACCTTTCTTCAGACTGATTGTAGGTGGGGAAATAAAGCTGGAAGGGATAAGGTACAGGACACATCCGATGAGGATAGATGGAAGCAAGTGAGGGGGGGTTTGATAAGCAGATGGTTGGACAATGGCCAGAAATGAAAAGACAAAGCTTGTGAGGGTTACACAAAAAGCTGGAGAAACTCAGCGGGTGCAGCAGCATCTAAGGAGCGAAGGAGATAGGCAACGTTTCGGGTCGAGACCCTTCTTCAGAGCTTCAGTCACTAAGGCACAGTGAAAACTTTATTATTTTATCAGTGTGAGATTTGGATAGAAGAGTTGAGAATTGTGAAACCAGAAGAAAGAATATAGATGGAAGAATATAGATGGGGGGGAAATGGGTGTGAGTCCAGGTAGGGAACAGGGAAGAGGATAGATTTTAAAAACGGAGGCACTGCTTAAGAGGGAGTTCGTGTATGTCATTAAGTGCAGAAGTGATTGGTGAATGAAACTTGGTGTGAATATAGAAATGTGTAGGAAGGAACTGCAGATGCTGGTTTACACTGAAGATAGGCACAAAAAGCTGGAGTAACTCAGCAGATTAGGCAGTCTGACCTGCTGGATTACCCCAGCTTTTTGTCCTTTCTTCTGATTGGATTCTTTGATGTTTTTACCTTGGAAGATTACCACCAGACTCAGGAACAGCTTCTTCCCTGCTGTTATCAGACTATCGAAGTGACCTCCTATAAGCAAGGGCCCAATCCCAATCTCATTCTTCCAACCGACCTTATTGTGGCGCTGGACTTTGATTATGTTGGCTGATTTTCTGAGGCAGTGTGAAGTGTAGATGGAGTTAATGGCAGGAAGTCTGGTCTGTGTGATGAACTGGGCTACATCCACAATTCTGCCATTTCCTGTGGTTGTTCTCAAAGCAGCTGTGATGCAGCTCGACAGTATGCTTTCTATTATGCATCTGTAAAAGTTTGTAAGAGTCACTGGAGACATCCTGAATTTCCTCAGTCGCCTCAGGAAGCAGAGGCATTGGTGCGCTTTCTTGGCTGACCCATCAATGTGGCTGGTCCACGACATATTAAAATAAAATACTCATAGTAAAAGAATATTTGAATTTTGCAGTGGTAGCTAGATATTTGCTGTTAACCATAATTTAGTGGGAGATTTTTTTTTACTTTCAGTCTTTACGAAAATAACACCCTAATTTCTTTCCCAGGGATTTGGTCCATCATTAATATCTTCATCAGACAGCAAGATTTTCTTGTGAAGCCAGTTACTGTGCAATAAATTATAAGCAAAAATCTAGGTGCCTAGAAATAAAGTTAATTTTAATTTTATAATTAAGAATTTGTGCAAGCTTTCTTCAGGGCAATCATCTCAATTAATTTTCGTGAAGGACGTCATTATTCTTTTTCTGCACTTTATCTGTCTTCTGGGGAAGAACTAAAAGTCAAACGATAAAATATAGGTTATCCTAAAATATTCAGAAGAGTTAAGGGCCTGTTCCACTTGGGCGTCATTTGTGCGTCACGCAGATGTCACCACACTCACCACACGGCATGAGCGCGTAATGCACGCCGTGCGCGCAACGCGTAAATTATGTCGCGTCGTGCGTTGTGACTTATTCTCGACTCATTACTAATTAAAATAAAAGACTTTGAAATTAAAACCACCAGCTTCAAATGATGATGTCACAATGGCTCAGCTAGCAGTGCTGAGCCTCAGTGAGGATTTCATCCTATATTTGACACGTTATTCGCAATTAAAGCTTTAAAAATGCCAACTTTCACAAGAATTTTTACATATTCTGATTCACATTTTTCTCCTAAGGCAGAGATCACTTTAACTAAACATTTTATACTTTATTTCTCGACATTACTGATTAAAGTTTTTTTTAAATCCAAATACCTTCAATTTCTAACCGACCAACAACTGATGACGTCACAATGGCAGCTTCAACTGATGACATCACAATGGATAGACTAGCAGGGGGAGGGCAAATTGCTATTGCAACATGCAGGGCAAGTGCAATTGGAATTTTTTTATAAAGGGAGGCAAGGGAGTGCTGGAATCTTACATTCGGGAACGGCTTGAGTTAGAAGACCACGCCTCCCGTGGGGGCTACGGGTAGGGAATGGGTGCATTGGGGGAGCAGACCTGGATAAATTCCTATCTCTGTCCTGCATATTTCAACTCCTGGAAGTCCGCATTTGGTATAAATTCAACCAAATTCCTGTTAGAATATTCAGCAATCGAACTGCACTTTATTCACATGGATCATTCTGCTTTCTGAACATGGATTCAGCTAATTCAATTGAAATGAATTATGGAATATTTTAGGAAGTGCACCTTCCATTTTTGCCTTTGTATAAATCTGGATTATTTTCTCTGAAACGCCAGTGGTTGAGGGGAGACCTGATGAAATATATAAAATTATGAGAGAGTAGACAGTCAGAACCTTTTTCCGAGAGTGGAAATATCAAATATCATAGAGCATAGCTTTAAGGTGAGAGGGGCAAAGTTTAAAGGAGATGTGCGGGGCAGGTTTTGTTACACAGAGTGTAATGAGTGCCTGGAACGCACTGCTTGGGGCTGTAGTTGAGGCAGATATACGATAGTGGCGTTTAAACTTTTAGATTCATGTGCAGGGAATGTTGGAATATGGATTGCCTGCAGGCAGAGCAGATTAGTTTAACTAGACATCATGTTCAGCACAGATATAATGGGCCAAAGGGCCTGTTCATGTGCTGTTCTGTTCTATGCTCTGTAAAGCTTCTCACTGGTAGCGCCATCTATCTTAATACTATTGTATAAGAGCCTGGGGTAGGAGCAGTATATTCAGAAGCATGTGGATGTGCAATCAGGCAAATGGATCACAGCACTTTTGTGAAAGCATTCAGGAACTGAGCCCCGCGTTCCTCCAGCACCAAGTGCTGTGGAAATATAAATGAATTCCACCGTAGTGTGGCCAATACACCTTAAATGTCTGCTTTTAAAACCAATAGCAACTTACACTACTGAATATATGTGGGCATAAAATAAAATGTTCGGCCATTGTTGAAAGCAATTTATTCTGTATCGACGAAGCAGGCTGGCTGGAAACATGTTAACTTTCAGCTGCTGCAACATTTTTCTCAGCTTGATTTAAAGTATATGTTTTTGAGCCAATTAGGTCAAAGAATCTAAAGGAAAAAAAGTTTTATGCTGATTGTGCTTTCCTTCACAATAATGTTGTTGTTGGAATCCATCCTAAGTGAGGTGAGGCGGTATGTGTGGGTAAAAGGCATTTTGTTTTTCCCAGTCTCTTTCAGGAGGTGTGGTGAAGCCAAAAAGAGACTGAGGGTTAGAAGTCTGCCATTGGAATGTTCATTCCAGGCGTATGTGGAGAAACACACAGAGTGGATGTTTGAAAACAACCACCAAAGCAATTCCCAGGGATAAAATGCAGCCCCATATTACAACATGGTACTACATGTAGAAAGACCTTAGGCACTGATCATAACTAGTCTGTACATAACACATGTATAATAGGTTTAAGGTGAGAGGGGAAACAGATAATAAGAACCTGAGGGGCAATTGTTCACAGTGAGGAAGGTGGGTATATAGAATGAGCAGCCAGAGGTGGTAATTGGGGCAGGTACTATAGCAACATTTCAATGGCATTTGGACAGGTACATGAGTAGGGTAGGTTTATAGGCCAAATGTGGACAGGTGGGACCAGTGAAGGTTTGGCATCTTGGTTGGCCTGGTCAAGTTGGGCGAAGAGCCTTGTTTCCATGCTGTATGAATCTATGACTATAACTGAAGAGATCACATATCACTCAATTACTGTTTAATACTTCAAAATTGTGACTATTTTATAAATCTCAACAAAAACCAGAATACTGTCATTGATTTTTTTTTTCTCATGGAGTCATACAGCATGGAAACTCAGCCCAAATCAGTCATTCTGACCAAGATGTCCCATCTAAGCGAGTCCCATTTGATCCACATCCCACTAAACCTTTCCAAACCTTTCCTGTCCAGCTACCTCTGAGTTTGTTTACATCAAATTACCGTTCTATATCCCATTAGATATGTGAGTCGTTTGGACTTCCCCAAAGTTTTTTGCAAACCACAAATTGATGTGCAGTGGAAGAATTGCCTGAATGAATGCAGGCCCAACAACTGTGATGCTCAACACTGTGCAGGACATCACGACCCCTTGAGCATTGACTTTTCCATTCATTCACTCAGTTCATCTCTTGTTTACTGTGTCCACAGCCTGTACAAAGCACAGCTATAAAACCAATGCTTATCTATCTGCCTATCCAAAATGCCTGCCTTAAATGCCACTCTTGTATCTGCCTCAACCACCACAAGACACATCACAGCTGTCTAATGTGACTTTAGTTAGACTTCCAAAATTCACATCTCCGAGAAAGACAATGGCAAATTGTATTTATGAACACCAACACCACGAGGTTCCCTTAAAGTCATAATAGAAAATAGAACAGTATTGCTCTAGAACGGGCCCTTCACCTCACAATGCCTGTGCCAAGCATGATGCCAAGACAACCTCTTTTTGTTTCTGCACATGATCCATTTCTCTCCATTCCCTGCATATCCATAGATCTACTCAAAAGTCTCTTAAATGCCACTATCGTATCTTAATTATTCCAACATGGAAATATTGTTTTTCCAAGAATAAACATTATTCGTAATAAAATAAATATCCTAAACAAAATCCCTGCCCAACTCTTCATATATTCTTAGTGTTTCGATACATTGAATATTGCTAGTGTTGGACCTAGTAGGGTTACCATTGCCACTCACTTGGGCCCCTTTAAATGTATAGTTGCTTTATCAAAAAGTACTAGGAATCTTTCCAAGGGTGAAGGGTGAGGAATATTTTCATAGGCAGCTCACTTTAAATATAAATTATCCTTGGATTTGTTTGATTTTATTTGCTGTACATAATAAACAACAGAAGGGATGATGGCAAATACTTTTATATGAAGATCATGCATTACAACTGAACTTTCTGAGGGAGGGATTTGCTTCAATGGAATTAGCCCTGCTTACACACGGTAACAATTACTGTCACTGTTACATAGAACCTAGAACAGTGCAGCACAAGGACAGTCTCTTCAGCTTACAATGTCTGTGCTAAACATGATGCCAAGACCAACTCTTGTCTGCCTTCACAAAATCCATATACCTCCATTCCCTGCATATCCATGTGCCTATCCAAAAGTCTCTTAAATGCCACGATTGTATCTGCCTCAACCACCACCTCTAGCGGCCCATTCCATGAATTAAATCCACTTGTTAACCCATGGTTCCCATTTGGACCGCTCCACTTTACCTTTCCACATTGTACCGGTGCATTGCAAGTTCATCTTATCTTCACATCACACATGTTATCGCCTTTCTTGAACTGGGTTCAAGAATTTCAAATAATCAGCGTTCCCAGCCTTTGCATCTCACTCTTTTGTTTTTGTTTCCCTTCTTTTCTGTTCTTTTTTCTGCTAGTAACTTTGTAATTACTTGGCTTCTCCAGATACCCTCCCATTTTCCTAATGTCTTTCACCCAGCTATATTATCCCGTTTTGCCCACAGTTTCATTTAGATCTTTCCTTTCTTTCACTCGCTCCTCTCCCTCCAATCTTCGTGCACAAGAAAAAACATGGTTTTCCTTTAACTTTTTAGAGTGGAAGAATGTAATTGTCATTTGTACCAGCAAAGGAACAATTAAATTCTTACTTGTTGCACCTTAACTGGCCCCTTAACACAATAATGCACACTCAAATAGAAAGTAATCACTAATCTAATAAATTAATAACCGTGATACCAGGTAACGATAAAAGTGCAAAAACTAAGTCCGTAGTTTGTAGGTTTAATGGCCTCTGTAAATTGCCCTTAGTATGTAGGCAGTGGATGAGAAAGTGGGATAGAACTAGTGTGAATGGATGACCGATGGTTGGCTTGGACTCAGTGGGCCAAAGGGCCTGTTTCCATACTGTGTCTCTAAACTAAACTAAAGAATTGCTTGGCTCAGGAACGATTGTTTTAATTCCATGACTTTTAAAACAGATGTATCCTTGTCTAGCTATTGTCCCGAAACATTAATTCTGCTAAAGATAGACACAAAATGCTGGAGTAACTCAGCGGGATAGGCAGCATCTCTGGATAAAAGGAATGGGTGACGTTTCGGGTAGAGACTGTAAACCAACATCTGCAGTTCCTTCCTGCAAATTCATTCTGCTTCTCTCTTCATTTATGCTACCTGACTAACTGAGATTTTCTATTATTTCCTGTGTTTTATAACTGTGCCGAGTTTGTATTAACTTTAGTATCTACAAAAATAGTGTTTATTTTTTACTCTAAAACCAACATGTACAATCCTAGATTTGCAAACATCCCGGATTAAAGCCCCCAATTTATCGGAAGTTTAAAATGGAGACACAAGCTGGAATCTTGAGCAAAACACTAAGTGCTGGAGGAACTCAGCGGTTCAGGCAGCATCTGTGGAGGGAATGGACAAGTGACCTTCCTACAGCATGGAAACAATGAACTGCAGATGCCATTTAACACAAAAGGATACAAAATGCTGGAGTAACTCAGCAGAAAAGGCAGCATTTCTGGAGAATATGGATAGGTGATGTCCCTTCTTGAGACTCAGCACAGTGCTTTGTGTTTTGCTTATTGAAGATTTATACTGTATGTATTTCCGGTAAATCTGATGCAATAGCGATAAACTACATTCTGCAGTGGACCTCTTTTCCCAAGTGGGAACCAATCCACTTTTGAATAATATCATTAGTGTAAATGAAAACCAAGAACCTGTGGTCTCAACAAAGGCTGGCAGGTCTTTTCAGACTAAACAGATTAAACACAGACTGACAGAACTGGGCTTTGAACTCTTAAACCGGTGACTCTTTTTTCCTATGTGAATTTGTTGTGGTGAAGGATCCTACACTCTGACTGTGATCTGAGTATAATCCAAGTAGGAAATGTTAAATTCAGCACTCCATGGAAGGATTTTGGCAAAAAAAAGATGATGCCATGGGATAAGAGAAAAATACAGATTGGACAGTTTGAACTACAGATTAGTACATGCTTGCGTAACTTCTATTTATGAATGAAAATTCAAAGTGCTGTGTTGAGTCTGAAGAAGTGTCCTGACCCGAAACGTCACCCAATCCATATTCCCCAGCGATGCTGCCTTTCCTACTGAGTTACTCCAGCGCTTAGTATTCTTTTGTGTAAACTGGCATCTGCAGCTCCTTGTTTCCATGCTGTAGGAAGGTTGTCTGTCCATTCCCTCCACAGATGTGGAGTCAGAGTAATTGAGCCATTAAGCATGGAAACAGGCCCTTTGGCCCAACTCGTCCATGCCCTATCTAAGTTAGCCCCATTTGCCTGGATTTGCCCATATCCCTCTAAACCTTTCGTAACCATGTACCTGTCCAAGTGTCTTATAACTGCTGTTATATTGCCTGCCTCAACTACCTCCTCTGGCAGCTCATTCCAAATACCCTCCACCCACTGAGTGAAAAAGACTGAGTATTCTCTTAATCAATGCCCCTCATGATCTTTCACAAAACAATAAAACCTCTTCTCAGCCTCTTACACTCCAAAGCTAAAAGGTCCAGCCTATCAAACCTCTCTCTATAAGCCCACAAGGAAAGATAACATCCTGGTGAATCTCTGCTACATCTTTTCCAACTTGATGACAGGGCAAGCAGAACTGGACACGTAAAGAGTAAATAAAGTTTTATACCTTGGTTGTTGACCCATATTAGAAAAGGTACTTAAAGGATTAGAAAGACATCAATATATGTCTGCAAACCAACTCAAGCATTCCTTTCTGTAAACTGCTCCAGAGCAGAAAACGACGGCCAGACTGAAATTCACAATTTAAACTACTTATTCCATCTTGAGTGAGTTGATGTTGAGTACAAAACTTAGGACATTATGATGCATCCATACAAATCGTTGGTGACACCACATTTGGGGTACAGTGTGCAGTGCTTGGTGGCACGGACAAAGATTAGAGTTTAGTTTATTACTCTCACATGTCACACAGGTATAGTGAAAAGCTTTATTGTTGCATGCTACCCAATCAGTAAAAAGACTATACATGATTACAATCAAACCATCCACAGTGTACAGATACAGGATAAAAGAACCATCATTTAGTGCAAGATAAAGTCCAGTAAAGTCCGATTAAAGATAGTCTGAGTGTCTCCAAAGAGGCAGATGGAAGGTCAAGCCACTCTCTAATTTGTGATAGGATGGTTCAGTCGCCTGATAACAGCTCGAAAGAAACTGCCTCTGTATCTGGAGGTGCACGTTTTTCAAACTTCTATACTTCTTGCCTGATGGGAGAGGGGACAAGAGGGAGTGACCGGTGTGAGACTGGTCCTTGATTATGCTGGTGGCCTTGCTGAGGCAGCATGAAATGTCGATGGAGTCGATCGAAGGGAGGTTGGCTTGCGTGATGGTCTGCACAGTTCTCTGCAGTGGACTGTAAGGCCTCCTTCTATGCTACACAGCTTTATGACTCGAGCATAGCAAATCCAGTATCAATCAGTCTGACGATGGGTTACTAGACCAATTCAACTTAAGAGTGAGCCATTAAAGAGCTTGATAGAGGAATTGCTACTTAATACCTTTAGGGAGAAATCTTCATTTCTCATGTACTCTTCTGTGATTGATATTTTCAAACATTGAAATTTAATTATGTGGGAATGGGACAGGTAGCATTTAACTGCCTGTCTCAATCACCTTGGGCTGGATTAGTGAAACATTTACAACTGTTCTTTTCACCTGGTGTTTGTCTCACGGCTTCAATGTTTGCCAAGGCTTCTGTGGAACTGACTTGCCTTCAACATGTTAGCTTTCAAGCTCATCTGGAAGATAGTCGGGATTAAATTAAAAGTTGTGTTTTTGTTTGCTCCTTTAGGCACTGCCACTGAAGCTGAGCCAGGAGACAGCCGGTGAGTTCGATGTATTTAGTCTCACAGTCTATGCACATTCCCTTAAATATAATAACATCTAAATGGGTTTTGCATGTGATCATAAGAGTGTAGCCATTGCAGGTTTCTGTAGGTTTACGCTGGATGGTGTTGTCAGGAGTAGTTGCATTCGCTTTCCACTCAGCAGCAAAGATTTCAAAAGAAATTTCCTTTTTTGTCAGATTATGAGATGTTTGAGAATACTGGGTATAAGAATACTATCGAAAATTCTCACATCGCTATGTTGTTTCATGCTTACTAAAATCATACAATTTACACCATTTTGATGCAAATTATTGAGATTTTAATTATTATATTGCAACACATTTCTTTATATTCAAAAAATGGGTAAGCTACGAATCTAAAGACATGAATATGTCTTAAACTATTGAATCTGTGGAATTAATTGCCATAGACGGCACTGGAGGCCAAGTCGTTGGGTATTTTTAAATTGAAGATTGATAGGTTCTTGATTAATAAAAACACCAGTGATTACGTGGAGAAGGCAGGGGAATGGGGCTGAGAGAAAAAAATAGATCAGCGATGAATGGCAGAGCAGATTTGATGTGCCAAATAGCCTAATTCTGCTCTTATGTCGTATGATCTTATGATCTGTGGTTTATAAAATATTGGCGTGATCCTAACTCGCAAACTGAATGCTGCGGTTTATAGACTGTATTTCTGTATTTTAAATAATCCAAAGCAAAGTTTATAATACTTTCTGGCTTGACAGCTTTGGGACAGTATTTAGAATGTACCATTTTGACTGGATATTTTTTATATGCACTTTGAAG
Organism: Okamejei kenojei; assembly: GCA_035221665.1. Taxonomy (NCBI): domain Eukaryota; kingdom Metazoa; phylum Chordata; class Chondrichthyes; order Rajiformes; family Rajidae; genus Okamejei; species Okamejei kenojei. The sequence continues at coordinate 74,359,187 of CM069136.1, read as the reverse complement.
GTTGAAAATTAGCTTTAAATTGTCATGCACTCCACCAGTATTTACATCCTGAAACTACATATGCTGAACATATTTCAGGGAACCTCTGATTCAGATTCTGAGTTTTATGTCTACCTTATGAGTTCACATAGTGCATTCATTAATAGAAAGAGAATAAAGTACAACCAGCAGTTTAACCTACCTTTCATATACAGCAGCATTGCTGATTACTCAGGAGCCTCAGCTGCTTTGCATTAGTTTGCGCCCCATTTATATATTATCACTGCCCTCTGAGGTAGGACTGAAACTTAGAAAGGGCACTGCCCCAATTGGCACTGACAACGCCATGGCAGGTAAATTTCTTCCCAAGCTCCAAGAGCTAACTGCCAGAGGTGAAAACATTTGCTGCTGTGATTTCATATAACAAAGAACAGTAGAGCACAGGAACGGGCCATTCAGCCCACAAGGTTTGTGCCGAAAATGAAGCCGTTAAACTGATCGCATCTGTCTGTACATGATCCATATCCCTCTATTCCCTGCGCCTCCATGTGCCTATCTAAAAGCCTCTTAAACACCACTATCTGGCAGTGGGTTCCACCACCACCTCTGGCAGTGGATTCCAGGCCCCCACCACTCCCTGCTTTAAAAAATGTGCCTTGCACATCTCCATTATACCTTCCCCCTCTTGCTCACATATAGAAATTAGGTGCAGGAGTAGGCCATTCCAGCCCTTCGCTGCATTCAATATGATCATGGCTGAATAAGCAAGAATTCTTGCTTAATAGCTATGATTGTTGGACATTCCTCGCTCTAATTTCCACATCTGAGCAGGGCACCATATTTCCACTGTAAGAAGTTCGGCAACACAACCAGCCGAATTTCACTGAGTGGTTCAGTGGTAAATCCTGCCGCATCAGGTTTAGTTTCGATTTTGGAGATACAGCATGGAAACAGGCCCTTTGGCCCACCGAGTCCAGGCCAATCATTGATCACCCGTTCACTCTAGTTCACTTTCTCATACACTCCCTGCACACAATGGACTGTAAATTATTCAGAGGCCAATTAACCTACAAACCTGCATGTCTTTGGCATATGGGAGGAAATAGGAGCACCGGGAGGAAACCCACACGGTCACAGGGTGAACGTGCAAACTCCACACAGACAGCACCCAAGGTCAGGATCGAATCAGGGTCTCAGGATCAGCAGTTCTACCCTCTGCGCCACTATTCCTCTGTGTGTCTGTAGATAATAATAGAATACATTGAATTCTTATGGTTTCCAATATTTTATGACATTCATATTTTATTGAATTTTATTTGAAACTTGAATACATGGCACACAAAAATATAATGCTGGATGATCAAATTATATGACATTTGTGAGGGAGCAAATCCCTTTTACTTTTCACGATTTTTTCTTCTTTGTAACCTTCCCACAAGCAAATAGCAGGTTGCATATTCCATGTTGAAGATTTACTGTGACGTCCTATTTACACAACTGGGCTTTTTGTTTTAACAATTTCAGAATGCACAAGAATTTTGATAAAATTAAATTATTTGCAACATCATTCCAGAAATTTACTTTTCTAGTAGTTACTATTCTGTCCTTTGTTCCGATTGAATTATTGCATTTAAATGTGAGGAAGGCATATTAAAAATGGATTCAAAATGGGGCAGCACAGTGGCACCATGGTAGAGTTGTAACCGTACAGCACCGGAGACTCGGGTTTGATCTTGTTTACCTATGCTGTCTGTACGGAGATTGTACATTCTCCCTATGAGCACATGCTTTTCTCCGGCTGCTCTGGTTTCCTCCCACACTTCAAAGTATATTTGTAGGTTAATCGGCTTCTGTAAATTGTCCCTAGTATGTAGGATAGTTCCAGTGTACGAGGTGATCACTGGTTGGCATGGACTCGGTGGGCCAAAGGGTCTGTTTCCACGCTGTAGCTCTAAAGTCCAAAAGTAAAATCAATCAGACCCGAAACGTCACCCATCCATGCTCTCCCGAGATACTGCCTGACCGGCTGTGTTTACTCCAGCAGTTGGTCTTTTTTTTCAAGGTTATTTACGGTTTCTGATAATTGATTTGTAACCAAGTAACTGTCCAGTTTACAGAGTCGCAGTGTCAAGTTACAATTCAGCTCCAATTTTCCATGGGCCAACACGATTAATAATCACAGCGATCTCCTGCTGGTTTCAGGACCAGCTCCTCACCCTGGCTTTATCTGCAATTTGAACCTAACGTGGCAAGTGATGAGTGAAGCAAATCACCACTGGGTATTGTTGCTTATCCTATTGTGCGTGGCAAACATAGGGATAGACGTCATCACCTCGATGCCTAACTTCCCACTTATTCTAATTGTCCCCCGTGCAAACATTCCCAAACAGATCAGGTTACTTGCTCGTGAACTTGCAGTGAACTAATTGTTAAATTGTGTGAAAACATTGATACATGATTGCTGAGGGAAGGCAGATCGGTGACTGTAGCACTTGGTGGTTTACTGCCTCTCCGAGGAGGCCCTGTTTGATTTCTAGCGTAGTTATAGTCATACAGCACTGTAACAGACCCTTCAACCCAACTCGTCTATGGCGACCAGCATGCCCCATCTAAGCTAGTCCCATTTGCCTGTGTTTGGCCAGAATCCCTCTCCTATCCATGTGTCATCCATCCCTCTCCTATCCATCCCTCTCCTGTCCATGTGTCATTTAAATGTTCTAACAGTACCTGCCTGAACTACCTCCTCTGGTAGCTTGTTCCACATACCCACTACCTTCTGTGTGGAAAAGTTGCCCCTCAGGTTCCTATTAAATCTTTCCTTTCTTGATTCCCCTACACTTGGTAAAAGACTGTGCATTCGCCCTATCTATTCCACTCTTGAAATTTGAAGTATTATGCTCAGTTTTGGTCACCCTGCTATAGGCAATATGCTATTAAGCTGGAAAAAGTGCAGAGGATATTGCCAGGACTTGAGGGCCTGAGTTATAGGGAGAGATTGGACAGGCTAGGACTTTATTCCGAGTGGTGCAGGAGGGTGGTGTGATCTTTTAGAGGTGTATAACATCATGAGGGGAATAGACAGGGAGAATGTAGAGATTAGTTTTTTACTCCAGGTTAGGGAATCAAGAACTAAAGGGGATAGGTATAAGGTGAGAGGGTGAAGATTTAATAGGAACTTTTTCACAGAGGGAACAGAGTGTCAATGGAACGAGCTGCCAGAGGAAATAGTTGAGGCAAGCACAATAATAACATTGAAAAGACATTGAATAGGTATGTGGATAAGAAAGGTTTGGAGGGATATGGGTCAAACGCAGGCAAATAGGACTAGCTTAGATGGGCCATCTTGGTCAGCATGGACGAGTTGGAATGAAGGGACTGTTTCCATGTTGTGCCATGAGAAGACTCCACCAAGTGCCATAAGAAGACAATGACCAGTGCAAGAAGTGTTTGTATTTAGAGTGCATTCAGAAAATATTCGGACCCCTTCACCTTTTCCACATTTTGTTATGTTGCAGCCTTATTCTAAAATGGATTACATTCATTTTTTTTATCATCAATGTACACATAATACCACATAATAGAAAAGTGAAAACAGGTGTTTAGAAATTTTTGCAAAGTAATTAAAAATAAATAACTGAAACATCACATTTACATAGATATTTAGACCCTTTACTCAGTACTTTGTTGAGGCACCTTTGGCAGCGATTACAGCCTCAAGTCTTCTTGGGAATGATGCTACAAGCTTAGCACACCTGTATTTGGGTCATTTCTCCCATTCTTCTCTGCAGATCCTCTCAAGCTCTGTCAGATTGGATGGGGAGCATCGATGCACAGCTATTGTCAGGCCCCTCCAGAGATGTTCAATCGGGCTTTAGCTGGGCCACTCAAGGACATTCACAGACTTGTCATGAAGCCACTCCTGCGTTGTCTTGGCTGTGTGCTTAGGGTCATTGTCCTGTTGGAAGGTGAACCACAGCCCCAGTCTGAGGTTCAGAACACTCTGGAGCAGGTTTTCATCAAGGATCTCTCTGTACTTTGCTCTGTTCATCTTTCCATCGATCCTGATTAGTCCCCCAGTTCCTGCCGCTGAAAAACATCCCCGCAGCATGATGCTGCCACCACCATGCTTCACCGTAGGTATGGTATTGGCCAGATGATGAGCGGTGCCTGGTTTCCTCCAGACGTGACGCTTGGCATTCGGGCCAGAGTTCAATCTTGGTTTAATTGGACAGAGAATCTTGTTTAGGTGCCTTTTGGCAAACTCCAAGCGGGCTGTCATGCGCCTTTTACTGAGGAGTGGCTTCCATTTGGCCACTCTACCATAAAGGCCTGATTGGTGGAGTGCTGCAGATACAGTTGTTCTTCTGGAAGGTTCTCCCATCTCCACAGAGGAACTCTGGAGCTCTGTCAGAGAGACCATCGGGTTCTTGGTCACCTTCCTGACCAAGGCCCTTCTCCTCTGATTGGCTGGGCGGCCAGCTCTATGATGGGACCTGGTGGTTCCAAAGTTCTTCCATTTAAGAATGACAGAGGCCACTGTGCTCTTCAGGACCTGCAATGCTGCAGAAATTGTTTTATACCCTTCCCCAGATCTGTGTCTCAACACAATCGTGTCTCGGACGTCTACGGACAATTCCTTCGTCTTCATGGCTTGGTTTTTGCTCTGACGCACACTGTCAGCTGTGGGACCTTTATTGAGTCAGATGTGTGCCTTTCCAATTCATGTACAATCAATTTAATTTACCACTGGTGGACTCCAATCAAGCTGTAGAAACATCTCAAGGGTAATCAATGGAAACAGGATGCACCAAAGCTCAATTTTGAGTGTCATTGCAAAGTGTCTGAATACTTATGTAAATGTGATATTTCAATTATTTATTTTTAATTACTTTGCAAAAATGTCTAAATACCTGTTTTCGCTTTTTTATTATGGGGTATTATGTGTAGATTGGGCAGTGGGCAGGTGCTATAGACCTGCACGGGAAGGTAAACACTCCCGCCCTCACGAGTCTCGGGCAGATGGGGCTCGTCAGCCTGGGGAAGGCAGTCTAGGTGAGGGAAAACTCTGATTTAAAACCTCCACTGCCTAGTGGCCATATCCAGTCATGGAAAAGGCTCCAGGAGTAAACCTCAAGAAAATCCAGCGTCGGAGCCCCGAAGGCAGTTCGTCGTTGTCGACAACCTCGCTCTGGTAGCTCCTGCGACGGCGCTGGTGCCAAACTGTAACGGCCCTGCTGTTCCTTTGGATCGATCAGCGACATGGAGAGGGGGGACGTGCTGCATAGGCAACAGCCTGTCCTCCATATGACATCGCCCAGGCTTGCATCCGACCAGGATGCATCACCCATGGTCAGTCATGACGAGGGGGCCTACTATTCCTGTGAGCACATGGATGATAAATTTTAAAAAATGATGGCTGTAACGTAACAAAACGTGGAAAAAGTGAAGGGGTCTGAATGCTTTCTGAATGCACTGTACAATCCTTATGCTCGTATGGCAAAGCTAGCTGATTAAATATCTTACTGAATATTACACTGGACTTCTGCAGTTCAAATTCGCTCTCTGAACAGAGATCAGCAGCGATCAGTGTAAGTTCACAATTACCATTTTGTAACTTTCCCCTAATGTGGTATGATTGCCAAGGTCAGAATAGCATTGGACAGAATGTCTGGGATTTTATTGATTTTAAGAGAGTACAATATTTCCTAAAATACACAGTAAAATTTACATCACAAATCTGTTCAAAATATTACGGCAGGGTCAATTACATAGAAGGGAGAAGTTGGTGAATGCAGAATCACATCAGAGCGGACTGTGGACAATGGGATTTCTGATATGCAGGGTGTGATTGGGAGTGTATGACATCATGTAAAAATATGAATTGTTTCATTCCTCTCAAACAGTATCAACCATCGGAACAGATTTAATGCCATGTACCCTATATAACTACATCTTGTTAACCTATGCAGGGGCATTTTTTAAATTCTGAAAGCTTCCCCCACAAATTATTAGCAAAATAGATAAGCTTACTGCAACTGTATTCAAGCAATTGGTTTGTTCATTGTTTACCTTTGTTTGTGCGATGGCTGGCGATGACTATGCTGACAAGAACTGAATGCTAATCTGAGACGATGTGGGGTGTCTGATGTGCTGGGGTTAAGTTGATGAGGCAGCAAGCGGCTGCTAAGTAGTGCTGCATTGCAGTAGAGTGTAGTCCTTGGATGTCCTTGCTGATCCGTTAATGTAGTCTGAGAGTGACTGCTGTGATCGTCATCGATTCTGGACTACTGCAATACAGGAAGTCTTGTTTCAAAATAAAAAAACCTGAGATGCTTCAAAGATCCTTTTTAAAAAAAAGATAAATTAAGTCGATGAATAAAAGCTAAAAAAGGTGGCATCAATCTCTGTTCAAGTTCAGATTTCAATTATTATTAATTGTTTTTTAGAGATTACCGGTGTTACATATTTCACAGGAGGAGCACATTTTATTTAACATTATTAGCAGGCAAGCCATAATAACCCATGATGGTGGCGAAACAAGTCTGCCAACAGTCAGAAATCTCTTCTTTGTTAGCACTATATAGCGGTAGATTATGTCTGCTGAGTTAAAAACATGACACGTGACAAAGGAGATGATTGGAGTTATTCCTGGAATCATTTTAATGCGGCATTTAGGACAATAAATAGAAAACATAAATCATATGATAGACTTCAGTGAAGGAATTAAATACCTGTCTCTTTATTGAAACAAGTACAGAACTTAATTGCAAATTCCTAATGGATTAACAACTAGTTAGTGTAAAATGTAAATGTTTCAAGAGGTACGAATGTTTAATTGGTGGAGAGGGCGGGGGGGGGGGGGGGGGGGGGTAGAGAGGGAGGGAGACGGAGGGAAGGGGCAGAGGGGGAGGGGGGAGCGGGGTAGAGAAGGAGGAGGGTGGAGAGGGAAGCGTAGGGGGTTTAGAGGGACAGGGAGGAGAGGTTAGAGAGGAGGGATAGAGGGAGGGAGAGGGGGGTAGAGAGAGGGAGAGGGACAGAGAGGGAAGGGGGTAGTGAGAGGGAGGGGGGGTAGAGGGAGAGGGATGGGTAGAGTGGGGGGGGGGGACGGTAGAGAGGGAGAGAGCGAGGGAGGGAGAGAGGGGGGTGGAGGGAGAGGGGGTAAAGAGGGAGGGGTTGTAGAGAGGGTGGGAGTGAGGGTAGATAGGGAGGGGGCATCTCCCTCCTCCACCCGTCCCCATCTCCCTCCTCCAACCCCCCATCTCCCTCTACCACCCCACTCCCCACCCCATCTCCCTCCTCCTCATTTCCCTCATCCTCCTCCCCTCACTCCCATTCCCTGCCGCAGGACCTACCCAGGTCGTAGAGCAGCGCCAGGGCCTGCAACTCGGCCTGGTTCTCGTACTCGGCCCGGCCCTGGCTGTAGACTCCAGCCGTCAGCTCGGCCGCCGCCTGGGCTCCAGTGCAGGCCCCGACTTCATCTCCGGGCCCGTCCCTGACCCTGGACCCAGACTCGTCCTTGGTTCCAGCGGCAGCTTCTTTCTCAGTCCTGGTCACAGCCCCATCCCAAGCCCCGGGCTCGGCCCTCACGCCAGCTCCAGCACCACCCTCCCCACCAGGTGTTGGGAGTTGGGCGCTGCCACTCCTCGTTCAACTCGAGCGCTGGTGTGCCCCTCCCTCCTGGAGTGCCCCTCCCTCCCGGAGTGTCCCGTCCTGCCTTGCGAATGCATTGTGATGTCACTCAAGTTTTTTTTCTAAAAAAGGGTAAGTTTTCAGGCTGTTTTTAAAACTTTAAATGAATAAAAACTTTGGAAATATGGGTGAGAATGCGACGGGAAGATGTTTATTGCCTCGACAGGAAAAATGTGAGTAGGATGTGTGAAAATGGGAAGGCTGTGGCCTAGCGTTTGGAAGAAAATAGGAATTAACCAGATATTGACACACACACACACAGCCACAGACAAGACAACGTGTTTTAGTATTATAGAGATAAGCACCGGCAATAGAACAATGACATTCCAACTTGCTGCAGCTTTTCAAGCAATAACACCACAATAAATATAAATACAATAAATTATTAGTTACACTCAGTAACCACACCATAACAGTGTAAACTGGAGTACAAAAGCAACCTCTAAAAAGTCCATGGGAGTTTGGTGCTGAGAAAAGGTTGCGGCTGGCGTTATCGCAGAGTGGTTCAAGAGCTTCATGGTCGATAGAAGAAGCTGTTCTTGAACCTGGAGGTCATGGTTCTCTGGCTCCTGCCCCATCTTCCTGATGGTAGAGGCGACATGAGAGTGTGACCAAGGTGGTGTGGGTCTTTGATGATATTAGCTGCCTTGTGCAGGCAGCACTTTCTGAAGATACTTTTGATGGTGCGGAGGCCAGGACATGTGATGGAGCGGGTAGCGTCTACTATTTTTTGCAGGCTCCGTAGCCCTTGGGCATTTGAGTTGCTGTACCTGGCTGTGATGTAACTTTCTACCATTTACCATTTGATAGAGTAATCAGCAACATGCTGAATCTCTTCAAACTTCAGAGGAAGTAGAGGTGTTGGTGAGCTTTCTTCCTAATTGCATCAATATGCTGGGCCTAGGACAGAATATCAGAGCATGCCCAGGAACTTGAAGCTGTTGACTCTCTCCACTGCCGTCCTGCCAATGAAGACAGGTTCATGGTCTCCCGACTTTCCCTTCCTGACTTGATACCAAATTATGCTACAGTTGATTTTCTAGTTCTGATTCTTTGTAGAATATTTTGAGCAGTCTGAAGAAGGCTCCTGACCCGAAACGTCATCTGTCCATTCCCTCCTCAGATGCTGCCTGACCTGCTGAATGATATCATAGAGTCATGGAGTATTAGAACATGGAAACTGGCCCTTTGGCCCAACTTGCCCACACCAGTCAACATGTCCCAGCTACACTCGTGCCACCTTCCCACATTTTTCCATATCCCTTCAAATCTATCCCATTCATGTACCACCTAACCGTTTCTTAAATGTTGGGATAGTCCCTGCCTCAACTACCTCCTCTGGCAGCTTGTTCCATACACCCACCACCCTTTGTTTGAAAAACTTACCCCTCAGATTCCTATTAAATATTTTCCCCTTCACCTTAAACCTGTGTCTCTGGTCCTTAATTCACTTACTCTGGGCAAGAAAATCTGTGCATCTGCCCGATTTATTCCTCTCATGATTTTATACACTTTTATATACTTTCCCTGTTTTGTCTGTTGTCACCTTTGGCCCATGATGAATGAGCATTGTGGACCACCATAGTTCACCAAGGTAAAATAAACTAAGCACGTTTGTCTCTCATATTTGTCTACTTTCAACTGGCTGTTTGTTCCTGTGTCATTACCACACGGTCAATCTGTTATCAGAGTCTCTGCATGATTTGCGCTTTGTTTTCATGTGAAGGGCTTCCGAGCTCTCAGATTCCCTTCACAGATCATTCCCAAGATATACATGACCCTGCCTCAAACTCCTCGCAGGTAGTTCTCTGTAGAACAGCAGCGTTTCTAATGCCTGTGTCCTTGTGCGACTATGGTTTCCAAAAAAAAGGTAATATTCAGCTAGCAAAAGGAAATTTCACAAGATGATGCAATTGAAGTCTTCCTGTCATGAGCATTAGACATCCCAGGGCACCATTTGAAGAAGAACCTCCCCTCATGCCTCTGTCGAGATTGAACCTTTTGAGTCAATGGATCAAATGTGACCTGTAATAGAAGATATGAAGGCACATCTCATAATGAAAGGTTGGCTGTGTTAAATAGAGTCATGGAATCATTGCCCTTTACAGCACAGAAACAGGCTCTTGTCCATGCCTTTCACCTTAAAGATATCCCCTCTATTCTTTGATATTTCCACCCGGGGGAGAAGTTTATGCTTCTCATAACCAGTTCTTCTCTCAGCCTCCGACATTCCAGGGAAAACAACCCAACTTTTCCCAACCTCTTCTTATAGCTAATACTCTCTAATCCAAACATAATTCTCGTAAACCTCCTCTGCACTCTCTCCAAAGCCTCCACATCCTTCCAGTAATGGGGCGACCAGAACTGCAAACAGTATGTTCATCTTCATAGCACCTGTGAACTCTTGCCATGCATTTGAGATTTACAAGGACCTCAATCAGAACTTGATCATTCATTATGTTTGGGTTTGTATCAGTAGAGTTCTGGGCAAAAAGGGATGGCAAAGGATTAGGCAGAAAAGTGAATGAGTCAGAGGAACTACTGTGATATTGAGGGACCTCTTTCACCTAAACAATGTTTTTATGGCACTGACCTGTAGCCAACAGCAATAAAATTGATTAACAGTGATAGAGTAACTCAGCGGGCAGACAGCATCTCTGGAGAAAATGAATAGGTGACATTTCAGGTCAGGACTGTTCCCTACCCGAAACATCACCTATCCTTATTCTCCAGTGATGCTGCCTGACCCATTGAGTTACTCCAGCATGTTGTGTTTATCTTTGGTATAAACCAGCATCTGCAGTTCCTTTTTATTACATTTATAGCGATAACATTGAATTTGAAGAAGGGACCCGAACCAATACGTCACCTGTCCATGTTCTTCAGAGAAGCTGCCTGACCAGCTGCGTTACTCCAGCTTTGTGTCTCTTTTTGTAAACCTACCTCTGCAGTCCCTTGTTTCTAGCAGTAAAATTATTACGTAGGAAGATGCTAGTGCTTTTGAATCCATCTGTTTTAAAATTCATCATCTGCTTGACAATTGTGCACCATACATTAAAATATTTTCGTTCTTCCCACTCATTATCGGATTTAACACAGTGAAATTGGTCATGGTGTTGATAGCCGTGCACTGTAAAATGCTGTGGAAGACTGACGAATGAGAAGTTCATACAGAGCTACGATTAATGTTTCCAATGTAATGAAAAATTCAGAAGGGTGAGCTTGAAGGTTTGCATCCTGATTCCATTTGCCAAAGAGCGGGAACAAAGCGATTTTTTATTGTGTGGCAGGCAGTTTAATGCTGGTGATCTCCTGTCTAAGGGAACAAATGTATGCAGCTGAAGTTCTTTAGTGCACTGGCGATTTCACTTTCCCCTGGGACTGGTTACAAGGAGAGACTTCCAGCACTGAAGGTCACTTGGCCTCCGCACAACTCAGCACGTTTACCACACTGCCGTTAATTGGGAAAGCTGCCTCTCCTTTGCGTCTTTGCAAGCTTGTTTTGTTTGCTCTTTTCAAATGCAAAGGCTAGTGCGGGGCTTGGTAAGTGCTCCCAGTGCCACCCACGTGTTAGGACATGCAGTATAAAGAGACCGACTTAAATGCCTCAATGTCAGCGATCCCGTTCAGCCAATGAGAGGCAAAACAGGATATTCCGGAATTTTCTGCCATGGATCAATGTTTACAATCAAATGCGTCTGGAACAAATTTGTGATCACAATCTGGTAAATTATTCAGCAACGTTGGCAGCACACTGACCATGGCATTTCAAATCAGTTCTCTGCAGTCTGGACACAGTTCTGTGTATAAAGTCGTTCAGCTCAAGGTTCGAGGGTGGAGGGAGGGGGAAATGCAAGCTGCTGTATAAGGAAGATAGAACATGGAACATGGAACAGCACAGCACAAGAACAAGAACAGGCCCTTCAGCCCACCATGAATGTGCCGAACATGATGCCAAAACTAACCCAATAGACTTTTAAATCCCACTATTGTATCTGCCTCCACTACCACTGTGGAAAGAGTAAAAAGACTTGCCCTGTGAGTTCGCTGGCCCAAACTGCTGCCCATTCTCCAACCTTCCTTTGCTCGCGTTGATTTTTCCCCTTCCCTCATGATCCCCAGCCCTAGACTTAGTTTGTGTATTGTGTACTAGCAAATTGAACAGCCCTACTAGATGTGGCAAGTGTCCCCCCCCCCCCCCCCCCCCTGTGTGCCCTTGCTGCTGAATGTTGGCAAGGATAGAGCTAATGCGGAGATTTTAAGGCGGAGATTGACAGATATTTGATTAGTAAGGCTGTCAGGGGCAAGGGGAGGCGGCAAGAGAATGCAGTTGAGAGGGAAAGATAGATCAGCCATGATTGAATGGGAGGAGTAGGCATGATGGGCTGAATAGTCTAACTCTGCTCCTAGTACTTATGAACATAAATGTTGAAGCACCAGGCCCACAACCAAAACAAGCACTGGCACATCCCACAATGACAGAGTAGCGAGTGTTGTGAGCTTAAATGAACGTCCAAACCAACTCATTTTGCAAAAGGATAATTTTGGTTACTGAAAATGATTCAGTTGTGTTTGAATTCTGTCGTTTAGTTTCACCATGAATAGTTGGCCAGCATTGCTAGTTCCTGGAATCATACAGCACTGACACAGGCCCTTTGGCCCATCTTGTCCATGTCGACCAAAATGCCCCATTTACACCCGTCTCATTTGCCCACGTTTGACCAATATCGCTCTAAACCTTTCCTGTCCATGTACCTGTCCAAATGTCTTTTAAACAGGAGCGGCACATGGGCGCAACAGGAGAGTTGCTGCCTCCCAGTGCCGGAGAGTACGGGTGTTGTTTCTACGGGTTTGTACGTTCTCCCTGTGACCATGTGGGTTTTGTCCACATGTTCCGGTTTCCTCCCACACTCCAAAGAAGTGTGGGTTTTTAGGACAATTGGCTTCGGTGATGTAAAAAAGAAATTCTCTCTAATGTACTGTGATTTTCCGGTCGGCGCAGACTCGGTGTGCACCTGTTCACGTGCTGTATGTCTAAAGTCTAAATGGTGTTATTGTACCTCCCTCAACTACATCCTCTGGGAGGGTACACAAAAGGCTGGAGAAACTCAGCGGGTGCAGCAGCATCTAAGGAGCGAAGGAGATAGGCGACGTTTCGGGTCGAGACCCTTCCTCTGGGAGTTGGCTTCATATACCCACCATGATGAACAGCTGTGCACCTGTTCTGGGTAGCTGAAGCAGGTACAATAACAACATTTAAAAGACACTTGGATAGGTACATGGATGACTTGTTCATTGTTTCTGTGTGTTAATATTATTACCCTGTACTCGTGAGATTCCTGTCATCGTTTCCTAACTTTAAACCACGAACATTAATTTGCATCCAAAACTGTGAGGTCTCTTTCATCATTTCCAGAACACAGTTGACAACAAACAATTAAGTTATCTTGCTATAACGCAGCAAACCCTTGAGTTCACCAATAGGTAGTCAGTAATCATGCTGTCCAGTGTAATGGCCAGCTTTTCCCACAGCTATTATTTGGACGGCATTGTGAGTATCTGGTGTGGTGTCACTGACATCTTTCCAGAGATAGGTCTGTGATACGTTCCTGTCAACAGTTTATTCTTGCTAACTGTGAGTTCTCCACAGTCACTTGAGCCTAAATTAGTAGCATTTACACTCCTTGCTGACATGTTGGATAGGGATCAGTGACAGAGGCAAGCTCCTGGAATTCTCTGCGAAGTCTAAGCAAAGACTTAAGACCCAATTATTCAAGAGTATAGTAGAGCTGCTGCCTCACAGCGCCAGAGACCCGGGTTCGATCCTGACCTTCAGTGCTCCTGTGTGGTGTCTGCACGTTTTCCATGTGACTGTTTGAGTTTTCTCCAGGTACTTCAGTTTTCTTGTAAAGACCTGCAGGTTTGTAGGTTAATTGGCTTTTGTAAATTGTCCCCAGTGTTTTGGATACAACTAGTGTGAACGGATGATCGATGGTCGATATGAACTCAGTGGGCTGAAGGGCCTGTTTCCATGCTGTATCTCTAAAATAAACTAAATGCTATAAATTGCTTCAAGTGTGTAGGGAGTGGATGGGAAAGTGGGATAATATTAAACTTGTGCACGGGTGATCGATAGTGGAGACAACTTTTAAGAAGCCAGAGATACACGGCTGTGAAGCTCGGCGGACATTTAACATTACCGGTCGGTTATCCCTGGTTCTTAAAACTACTGCTTACATTTATTTTCCCCAATGAGCCAATGAAATTCACTGGTCAGCACCGGCTACAACCTACGAGAACCTCCGAGAACCTTCGACCTCCAGGCAACCCACTAGGACCTCCTGGCGACCCTCCCACGGCCCGTGAATTCTCGCTACTGCATGATGGCTTCATTCTAGTCGCCGCTAATTTTTCACGGCGACCATAATGTGGCATCGACTAGTTCTCAGAATGCGGGAACTCCTCACGACCATGAAGGCGACTCCCCAGGAACCACCCGCGAACATGTGGCGACTGCATAGTCTCCTGCAGTCACCTAAAAAGTCGCCTAAGTGGGACAGGCCCATAACTGATTGTTTCATTTTTATTAATGTTATGTAAAGCCATTTTATGGAGCAGCAGAGCTGGCAGACTAATTTCAATTATCATTGCTTGCTTTTAAGCATATTCATTCCAATGTAAGTCAACATAGAATGCTGGAGAAATTATTACCTCCATTAACATAGCAGGCAAAGTGAGGTAATGTAAATCCAATAATTTTGCCAGCAGTTAGTTATCTCTGCTGCAGCAGTGTAGCATTTTAGCAAGTGATTGCAGGATCAGTTCATCTGGCTGCATGTTCATATAGAAACCTCCGTTTTTGTGATTCCTATGTTGCAAAGTTAATTTCTTTAAAGGCCGTGTCAAAATGTGAGCCTGGGGGAACATAGTGGGCCTGGTGACAATCTGTGGATCGCTGCAGAAATTAGAAGCAGGTGATTGTTACTGACCAGCATAAACAATGCTCATCTATTCAACTGAAGGACACCTTCAGACTTCCACCAATGTCACCATAGAAAGCATCACAGCTTGGTTTGGGAACAGCTCGGCCCAAATCCGGAAGAAATTGCAGAGAGTTGTAGTGTAGCTCAGTCCATCACACTGACCAGACTCGCATCCATTGATTCCATCTATATTCACGCTGTCTCAGATTAAGATAGATCAATTGCTGCCAGCATAGCTTGAGAACATACTGCAGAAGAAGCTTGCAAATGGCCTACTGGTAGAAGTGAAAGTCAGGAATCAAGACCAGATTTCTTAAAATCTTTAAAAGACCCAGATACATTAAATGCAGACTCCAGGAATGGCAGATGCTGGAATCTTGAGCAAAGCACCGAGTGCTAAACGAAGTGCAGAGCAGGCACGATGGTCTAATACTGCTCCCATGTCTTCTGAACTCAGCAGGTCAGGCAGCATCTGTGGAGGGAATGGACTGACGACATTTCGGGTCAGGACCCTTCTTCAGACTGAGGGCGAGCCCCAATTCAAAATGGATCTTTAGAAGTGTCATCTATCCATTGCCTCTGCAGATGCTGCCTGACCTGCTGAGTTCTTCCAGCACTTTTGTGTTTTACATTAGATGTTACTGTGACGATTTGTTTAATGAATGGTAGACATGGGAACAGGCTTAGACCATTCAGTCTCTCGAGATTCTTGCAGAATTTAATTAAATCACAGCCGATCTGCACTTTAATTGTATCTTAGTTCAGTTTAGTCCACACTGATCACCTGTTCACATTAGTTCTATATTATTCCACTTCCTAGATGTTGGTCAAGTTGGGTCAATGGGCCTGTTTCCATGCTGTAGAACTATGACTATATTATCTCCTCAGCCTAGTCCTTGCTCATCACTCTCAGTTTTGAAACATTATAATGACCTAACCTCAGCAGCTGCTCGTGGAAGAGAACACCAGATTCCCGCCATTCTTTGTGTGCAGAAGTTCTTCCTTATATCGTTCTTAACAGACTGACATATTTTAAACATTTGGCATGCGTCCCTGATGTGGGAACATTGACAGGCTCAATATGGTGTCTTTCAGGCATTGTGCCATCTCACAGCAGCCTGGCTTGAAGGAGAAAAATTACTACAAGCATTGCAGGAAAGGAAAGGTCTGTGAACTAGTTCCACATTGAGGGTTGTTTCTTTGTGACAGTGTTATTACACAAAAACCCTCTGCCATAAATGTTTCCACAATCATTTATTTACTTGAATCATGAACTGCTGGAAACACAATCTTTTGTTTCTCTCCAGAGAATGTATCTATAAATATTAGCATCCACTTTCCTGCTGCTGGTAAATACTTTTGTGGGTTTCTGTTTCAATGCTGACACTGTTTCAGTTTAATTCTACACTGAAATCTTGCACCAAAGTGCTGTGCAGATGGCTAGGCAGCTGCTTTTCATAGAATTTGGTATTTACAAGATTGTAAATCCTGCTTTTGATTAAGATGATTGAGCATCACACAAATTTTTATTTTCTAAAACTGAATAGAAACATAGAAACATAGAAAATAGGTGCAGGAGTAGGCCCTTCGGCCCTTCGAGCCTGCACCGCCATTCAATATGATCATGCCTGATCATCCAACTCAGTATCCTGCACCTGCCTTCTCTCCATACCCCCTGATCCCTTTAGCCACAAGGGCCACATCTAACTTAAATATAGCCAACGAACTGGCCTCAACTACCTTCTGTGGCAGAGAATTCCACAGATTCACCACTCTCTGTGTGAAAAATGATTTTCTCATCTCGGTCCTAAAAGACTTCCCCCTTATCCTTAAACTGTGACCGCTTGTCCTGGAGTTCCGCAACATCGGGAACAATCTTCCTGCATCTAGCCTGTCCAACCACTTAAGAATTTTGTATAAGATCCCCCCTCAATCTTCTAAATTCCAGTGAGTACAAGCTGAGTCTATCCAGTCTTTCTTCATACGGAAGTCCTGCCATCCCAGGAATCAGTCTGGTGAACCTTCTCTGTACTCCCTCTATGGCAAGAATGTCTTTCCTCAGATTAAGAGACCAAAACTGTACGCAATACTCCAGGTGTGGCCTCACCAAGACCCTGTACAACTGCAGTAGAACCTCCCTGCTCTTGTACTCAAATATCTCATAATTAACAGTTTAGTCAATGATTTCTCATCTTAATAAAGAATGTTGATTTTTTCAAGAAATAGACCTTTAAAATTTCAATACTGAAGAGCTTTAGTAGTTCAGTTCAGACCAGTTTCAATAATATTTTTTTTGTTGAAATAAAATTAAAAATACATATATCATGAGTTCCAATCGGAACTCATGATATATGTATTTTTTGCTAAATATTTTAAAATAATTTAATTAGATGTATAAAATTTAGATTGTGCTGTTTTTTGAATATCCCAAAGGCTTCAAAGTAATTTTGATTCCATGGTGGGAAACGCTGCAGTTTAGAACGTAGAACATACAAAATTACAGCACAGGAACAGGCCCTTCAGCCCACAATGTCTATGTCAGACATGCTACCAAGGTAAAACAATCGCCTCTGCCTGCTATCCCTATTTTCCCTGCATATCCTTGTGCCTATCTAAAAGTCTCTTTAATGCCACTATCATATATGTCTCCATCACCACCATCACCACCACGAAGACTATGGAAAGTAGGTCTCCCCACTGCACACCTACAAACTTTTTATAGGGGGACAATCGAGAGCACATTAACCTACGGCATCACTTCCTGGTCCGGGAGCTGCAAGGCGTACGAACGGCACCAACTGGACAGGATTGTGAAGACCGCCAGCAGGATTATTGGTGCTCCACTCCCTTTCCTGCTGGATATATACGGGAAGAAATGTATCAGCAGAGCCATCTCCATCATCAAAGACCCCTACCACCCAACGCATCACATATTCTCCATCCTGCCATCTGGGAAGAGGTACAGGAGCATCAGCTGCAAAACCAGCAGGATGCTCCTCAGCTTCTTCCCGCAGGCTATGAGACTGATAAACGGACTTTGCCCCCTGCCAAAGTATCGCGCACCAACCACCAACCTGGACACACTGAAGCAGAGCCATTGTCGTGCCGCTGCCGATTGGAACTCATGATATATGTATTTTTAATTTTATTTCTATATATTTTTTACCGCACACTAAATGGACACTGGTTGAGCAACGTTTTTTGTTTACTCAGGGTATATAAGTACTCAGGAAAAATGATAATAAAGATATACAATACAATACAATACCCCTGGCACCATTCTTCTCACAAACGTTGTGATATTTCGAACAACATTTATCGTTATTATCTTCTGTTCCGGATGTATTCCTGACATAAGTTATGGACTTCATCGATTGTTATTATAGGATCTCATGTGTAATAAGGCCCAAATATGCAACAAACATTCAGATAGGAATTATGACGAATGAATCATATAATTATACAGTACAGAAACAGGCCCTTTGGCCCAACTTGTCCATGCTGACCAAGATGTTCCAACTACACTTGTCCCACCTGCCTGTTTGCCCCATTTCCCTCAAAACCTTTCCTATCCACGTACCTGTCCAAGAGTCTTTTAAATGCTGTTATAGTATCTGCCTCTAAATCCTCCGGTAGCTCATTCCATACACCCACCACCCTATGTGTGAATAAATTGCCCTTTAGTTTCTTATTAAATCTTTCCCCTCTTTTAACGTGGGGGGTGGGGTGGGAAAAGACTTAATAGGAACCTTTTTTTACACAAAGGCCGGTATGTATATGGAACGAACTGTTGGAGGAGGTATGGGCCAAAGGCAGGCAGGTGGGAGTAGTGCAGAGGGGGCATGTTGGTCTGCGTGGGCATGTCGGGCCTAAGGGGCTGTTTCCACGCCATATGACTCTATGACTCTCACCTGAAACCCATATCCTCTGGTTCTTGGTTCCCCTACTCTGGGTAAAAGAGTAAGTGCATTCACCTTATCTCTTCCTTTCATGGTGTTATACACATTGCTGTGCATAAACTACAGCTGCTTTCTCCTTATTATGCTACAAGTACTTAACCAAATCAGCTGAAAAAGGGTTAGGTCAAAAGGACAGCATGGGCTAAATCTCTGGAAGCCCCCCAGTTAATGGTACAGCTAATTGTGAACACATTGCTTTGTTAGTCCATCAAGCACAACAAAGGCAAGCTTGTTGGTCTGACTGTCAAATGTCAAGCTTTTAAGCTGACAACTAATTGAGGCTTCAAAAGGTTAATTCAGTAAGAAAAAAAAATCAGATAAAAATCTTGAACTCTGCTCAAGGAAATTTGAGTATGGCATCAACGTTTTAGAGAAAATCAAAGCATGCAGAGTGAGATTTCACGCCACAACTGAACTCTGCAAATACTGGCGTACAGAATCAAATCATTGAATAATTGAAAAATGCAGCATGAAAACAGGCGCTTCAGCCCAGCGACTGCACGCCTATCTTTGATCAGCCGTTCACACTAGTTCTATATTATCCTACTTTTGCATCCACTTAGCCTACAAACCTGCATGTCTTTCGGCTGTGGGAGGAAACTGGAGCACCCGGAGAAAACCTGTGCAATCACAGGGAGAACGTGCAAACTCAACACACTGACAGCATCCAAGATCAGGATCTGGAGAACCTGGGTCTCTGGTGCTGTGAGGCAGCAGCTCTATCAAAAACATTCATCTTGAAATCATTTTGGATTGCAGATATACAGAAGTTGAAGCTGCCATGATTGTTAAAGGATATCCATGACTTTTATTGGCAGAGGTGGAAGGGGTGCCATTCAATAGAATTCTTCTTCAATATTGGCTGCAACTGGTTTCAGCTGGAGCTAAGTAGAGGGTGGTATGCCTTGGCTTTCATGGGCTAGATGAAGAAGAGTAAACTAGGGCTCTTACTGTTGATTGTTTCCAGCCAGTGCAAAGCCATTCACTGAGTCATTCAGCAAGGAAACTGGTTCTTCAGCAGTAACGTTTTTGATAGTATCGTAGAAATCTGTCATTGATATCCTTCGGCAGTGGTAATATTTCTCCCATATCTGATTCAATTTTGTAAATTGTTTTTTCCCCATCCAGTTTTCGAAGTTGACTTGCTAATAGTTTTTGTGGTTTGTCACCGAATTTAAAATGTAATTGTTTAGTATGCTGGTAAAGTTTTATAAATTGGTCTGAATATATTTGGTTTAACTTATATTTCAGTACTGCAATTGTATTATGTTTTATCATAGATGGCACAGCTGCATTTTCTATGTCTAATTGCCTTATTTCCATTTCCGGTATCTGTTATTTAGCCCGATTCTCTTTATTTTGAAAGGCTTGGGAGGAGATTAATGCTCCTCTTACAAATGCTTTAAATGTTTCCCAGAGAACGGAAGCAGAAGTTCCAGGGTGGTCATTAGCTTCGAAAAACATATTAATCTGTGTGATAAGATATTCATGACATACTTTTTCATTTAAAATTTGGGAGTTAAGTCCCCATTGTGTCTGTTTCTTGGTCATTCCGTTTAGTTTAATCATAAATGTTAAGATTATAATATTATGATATTTCGAGTTGTAGGTAAATGGGATGAGTTTGGAGTCTACTAAAAAATAGTCTATTCTTGTATATGTTTTATGTACCGATGAGTAAAATGAGTATTCTCGTCCGGATGGGTTTTCAATTCTCCAGACATCCCTGATATTAGTAGTATTAATATATGAGTTTAGGAATTCACTTGTCTGGGATTTTAATTTTCTTTGTCTTGATGATCTGTCTAAATAGGAATCTAATGTACAATTTAAATGACCACCAATTATTAAAGTTTGTTGTGTAAATTCCAGAATAGTATTGAGTGTTTTCTTGAAGAACAAAGGGCTATCAAAATTTGGTTCATAAATATTAAGAAGAATCACTTTTTAAAAATATAACTCACCTACTAATATAATATATTTATCGGCGATATCCGCTATAGTTGATATATGTTTAAAAGGTATACCTTTACAGATTAATATTGCAACCCCTCTAGATTCATGTGAGAATGAGGAGTGATACGTTTTAGCAATCCATTTTGCTTTCTGAAGAAGGGTCTCGACCCGAAACGTCGCTATCTCCTTCGCTCCTTAGATGCTGCTTGAGTTTCTCCAGCATTTTGTGTAACCCCCCTTGCTTTCAATCTATGTTGCGCTTCCTTTTTAAGATGAGTTTCTTGAAGGAATATTATATCTGCTTTAAGTGATTTTAAATGTGCTAATACTTTACCTCTCTTGATTGGTTCATTAATTCCCTTAACGTTCCAACTCCAAAATGTAATTCCTTCACCCCCAATTTTCATATTAACGTCTTACATCTTATGGTTAGGGTGGTCTATAAAAGAGCAGATGGTTCAGCACACTAAACCTGACATTACACCCGAACATCAGATAGATTAATTTTAGATCTCCTCCCGAACATATCTCCTTAAGTAAAACATATAATTCCATTCAAAATTACAATTATAATAAGGTATAAAATAAAACTAAAATGATAAAGTCAAAGCCTAAATGTTTAGTAAAGTGTAAAGAAAAAGAAAAAACTACATCTACAATTAGTGCAGTTGGTGAAAGCCACACTAGTGTGGCTAGCCATCTAAAGACTTCTGTAGCCTTTGAAAAATTAATACTAGCTCCATGCTTTAGATTTTTTTAAATTTGCAATAAAAACAATTTATAGGGAGGGGGAAAACATTTTTAGGTCCAAAGTATTTGTAATCCGGTAGTGAAAAAAATATTATTCTCAAAATAGAATATTAGGCTCATAAAAAAATATGAATTGAAAATTGGTCAAAAGTATAAACAAAAACGCTAGTTTTTATTAATAAATTGCCTGAATCAAACCTTACTTATAGTTCATATTTTTAACTAATTCTTAGATCCAATTAATAATAATTAGTAATAATTAGTAATCATAAATAGTAGTGATTAGTACCAAAATATAAAAGTTATTTGTCAATAGCAAGGAAACTTGCTTGATTATCATTATCAGCTTTCATTAGTCCTTAAATATAACAAATTAAAGTTCCATTTCTTCTCTCCGAGGTGATAATATCCGGTAACATCAGATGGATATTGTTCAATCATCAGTCGTTTTCTCAATGTCCTGGGCAAAATCCTTGTGGTCAGTGAAGATATATTCCTTCCTCTTGTAGGTAACTCTCAGTGTTGCATGGTACATCAGTCCATATCTCAGATCTTGTATTTTGTCTCTGTAAACAGCGCTCTCTTCCTGGCAACCTCCACGGGATAATCTCTAAATATACTAATCTTGTCTCCTTCAAATAGGAGATTTCTGCTGCGAACGATTTTCTTCATCATATCATCCAAAACATGGTCATATTGCACCTTCACTATCAATTGTCTTGGGGGGGGCACCCGCCCTTGGGCGGTGTCCCAGTGCTCTGTGTGCCCGACCTAGTAGAAGCTTGTGATCAAGATTTAAGACTTTTTTTAAATAATCCTTACCGAAACTTACCCATACTAACCATGATGCGCCATCTAAGCTAGTCCCATCTGCCCACATGTGGTCCATATCCCTCTAAACCTTTCCTATCAGTGTACCTGTCCGTGTCTTTTAAATGCTATTATAGTACCTGCCTCAACTACCTCCCCTGGCAGCTCGTTCCGTATACCCATCGTCTGTGCGAAATGTTCAATGATTCAATGATACTTCATTGTCACATGTACCTAGGTACAGTGAAATTCTTTGTTTTGCATACAATCTGGTAAAATCACACCATAGCTAAGCACTTGTAGTGTAAGAATAATAGTCTTCACCAAGGCAGTACACAAAGAGTCACCACGTTTTGGTGCCAACCTATGCCCTTCAAGTTTCAAGGTCCCCAATAGTACAGTTTTTATATTGGCCTTAAAGACCCGTTGTCCCGGTGGAGGCACTGGGTAGGTGTTGTAGGGTTTGATTTGACTGCCCCTCAGGTTCCCATTAAATATTTTCCCTCTCATCTGAAATCTACGTCCTCAGATTCTTGATTCCCCAACGCTGGGAAAATGAGTTCATGCATTCACCCTAACTATTCCACTCATGATTTTGCCCATCTCTATAAGATCATCCCTCAGCCTCCTGCGCTCCAAGGACTAAAGTCCTAGCCTGCCTAACCTCTCCCTGCAGCTCAGGATCCTCATGAATCTTCTCTGCACTCTTTCCAGCTTAATGGCATCCTTCCTATAGAAGGATGACCAAAACTGAACAAATTGCTCCAACACTTGCATTTTCTGGAATTAATTCTCTTTCTACCAAGGTTTAAGATTGTCCACTAATCACCAAAGGTCAGACTACTAATTCGGCTCCCAATATCAATCAAATGTCAGCATCATTGATTGCTTTGCTCCCAGGTTTAATTAAAAGTTATGAAAAATAAGTTCAAGTGAGTTCAAGAAAAGTAAGCTTGGCAAAACTGTAGTTGCCATGGCTACGAGGATGATATTATTCTACTTTACCCAGTAATGTTGATCAAACACAGACATTAATCTAGAGAGATTAAAACTGCAGATGCTGGGATCTTGAGCAAAACACTTGGAGAAACTAGAGGGTCCGGCAGCATCTGTGGAGGGAACACAGAGTCAGCGTTTCAGCTTGGGCCCCATCTTCAGACATTAAATGTTTCATTCCATCAATGCTCATGCAAGTCATGTGTTAGCCACATTTGTTTGGAAACAAACGGTCATATCTCTATCATTTCTTCAAATCCATAAATGTACATTCTTACTTAACCAAATTAGGATTTGTTAGCTTTGTTTAGTTTAGAGATACAGCATGGAAACAAGCCCATCGGCCTACCGAGTCCACGCTGACCATCGATCACCCGGTCACACTAGTTCTATGTTATCCCACTCTCTCGACCACTCCCTACACACTTGGGTCAATTTACAGAAGTCAATCATCCTGCAAATCCGCTTGCCTTTGGGATGCAGGAGGAAACCGGAGCACCCAGTGGAAACCCACTTGGTGACAGGAAGTATGTGCAAACTCCACACATTAAGTACTTGAGGTCAGGACCGAGTCTCTGGCGCTGTGAGGCAGCGGCTGTCAGCTGATAGTTCTGCAGGACAGCAGATTTATGTATCCAGTACCAACCATCCCCACACACAAGATCAACAAACTTTGCTTGGAGGCAGATAATGTTCTTTATCCCAACATTGTGCTCGATCTTAATCTAGGATTTTTAAGAATCTAAGGATGAACAGGTGCTGTTAACTAGGGTACTGTCCAATTCACCACTTCACCATTTAGGGCATTGGACTTTGTCTCTGGAACTAGTGTGCTACAATGCTGAGAACTCTATTCTGCACTCTTTATCCTCCCCTTTACTCTATCTATTGTAGTTGAGTTTGAAACGATAGTATCTAGGTATAGTGTATCTGATCTGTTCAGATAGCATTCAAAGCAAAGCTTTTAACTGTACCTCGGTACGTGTGACAATAATAAACCTAAACCTAAACCTAATCAACACAGTCTCTGCGAGCTCTCTCTCTGCCCATCCGATTATCACCTTAACTCCCCATTGTAAGCTATTTTCACAGCCTTCTAGTGAAATCAGTAACATAATATCAAAATATGGATAATTTATGCAAGATATCCGGGAACTGGAAGTTATCTTAAAACAAGGGTTTAGTATGAGGTTCCAACACTTAAAGCAAACAGGTGAGAACTTAAGCAGGGAATTAAAAGGGCCAAAAACAGCCATGAAAATCTTTGGCAAATCTGATTAAGGAAAATCCCAATGCTTTTTATACTACATTAAAAACAAGAGGGTAACCAGGGAGAAGGTGGGACTTTCTCTCAATTGACCAAGATGCAGTTGAGGTATTAAACAAATACTTTACATCTATTCACCAAAGAGGAGGACAAGGTTATCAGGGCGGGGAATACTAATATGCAAGTGCAGTTTGAGTTTAAGAAGGAGGTGATGTTGGGGCTCTTAAAGAGCATAAAGGTGGATAAATCTCCAGGACTTGATGGGATCTATCCCAGGTTATTGATGGACAAGAAGAGAGTCTTTGTATCTTTTTCTAGCCACAGGCAGGTTTCTAGAATCTAGACAACTGGAGAGTAGCTAATCTTGTTCCTTTATTTAGGAAGAGAAGCAGAGAGAATCCAGAGAATTATGAGACATGCCAAAAAGGGAAGCTGTTGGAAAGGATTCTTGGAGATAGGTTTTACTCACATTTCGATGAGAATGGGTTAATGAGGGAGAGTCATCGTGTATTACTAATTCAATTAGTTTTTTGAGGAGGTGACAAATGTGATTCGTGAGGGTAGGGCAGTGAATGTTGTCTTCATGGATTTTAGAAGGCAGTTAGACTTTCGACTTTAGAGATACAGTGTGGAAGCAGGCCATTGGCGCACTAAGTCTGCGCCACCTAAATATAACCCCATATACTAGCACTATTCTACACACTGGGGACAATTTACAATTTACAGAATCCAATTAATTTATAAGCTGATACGTCTTTGGAGTGTGGGAGGAAACCAGAGCACCTGGAGAAAACACACGCGGTCACAAGGAGAACATACAAACTCTGTACAGACAGCACCCATAGTCAGGATCGAACCTGAGTCTCTGGCGCTGTAAGGCAGCAATTCGACTGTTGCGTCACTGTGCCACCCTTGATAAAGACCCTCATGGCAGGCTGATCCTGAATATTAAGATGCATGGGATTCATGGTGACATGTCGGTGTGCATTCAGAACGGATACGACAGAGGGTAGTGGGGGAAAGGTGTTATTTTTGCTGGAGGTCTGGTGTTCCACATGGTTTTTGTGCTAGAACCTCTGTAATTTGTGATATATATAAATGACTTGGACGTAAAGGTACTTGAGTGGTTTGCAGACAACACCAAAATTGATGTGATTGTGGACAGTGAGGGCGGCCATCAAAGGATCAGTTTAGTTTAGTTTATTGTCATGTGTATCGAGGTACAGTGAAAAGCTTTAGTTGCGTGCTATCCGGTCAGCAGAAAGACAATACATGATTACAATTGAGCCATTTGCAATGTATAGATACATGATAGATTAATACTGTAACCAAAGAAGTAGATAGTAGTTCAGCATTGCAATAGTTCAGCACTGCACTGCACTGCACTGCACTTATAGAGCAGGATATACATAGTTTAGTTCCTAAAATGGGCAGAGAAATGGCAGGTGGAGTTTTATCCGAGCAAGTATGAGGTGTTACATTTTAGGAGGTTGAATGTAAGGGGAAAATATTTGGCTTATGGCAAGACCCTTAACAGCATTGAAGCTTAGAGGGATCTTGCAGTCCAAGTCCATAGCTCCATGAAATTGGATAGCGGGGCAAACAAGACGCGTGGTATGCTTGCCTTCACCGTTTGAAGCACGGAATGGATGTTGTGTTGTAGCTTTATAAAACGTTAGTTAGCCTGCATTTGGTTTATAGTTTGTACTTCTGGTCGACCCATTACAGGATGGATGTGGAGACTTTGGAGAGGATGCAGAAGAGATTTGCTAGAATGCTGCCTGGATTAAAAGGTTTTAGCTATAAGGTTAGGTTGGACAAACGTGAATTGTTTCCTTTTGAGTGTTGGTTCTCCCAGGGTGGAAATATCAAAGACTGGATGACTTAGTGGGAGATAGTTTAAAGGAGATGTGCGGGGCAAGGTTATTTTTTACAGAGTGGAGGGTGCCTGGAACACACTGACAGGGTGTTGGTTGAGGCAGGCGCAATGGTGGTGTTTAAGAAACTTTTGGATAAGCACATGGCTATGCAGGGAATGGAGAAATATGGATCATGTGCAGACATTAGTTTAACTAGGCATTATGTTCAGTATGGAGATTATGGGCTGAAGGGCCTGTTCCTGTGCTGTACTCTTCTATGTTCAAACAGGTCAAGTGCACATCTGATTTGCTCAGTGGAATTGAATTTAGAAGATGGGGATGAAAAGATCCTTTGGCTGTTTCTCGTTCATTCAGGAGATGTCTCCTACCCATCGTAAACAATTGCCAGAGATGGGGGAAAAATAGCCCACTGGCTGTAAAATCACATCATCCAGACAATCGTGGTGACAGGCTGGCTGCCCATCTAATTTTGCTCATAAAACGGACCCATAAGTCAGTAATGAAGAAATCTGATATTGAAGGGTCTATTGTTATGTCCATACCATTCAGATATTAATTTTCTTTAATCAACTTTTTCATTACCTTTTGAAGCAACATCCTTTCTCTGACATCTTTGCTGCTGCCATTATTGATAATAAAAAAAAGACACAAGGTGCTGGAGTAACTCAACGGGTCAGACAGCATCTCTGGAGGACATGGATAGGTAACATTTCGGGTTGGCACTCTACTTTAGACTGATTTGTAAAAAGGAGGGAGAAAGCTGTTCTTCCAGCACTTTGTGTTTTATAAAGCTGCAATATAACTACCAAGAGAGGTGGGAGGCAGGCCAAAGCCTGGCAAGAGTCATTATTAGGATGGGTGACATTTCAGGTCGGGACCCTTCTTCAGAGTCTGAAGAAGAGACCCAACCCAAAACGCCATCCATCCTTTTTCTCCGGAGATGCTGCCAGACCCGCTGAGTTATTCCAGCACTTTGTGTCTTTCTTTGGTATAAACCGCATCTGCAGTTCTTTGTTTCTGCATGAGTCATTATCTGGTCCAAGGTTGTTCTCATTTATTCCAGAAATTTCAAAAGCATTCTCCAGCATCACACGAGTGGGTGAGTTTTATCTTAGTTTGCAGCTTCCCTGAGATTTGTTCATTTATTTAGTGTGGTTATGGATTCCTCCAGCGTAATTAGGTCTTGTAATGTGATCTAAAAATAGGATATTTAATACTTTAGAATTCTCAGCTATATGATTAGATGAATAGTTCCTAACACCACTGTAAAGGATGCAATTTGTTTCCACTAACAAACATAGATTTCATCCTTTGCAGGGTAATAGATTGTGTTTTCAAAGTGTATATGTGTTGGCATTAAGCACAAAGTGCTGGAGGAACTCAATGGGTTAGGCAGTAACTGGGGAGGGGACTGGACAGGCAACATTTTGGGTCAGGACACTTCTACGGCCGCAACGAGAAACGTCATCTGTCCATTCCCTCCTCAGTTGCAGTTATGTTTTTCTCAAGACACCAGCATCTTCCATTCCTTTTGTCTCCTAGGTAACGGTGTTCCCAACAGTACAGTATCCCTGCCAGTCACTGTGCTTTTTTAGCTCATATTTCAAAGACCTTCTGAAAAAGCTCTCGAGAGGAATTATGCATTGAAATTTTTATTAGAAAGATTTATTGATCCTGCCGCAGTATGAGTTCTAATACTGGTCCAAATATAAAAAGTGCACAGAATTTGTCTTCCAATTACAAGTGCTAGGATAGAGGAGATAGCAACTGGTAACTTTGAAAACATTTTTACATTGGAATGGATAGATTGGTTTGTTTTCATATACACCAGGGTGCAAATAAATTCCTTTTTCATATGAAGCTCACAGTGTAAACAGAGTTTATGGATTGTTTAGGGAGGGGACTTGTTTCAGCTTTGTGGTCTGGTGTTGAAAGATGATGTATTGTGGTTCCCACAAGGATACAAGTACACATCAAGCTCGATGGTAATTTAATGAGCACTGTCACCATTCCAAAACCAGAAAGAACGAGTGGGTGGAGAATAGTGACGGGTGAATGTACTTCAGTTTACTGCACCCATTTTAAAGAATCCTTGCTGCATTTAAGCTTTGTCCATGAGAACAACACATCACTGAAGTCCAAATCTAAATTCAAATGGAGACACAAGAAACTGCCGATGGTGGAATCTCAAGCTAAAAAATCCTCCCCACTCTTATAGTCTCCTTAAAATGCACCAGAGGTCAATGACTGTTCAGAAAATGACTAACTAGTAACGTTTTCAGGATCTTTTACAAAAACATACAGATTTGTAGGTTAATTGGCCTCGGTAAAACAAATTGTAAATTGTCCCTGTGTAGGATAGTGCTAGTGTACGGGACGATAGGGGAGGCACATTTATTCATTTGAGTTCAATGGCAGAACAGTGACACAATGGTAGAGACCTAGGTTCGATGCCGACTGTGGGTCATTACAGTTTATACTTTCTCCCTGTGACCACGTGAGTTTTCTTTGGATGCTTCAGTTTCCTCCCACTCTCCAAAGTTTTAATTGGCTTTGGTAAAATTGTAAAATTGTTCGTAGTGTGTCCGATAGTGCTAATGTACGGGGGTTACTGACTCAGTGGGCCAAAGGGCCTGTTTCTGTGCTGTAACTCTAAAAGTCTAAATATAAATGAAAGGTTTTGAGAAATATTAACTCAGTGGAATTAAATCACTTTTAATTAACTCATGCAATAAAGCATAACAGTTACAGTAAAAATCATTTCCGAACTTCCACTCAAACTATTTATATTTGGAGAAAGCTTCAAAACATAAATCCACTGAGATGCAAATAGGAATTGGCAGCAACTTCTGGATTTCTACAGTTGGCAACAGATGTATAGGATTTAGAAACTGCCCAGTTTCACAATGCAACAACAGCAAATGTTGACACTTTCAATGTCATCACCACCCCCAAAGTCCCGTCTGATGTTCGAACTGTGCTTTGAAAATGTACGTGAACCGAATAGGGTAACAAAAAGTGTCACATGTGCTGTAGTAACTCAGTGGGTCAGGCAGCATCTCTGGCGGACATGGATAGGTAAAGTTCTGGGTCGGGACCCTTCTTCAGAATCATAAGTTGTAGGAGCAGAATTAGGCCATTCGGCACATCGAGTATACGCTGCCATTCAATCATGGCTGATCGTTTAAGAAGGAACTGCAGATGCTGGAAAATCGAAGGTAAACAAAAGTGCTGGAGGAACTCAGTGGGTGAGGCAGCATCTATGGATTGAAGGAAATAGGCAACGTTTTGGGCCGAAACACTTCTTCAGACTGAATCCCTTCTTCAATCATGGCTGATCGATCTTTCCCTCTCAACCCCATGGTCCTGCCTTCTCCACTTAACCTTTGGTATGCCCGACTCAACATGGATAGGTGATGTTTCAGGCAACAGTGTGGACATTAGACTTTGTCTGTGAAGCTGGTGCGCCACAATGTTGAGAGCTATATTCTGCACTCTGTATCTTTCTTTACTCTGTCTATTGTACTTGAGCTGGACTTGATTGTATTTACGTATGATATATCCAATCTGTTTGGATAGCATGTAAAAACATTGGGTATTTTTAAAGTGGTGATTGATACATTTTTGATTAGTAAGGATGTCAAAGGTTACAGAAAGTAGGCACGAGAATGGGGATGAGTGGGAAAGATAGATCAGCCATGGTCGATGGCAGAGTAAACTCAATGGGCTGAATGGCCTGATTCTGCTCATATGTCTTATAGTCACGTGGTCTAAAATAAAGCTTTTCACTGTGTCACGGTTCTCATGACAATAATAAACCGAAACCTAGTGTACCTCTGCCTCATAATCTAGCATTCCAAAACTGATGGCAGGACCATTGATGGGTACAAACGTTGTAAGGCACTTCACAGGAACAATATCAACAACTCAGTCAAGAGTGTTTTAATGTTATCTATCTATCTATATATCTATATTACTAAAAGTTGCATCTTGACCACTTCCTGTTGCACTGTATATTGATTTTAGAAAAAACGCTGTCACTTACGGCTGTGATTTATGGCCATCTTACTCTGCTATGCAGGACAAGAGGATTTTTCCCATTGATGAAAAATAAAAGCGTTATTAGCAAAGATCCTATAGCGGAGCAAGATAGGCCACGTGAGGAACATGGGCATTTTTTTCGTCCATTTCAGTAACCGGAACCTACCCGACCCGACCCGACTTGCAGTGTAATCAACGTTGCGGGGGGGGGGGCAGTTTGTGTGTGTAAAATAGGGCTAGATTCATAATTCTGTTAGTTCATAATTCTGTTAATAATTGTTAAAGAATAAAATTTGACTCTGGTAATTTTCTTTTTTAAATCATTTCTTTTTAATGGCTCGTAAGCTGTGTTTACATCTGAGTAGATTTTGTTGAGTTGACACTTGCATTCTGTAATTCATTCATCTAATCACAGTTCACAACTGCAGTAATTGCAGGGGTTATCTAAATTAAGTATTTTACAAAATTTAATGAACTTTATTTCAGACTAAACAAGGGACAACATTAAATAAAAAAACATTGTAAACCTCCCCGCTGATCCGGGCCAGACTCCCCGCCGGGACAAAGCCTCAGCCCCGAGTCGGTACTCAGACCCGCGTCTGGCCGCTCCGCTGGGACTGGGACTCAGACCCGCGTCTGGCCGCTCCGCTGGGACTCAGCCCCGCGTCGGGCAGCTCCGCCTCAACCCCGAAGATGGAGGCGGAAGTAAGATAGCGGAAGTAAGATGGCGGAGCACGATGGCGGAGGCTGGTTGCTGAAATGGGTCCTATAATTACCCATGAATCTGCCCATGACCGTTCTACGCGTTTTTCGTGGGAGTAGTCCATCTTGCTCCGCTATAGGATCTTTGGTTATTAGTTTTAAAAATGTTGAGATTCTCTCTCCTGAAGGCCACGCCCCTTCCGGAGGGACTATAAAACCCGGAAGTGTGGAGGTTCTCTGCAAGATGGGGGAGCGAGAGGTCACAATTCTCAGTCTGAGCTGTGAATAACACTGAACACATGTCTACTAAACTGTGAGTGGTTTTACTGACCTGTCAGTGCCCTTAATGTGGTTTGAAAATGTAGTTTGTATATGTGTGATTTGGTTTGAAAGTGCTAAAGCTGTGTTGCCTTTGGTTTGAAAGTGCTAAAGCTGCGTTGCCTTTGGTTTAAAAGTGCTAAAGCTGTGTTGCCTTTGGTTTAAAAGTGCTAAAGCTGCGTTGCCTTTGGTTTGAAAGTGCTAAAGCTGCGTTGCTTTTGGTTTAAAAGTGCTAAAGCTGCAATGTTGCCTTTGGTTTGAAAGTGCTAAAGCTGCAATGCCTTTGGTTTAAAAGTGCTAAAGCTGCGTTGCCTTTGGTTTGAAAGTCCCCCCTACAGCTGCCTTGCCTTTGGTTTGAAAGTGCTCAAGCTGCCTTGCCTTTGGTTTGAGTGCTAAAGGTGCCTTCCCTAAGGTTTGAAAGTGCTAAAGCTGGCCTAATTAAAGCTGCCTTGCCTAATTAAAGCTGCCTTGCCCAATTAAAGTTGCCTTGCCTAATTAAAGGCCTGCCTAAATAAAGCTGCCTTGACTAAGTAATGATGCCTTGCCTAATTAAGGGAGCTGCCTTGCCTAATTAAAGTTGGCCTTCTATATAATTAAAAGCCTAATCTTGCCCACTTTCTGTTTGTGCTATATATTGATTTTAGAAAAAACACCAGTACATAGGGTGATTTTTGACAATCTTACTCAGAGTCCCCTCCGAATCAGGTGGAGGATTTGATGAAAAAAAAAGAGTTATTAGTGTTTAAAAAATGTTGAGATTCTCTCTCCTGTCAATCACGCCATGAGGGGACTCCATGGTGGGAGGGACTATAATACCCAGAAGTGTGGGTGTGGCTCAGTCTCTGCAAGATGGGGGAGGGAGAGGTCACAACTCGCTGTCTTTAGTGGCCCACTTAGTATAGTATATTACTAAAACTCTCATCTTATTTGTACCTATGCATTGGGGATGATGGGTGAGTGATGGAATATTGCTTTGGGGGAACGGGGCCCAATGGGTCCCACTTGGTCTAGTATGTACCAAAACTGAACAATAACATTATTACTTATAGTAGCACAACAGGTTTGTAAACACAATACTCAATAGTTAACATAATAAACAAATAAAACAAAAGTATAATCAATTAAAAAAAACAATATAGTGCGAAGAAAACAAAGCCCGAAGTCCCCAGTGCAATCAAGGCACATTGTAGTTTGGAGTTTTGTTGGAGTTCAATGTTCATTAGCCTGATGGGTCTTGCATGGAGCTACTCCCGAACCTGGACACCATGGTTTTCAGACTCCTGTACCTTCTTCCCGATGGCAGGAGTGAACTGAGAGTATGGCCAGGGTGGTGTGGGTCTTTGATTGGTTGCCTTTTTGAGGCAGCACTTCCTATAGTTCCCTTCGATAATGGGAGGTCAGTACACATGGGGGACCGGGCAGTGTCTACTACTTAACTAAACTAAACTAAACCCTCCCTTCTGTACATCTGTAGAAATTCATGAGTGTATTCATCAACATACCTAATGTCCTCAATCTTCTAAGGTAGTAAAGGGATTGATTGGCTTTCTTACGATGTGCTGGGTCCAGGACAGATCATCAGATATGTGCACGGCCACGAACTTGAAGTTGTTTTTGAGGTGAAAAGATATTTAAAATGGCTCCTGGAAAGACACATCTCCAGGGAGACACTGTCAGCAATTCTGTCCCCTTCCCATTCTTATTCTGCTCTCTGCCACTGAGTTGTGATTATAGTATTGGACTAGCAACACAGAAACTGTGTAGTTAGGATTAACACACGCCCGCTATTTGAGCAATTACAAGATACTGTATGTTGACCGAATGTTTAGACACTGTTTTCCTGAATCGGTCCGGTTCCTAACATTCCACGAGGCAGAGTGATAATAGGCATGATGTACAAAGTGTTTCAAATTCAATGTCAAGAATGGATCCCTGGCTATAAAGGGCATGATAAGCTCATAAGCAATCACATTTTTTACTTCCAGTCAGATTTACAAATTAACTTATTTATCTTGCTTTCCATTAACTAATTAACATCGAATAGCACAGCACTAAAATAGGCCCTTCGGCCCACTATGTCTGTACCGAAAATAATGCCAAGACCACCTCTTGCTGCTTTACATCTCCAGTCCCGGTTTCGATCCTGACTACTGGTGCTGTCTGTAAGTACGTTTGTACGTTCTCCCTGTGACCGCGTGGGTTTTCTCTGGTTGCTCCAATTTCCTCCCACACTCCAAAGACGTATAGGTTCACAGGTTAATTGGCTTTGGTAAAATTATAAATTGTCCCTCGTGTGTAGGATAGTGCTAGTGTATGGGGTGATTGCTGGTCAGGATAGTGCTAGTGTATGGGGTGATTGCTGGGCAGAAGGGCCTGTTTCCACACTGTATCTTTAAAGTCTAAAGTCAGAAGTGTCTTAATTGTCTGCATATGATCCATATCTCTCCATTTTCTGCATATCCATATGCCTATCCAAAAGTCTTGTAAATGCCTCTATCACATCTGCCTCCACTAATAGCCCAGGCAGCGCATTCCAGACACTAATTTGGATTTGGATGAGAAAATACACGGCAAGATTAGCAAGTCTGCAGATGATACAAAAGAGAATGGTTTTGCAGATAGTGAAGATGGTTGTGAAAAACTGCAGCAAGATCTTGATCAATTGGTATAGTGAGCTGAGGAATGGTTGATGGAATTTAATGGAGAACAATGTGAGGTGTTACATTTTGGGAAGTCTAACATGGGCAGGACCTACACAGTAAATCGGAAGGCTCTGGGTAGTGTTGTAGAGCAGAGGTATCTAGGAGTGCAAGTGCAAAGTTCCCTGAAGGTGAAGTCGCAGGTAGATCGGGTGGTCAAAAAGGCTTTTGGCACATTGGCCTTCATCAGCCAGAGTATTGAGTATAGAAGTTGGGAAGTCATGTTGCAGTTGTATAAGGCATTGGTGAGACCGCATTTAAAATATTGTGTTCAGTACTGGGCACCGTGTTAAAGGAAAGATATTGTTAAGCTGGAAAGGGTACTGAGAAGATTTACGAGGATGTTGCCAGGACTAGAGGGTCTAAGCTATAGGCAGTGGTTGAGTAGGCTGGAACTGTATTCCTTGGAGCGCAGGAAGATGAGGGGTGACTTTATAGCGGTTTATAAGATCATGAGAGGAATAGATTGGGTAGATGCAAACAGTCTCTTGCCAAAAGTAGGTGAATTGAGGACAGAGGACATAGGTTTAAGGTGAACGGGAAAAGATTTAATAGGAATCTGAGGGGTAACGTTTTCATACAACGGGATTTGGGGGTCCTTGTACATCAGTCTATGAAAGTAAGCATGCAGGTACAGCAGGCAGTGAAGAAAGCGAATGGTATGTTGGCCTTTATAACAAGAGGAATCGAATATAGGAGCAAATAGGTCCTTCTGCAGTTGTACAGAGCCCTAGTGATACCACACCTGAAGTATTGTGTGTAGTTTTGGTCCCCTAATTTGAGGAAGGACATCCTTGCTTTTGAGGAAGTGCATCCGTAGGGATGGCGGGACTGTCCAAGGAATGGACTAACGATGCTTTAGGTTCGATCCTTCTTCAGAGTGATTGGTACCTTGCCTATTTTACATCACAGTCAATATCAATAAGGTGAGAGGAGCAAAGTTTAAAGGAGATGTATGGGACAAATTTTATACACAGAGGATGGTGAGTCATAGAGTGATACAGTGGGGAAACAGGCCCTTCGGCCCAACTTGCCCACACCGGTGGGACTGTCATATGCTGAGAGAATGTCCATTCCTTCCACAAATGCTGTCTGGCCTGCTGGGGTGGGAGATTGCAACGTTCACGCGGTCAACCATGTTTCGACGAATGCAATCAACCTGACTTGCACAAACAGAAGATCAAACAGAACAAGTTATCGTACAATTTTAGGCTGTGCATACACAAGAAGAAGAATAAGCCTGACCTGCTGAGTTCCTGCAGCACTTAGTATTTTGCCCAAGATTCCAGCTTCTGCAATTCCTTGTGTCTCCAAAATATTTATCAATTTGGGTATGATTATTTTGCAACTGTTTAAAAATAAGAGATAATGAATAAACCAATTTAAGCTTAATTGGCCAGAATGAATTTTTAATAGCTGTTGTTTAGAGAACAGCGGAACAAAGGATTTCTGTGACTCTGCCCTCGAACAAATCATCGTATATAATATTCCATTCTGCACTCACAACATAGTTATAATAGAAGCAGCCAAATATTTGTACTAATTTATCATTTGGAAAGCGGCCTCAGACTCTGCTAGAAAGCCACATAAACAAGCCTGGCATGTTCTTAATTTCAACCTGTCAAATTCTTTGTGTAATACAGCAATACTCCTTTGAAAAGAGAGAGAGAGAGGGGGAGAGGGAAAGAGAGAGACAGCATTAGGCCTTTCAGTCCACTTAGTCCATGCTGATCATACATCATCCTTTTACAATAATCCTGTATTAATCCTATTTTGGTTTATTCTCCCCATATTTTCATTGACACAAAGTGCTGGAAAGTGCTGCAGAAAGAACTGCAGATGCTGGAAAAAACGAAGGTAGACAAAAATGCTGGAAGAACTCAGCGGGTGAGGCAGCATCTATGGAGCGAAGAAATAGGTGACGTTTCGGGTCGAGACCCTTCTTCAGACGATGTGGGGGTGGGGTGGGGGCAGGAAGAAGAAAGGAAGAGGCGGAGACAGTAGGCTGTGGGAGTGCTGGGAAGGGGAGGGGAAGGAGGGAGAAAGCAAGGACTACCCAAGCGAAATATAAGGTGCTGCTCCTCCAATTTGCGGTGGGACTCACTCTGGCCATGGAGGAGGCCCAGGACAGCAAGGTCGGATTCGGAATGGGAGGGGGAGTTGAAGTGCTGAGCACCAGGAGATCAGGTTGGTTATTGCGAACTGAGCGGAGGTGTTGGGCGAAGTGATCGCCAAGCCTGCGCTTGGTCTCACCGATGTAGAACAGTTGACACCTAGAACGATGGCGTAGCTATGGGCATGCACATGGGCCCCAGCTATGCCTGTCTCTTTGTAGGGTACATCGAACAATCCTTGTTCGAGGCGTACCATAACTCTATCCCCGAACTCTACCTCCGCTACATTGACGACTGCATTGGTGCAACCTCCTGCACCCATGCAGAACTTACTGACTTCATCCATTTCATCACCAACTTCCATCCGGCACTCAAATTCACCTGGACCATTTCCGCCATCTCCCTACCGTTTCTTGACCTCACTATCTCCATCGCAGGTAACAGACTACTGACCGACATCTACGACAAACCCACTGACTCCCATGGTTAGCTGGACTACACTTCTTCCCATCCTGCTTCCTGTAAGGATGCTATACCCTACTCCCAATTCCTCCGTCTACGCCGCATCTGCATCCAGGATGAGGTGTTCCAAACCAGGGCATCGGAGATGTCCTCATTCTTCAGGGAACGGGGGTTCCCGTCCAACTATAGATGAGGCTCTCACCAGGGTCTCCTCTATATCCCGTAGTTTCACCCTCATCACCATCCCCCCCCCCACTCATAACAAGGACAGAGTCCCCCTTGTCCTCACCTTCCACCCTACCAGCCGTCACATACAACAGATAATCCTCCGACATTTGTGCAACCTCCAACGGGATCCCACCATTGGCCACATCTTCCCATCTCCTCCCCTTTCTGCTTTCCGCAGACCATTCCTTCTGTAACTCCCTGGTCAATTCGTCCCTTCCCACCCAAACCATGCCCTCTCCAGGTACTTTCCCTTGCAACCGCAGGAAATGCTACACTTGTCGCTTTACCTCCCCCCTCGACTCCATCCAAGGACCCAAGCCGTCTTTCCAGGTGAGGCAGAGGTTCATCTGCAACTCCTCCAACCTCATCTACTGCATCCGCTGCACTAGGTGTCAGCTGCTCTACATCGGCGATCGCTTCGCCCAACACCTCCGCTCAGTTCGCAATAACCAACCTGATCTCTCGGTGGCTCAGCACCTCAACTCCCCCTCTCATTCCAAATCCGACCTTTCTGTCCTGGGCCTCCTCCATGGCTAGAGTGAGTCCCACCGCAGATTGGAGGGGCAGCACCTCATATTTTGCTTGGGTAGTCTACACCCCAGCGGTATGAACATTGACTTCTCTAATTTCAGATAGTCCTTGCTTTCTTCCTCCTTCCCCTCCTCTTCCCAGCTCTCCCACAGCCTACTGTCTCCGCCTCTTCCTTTCTTCTTCCCGCCCCCCCCCCCCACTCCCACATCAGTGTGGGGGTGGGGGAAGGTCATGACCTGAAACATCACCTATTTCTTCACTCCATAGATGCTGCCTCACCCGCTGAGTTTCTCCAGCATTTTTGATTAACTCAGATGGGTCAGGCAGCATCACCTATCCATGGAGGACATGGATAGGTGACATTTCGGGTCGGGACCCTTCTTCAGACAAGATTGTCTTGACATCATGTTTAGCATGGACATTGTGGCCGGAGGGCCTGTTCCTGTGCAGTGCTGACAAGTTACTGATCCATGTCTTCCAAAGATGCTACTTGACTTGCTGAGTTACTCCAGTATTTTGTGGGGTTTTTTTCTTCAGATTCTACCACTCACCAACACACCAGGGTGAATTAACCTACATATCCACAGGTTTTTGGGATGTGGGAGGAAACCGGAGCACCCAGAGGAAACCCCTGCGATCGCAGGGAGAACATGCAAACTGCACACAAACAGCACCCGAGTTCAGAATCGAACCTGGGTCTCTGGCACTATGAGGCAGCAGCCATTATACTCATAAATGTAGAACATTTTCTATTCTCCTTAGTTCAACAGATGTCCTCCCTAGGCACAATCAGATTTTAGAGAAAAATAATGTCCTTTTATAGTTCATGGAAGAGAAATAATTAAATAATTATAATTAGAAATAAAATCCCACAGTATTGGATGTAGGACTCAGAATGTGAAATTGAGTTTATTCTGGGTTATTGCAGTGAGCCAATTTGTTTCTAATGCATATATATTCTTCTTGGAGTGCATTTTAATCACCATTAAAGTTCATTTCAAGAAAGTTAATTTCAAGCTGGTAGAACTGCTGCCTCTCAGAGCCAGAGACCCGGGTTTGAAACTGACCTCCAGTGCTGCGTCTGTGGGTGTGCACTGTGTGGAGTCTGAATCCCTTTCCCAAAATTACACCAAATGTCAAGAATCAAGAGAATTCTGAAGCATGGTTAAATAGAAATGACCTTGTCAGATAAGCAGGCAGAGTATCCAAACGTGCAGTTACAGTATTTATTGCTGGACCTGCATTGATTTCATTGCAAGAGCAACAGTTTTATATGTTACTTGGAAATGCGGCATGTTATGCTTTACTCACTTCATGTATCCCATGATCACTAACGTAGTCATATTCTCTACTTATAAAACATTATTGGATTTGACAGGTATTAACTCTTATATCTCTATACTGCTCATCACATTTTCAGATATTTAATAAAATGCATTTGGGCAGAACAGTGGGGCAGCGGTTGCTGCTTCACAGCACCAGACTTGGGTTTGTTCCTGACCTTGGGCACTGTCTGTTTGGAGTTTGCATGTTCACCCTGCGGACCACGTGGGTTTCTTCCAGGTGCTCTGGTTTCCTCCCACATCCCCAAAACATGTGGATTTGTAGGCTAATTGGCCTCTGTAAATTGACCCTAACGTGTAGGGAATGGATGAGAAAGTGGGATAACATAGTATCAGTGTGAATGGTTGCCATGGAGTTGGTGGGTCGAAGGGCCTGTTTCCATGCTGTATCTTCCAATCAAGCAGCCACCTTTCATTATTAACTATGCCTGTAGCAATATTTTAAAAATCCAAAATAAAATCACATTATATTCTGAATTTTCTATAACTTTTAA
Organism: Okamejei kenojei; assembly: GCA_035221665.1. Taxonomy (NCBI): domain Eukaryota; kingdom Metazoa; phylum Chordata; class Chondrichthyes; order Rajiformes; family Rajidae; genus Okamejei; species Okamejei kenojei. The sequence continues at coordinate 74,319,986 of CM069136.1, read as the reverse complement.
GTCTTTTAATATTTAGTTTAGTTTAGTTTAGTTTATTATTATCATGTAGGTATCAAGCTTTTTTTTAAAACAGTATTTAAACAAAAATAATAAAAGTACAAGTTGTGTACCTCTTGAGAGAAGGTTTATTTAGTGAGCCATTAACATAATCGATACTATTGGGATATTTTAGCACCACAGTTCACTTCCTTGAAGCAAAATGTGTTAAGTCCATGTTGCATTAGCTCTAAGCACAAGTAAGACCTAAAGCACATCCTTTTATTAGATATAGGGCAGGTAATTACCATTAAAATGCCAAGCAAGCTAGAGCTGTAGACCACACAGAGTACAATGGGGATGAGATGGGTGGTCAGACATGGAATCTAAACAATTTTCTGTCTCAGGGGTGGACAATCATCACAAATTAAATAGCACGCCAGACAAACACTGTTTTGTGAAAATGGAACCAAGACACATTCTTTTGTGTCACTCCAACGGCTCTGTGATCAGTGTTTAAGTCATGTCTGAGCCTTGTGTTTAGGATTATCTTATTTATCTTATTCTGAGTACATGACGATTTACCTTTTAGACTTTAGGCTTTACTTTAGAGACACAGCGTGTAAATAGGCCCTTTGGCCCACCGAATCACCGCTCACCAGCGATTATCCCATACACCAGGGACAATTTACAATTGACATAAGCCAATAAACCTTATAACCCTGTCCATCTTTGAAGTGTGGAAGGAAACCGGGGCACTCGGAGAAGGCCCAGGAGGGAGAATGTACAAATCCGCACAGACAGTAACTGTAGTCAGGATCAACCTTGGGTCACTGTCACCATAAGGCAGCAACTCTAACTCTGCGTCACTATTGAAATTAATTCACTATAAACCCTGGAATGGCAAAGATTGTGGGGAGACCTGATGGAAGTATACAAAATTCTGAGAGGCATTGATAGGATAGGCAGTCAGAACCTTTCTCCAAGGGTGGAAATGCCTGTTACTAGAAAAAAGGCTCACAATGCTGGAGCAACGCAAATGGTCAGACGGGATCTCTCGAGGGCATAGCTTTAAGTCAAGAGGGGCCAAGTTTAAAGGAGATGTGTGGTGCTAGATTATTACATAAAGGGTGGTGGGTACCTGGAACATACTGCCAGGCGTAGTATGGAGACAGATACAATAGTGGCATTTAAGGTATTATTAGATAGGCAGGGAATGGATGGATAAAGATTATGTGCAGGCAGAGTTGGTCTTAACATCCTGCCTGTTCAGCACAGATATGTGAGTCGAAGGGCCTGTTCCTATGCTGTACTGTTCTATGTTCTATATTCTACAATATCTGTATTTTCGTAGATTTCTTGACCGAGCAAATACATTTTTGTGAACCATTTTAAAGGTATGACTGAATAGGTAAAATCCGTCTGAAGAAGGGTCTCGACCCGAAACGTCGCCTATCTCCTTCGCTCCTTAGATGCTGCTGCACCCGCTGAGTTTCTCCAGATTTTTGTGTACCCCAGGTAAAATCCATTCCTCTCTGTTGTATCCATAGATCAGGGCTGCAGCTTTGAGGGAAGCACTTTAGACAGTTAATCTTCCTTCAAAACCCTCACAATATTAAACACAATAGTAGATGTTTGCTAAAAAGAATCTCTAAAGAGTGCAGAAATGGTAGAGGGTAATAAATGTTGTTTTCAAATGTACCATAAATAATAATGAAAAGGTTGGAAGAGAGTTGTTTTAAAACAAACTCTAGAGATTAACTCAGACAATACAGTACACCCTCAATGTTACACTGCACAACTAGCTTTAGTTTTGGAGATATAGGGCGGAAACAGCCACCGAGTCCGCACACTAACACTATCCTACACACACACTAGGGCTAATTTACACTTATACCAAGCCAATTAACCTATAAACCTGTTCATCTTTGGAGCGTGGGAGAAACCAAAAATCTCGGAGAAAACCCATGCGGTCACGGGGAGAATGTACAAACTCCATACAGACAGCACCCATATTTGGGATCAAACCCGGGTCTCCGACGCTGTAAGGCAGCACCTCTGTGCCGCCCAACTAGGATTAAAGGGCCGCATTTGGAGTACTATGTTCAGTTTTGGTCACCCTACTATGAGTAGGATGTAATTTAGCTGGAAAGAGTGCAGAGAAGATGTATGAGGATGTTGCCAGGACTTGAGGGGCTGATCTATAGGGAGAGGTTGGGCAGCTAGAACTTTATTCCTTGGAGTGCAGGAGGCTGAGGAATGATCTAATAGAGGTGTATAAAATCATGAAGAGAATTGATAGGGTAAATGCACAGAATCCTTTGCCCAGGTAGGGGAATCAAGGACTTGTGGACACAGGTTTATGATGCAAGGGGAAAGATTTAATAGGAGCCTAAGGGGCAACATTTTCAATCAAAAGGTGGTGGGTATATGGAACGAGCTACCAGAGGAGGTAGTTGAAGCAGGTACTCTAACAGCATTAAAAGATACTTAGACAAGTACATGGATAGGAAAAGCTGACAGGAAAATGAGCAAATGGGACTAGCTTAGATGGGGAATCGTAGTTGGCATGGATGAATTGGGCCGAAGGGCCTGTTTCCATGCTGTATAATTCTGGTCAAAAACCTCAAGGGGGACATGAAGCATCGACTTGCCCATCTCATAACAAAAATACCTCCAACGATTCAGGCTGAAGTTAAAACCAGTACATTTCCGTTGAAGGTCAAGGTTGTTAAAACAACCTGCCTTAAATCACATATTCAACTTTCTAATCATAAAGTCACATTGGTGAACGGTTGCCGTGTTGAACTCTACACACACCATCTATCCACTGAGATAAAGAAGGATAACTGGATGGAAAAATAAATTAAAAGATTTGATAATTTTCCCAGTCATATGGAAATGAAACTGGTTTAAGATATAATCAGGTCAAACTAATTAAGAAGAGCAAGGATCTGTTTAGTCCCTTTGGGAGCCGTGGGGGTTGCCAGGAAACAAGGGCTGTTAAAGCTTTACAGGAAGGGAATAATCGAAGGAATGTCAAGACACCAGAGATACCAGGAAATGTCAAAACCTAATTTCAGCATCAACCAGTCTGACAAGGTTCAGGTTTATTATTAGGGTAGACAAAAATGCTGGAGAAACTCAGCGGGTGAGGCAGCATCTATGGAGCGAAGGAAATAGGCAACATTTCGGGTCGAAACCCTTCTTCAGACTCAGGTTTATTATTGTCATGTGTACTGAGGTACAGTGAAAGAGTTTTGTTTTGTATGCTATCCAAACACATCAGATCATACTTTACATAAATACAATCATGTCAACCTCATGTACAATAAGTAGAGTAAAAGGGAAGATGCAGTGCAAAATATTGCTCTCAGCATCAGTTCCATAGAGTAGAGGTGAATCGGACCGTACTCGAGCTTATGGAGGACTGTTCAGAAGCCTGATAATAGAAGGGAAGGAACTGTTCCTGAGTCTGATGGTGCACATTTTCAAATTTTTGACAGTTTCTTATCATGTGTTGTTTGTGGAGAATAATGGATTTAATTACAGTACCTTGTGCTTATTTAATGAGGGCATAGCTTTGAGATGAGAGGGGCAACATTTAAAGGTTTTGCTGCAGTATCTACCCTGATAACATTTAAACTGTGTGGATTGTATTGTAGATGATCACAAAGTTTAAAAACAGCTATTACTGAATAGGTATGTCAAAAATAATATTTGATTAGTTGTTAGATTGTTTTACATCCAGTGTATGGGTGATTAATTACTGATCCCAATATGGTTGTAATCCCATGACAAGGATTTGATTTGGCTTCTGACCTTTCTCAATGTGGATATTGTGACACAGGGCAGAAATAATTCTCTATGAAGCTTTTCGAGCAGATGTCAGCGGGAAACCACAGAATCCTGCTTCTCCAGTCTTTGTCCCTAATGAGTACTGTTGAAATCTGTAACCTTGAACTCTGAACTCTGGGCCACCACGAAGAATGCAGTCAAATCCACAGATTTCTCTTTTTCCTCTTCCTTATCATACTCCAAGCCTCATACATAATCGAAACAAACCCTTAGGCCCAACTTGTCCATGCCAACCAAGGTACCCCATCTAAGTGACTCCCATTTACCCGTGTTTGGCCCATGTCCCTCTAAACTTTTCCCTACCCATGCACCTGTCCAGGTGTCTTTTAGACCCTTCTTCAGACTGAGAGTCAGGAGAAAAGGGAATTAGAGATATAGACGATTCATAGAACAAATGAATGGAAGTTATGCAAAAAGCAACGATAATCAAGAAAATGTGGAGCCCACAATGGTTCATTGTTGGCTGTGGGATAGGTGATAACGAGTTACACAGCCAGTGGAAGTCAACAGGATGACAGTAAAACTGGTACGTCGACTAGGGTGGAGAGGGACGAAGAGAGATGAGATGAAAGGGTTACTTGAAGTTAGAAAAGTCCAATTTTATACCATTGGGTTGTAAACTGCCCTTATCCCACACCTTTTGTCATTTCATCTCTGGCCTTTGTCCAACCATCTGCCATCAAAACCCACCCCATATCTGTATCCACCTATCACTTTACACCCTTTGTTCCACCCCAATCTCTTCCAGCTTTCTCCCCCCCCCCCCACTACAATAATCTAAAAAATTGGAAAATATACCCATTCTATATATTTTTTAAAAGTTTTATAGGTCATCTTCTTATTGTGAGGTCAAGCACCTTGCATCTGGCTGAATAAAATTTCCACTATAGTTGTAATCAAGTTTATTGTCTTATGCACGTGTGCAGTGAGGTGCAAGTACAATGCTAATCTTGCTTGCTGCAGACTCAGGTGCACATAGGATTAGACAACATAAATTACACATCAATTCTACTAGACAGTTCTACAAATGAGTGAAATAAATGCCGCAAAAAAGGCTTAGGTTGAGGATTATTATTGTCACTCCAATGGATATGCTCTCTTTCAGATGAAGTGTGAGCTCTAGGTCCCTTATACCTTTTTAGTTTAGGTTTAGGTCAACCAAGCTGCAGTGAAATGCTTTGTTTTGCATGCTATCCAATCAAATCAGATAAAACTATACATAAATGCAATCAAGCCTAACTCAAGTACAATAGGTATAGCAAAGAGGACGTTCTCTGCATTGTAGTGCACCAGTTCCAGAGACAAAGTCCCATGTCCACAAAGAGGTTGAAGTGAATTGGACAGTACTTTAGCTTATGAAAGGACCATTATGAAAGAAGCCGTTCCTGATCCTGAATTTACACTTTCAAGCTTCTATACCCTCTGCCGGACGGGAGGAGGAAGAAGAAAGGAATGGCTGCATATTTTTTATTGATAACTAAGCTGCTGCGAGAAGGAATGTGAGATGATTTACCTGGATCAGATTTTAATAGACCTAAATATTGAAAAAGTACCTCATTTCATTAGCCAGAGCTGCTCATGAAACACAAAGAGTTAATTTGCAGGTGCAGCAAGTACCTAAGAAAACAAGTGGTGGATGTTGCCTTTTGTTGCAAAGATCATGGAGTTCAATTGTTGCATTAGCACAGGGATTTGACAAAACCACGCCTGGAGGACAATGTGTAGCTTTGGTGCATTAAAAACACTACAAGCCAAGTGAACAAGAATTATTTTGGTGATAAAAAAGTTCAGTGAGGAGCGATTGATCAAGAGTCAAGAGTGCTTTATTGTAATTTGTACCAGAACGGAACAATGATATTCTTACTTGCAGCAGCAGCACAACAGGTTTGTAAACACAGTATTCAATGGGTGACATAATAAACAGACAAAGAAAAAATCAATAAATAATAAAAAAAAATCCAATGTAGTGCAAAGCAAAACAAACCTCAAGGTCCCTAATGCAACCCAGGCAGTTCCTAGTTGTGGTTTTAATAGGATGTGTCTGCACTCATTGCATTTTAGAAGAAAGAGAGGTGATTGAATGAAAACATATGAGACTTTGAGACGCCTCAACAAGTAATAGGCAACAAGCTCTTAGCTAGAGAGTCTAAAATTGGAAGGCAGAATCTCAGGTTAAGGGGGTTGCTACGTAAAGAGAAACAACTTTATTCTTTGGAATTCTACAAACCATTTGGTGGTGAACGTTCAGTCATTAAAATACATTTATGATGGAGATTACATAGATACATAGAAAATAGGTGCAGGAGTAGGCCATTTGGCCCTTCGAGCCTCCACATCTAACTCCGTCTTAAATATAGCCAACAAACTGGCCTCAACTACCTTATGTGGCAGAGAATTCCAGAGATTGATACCATTTTGTTCTGTAGGAGAATTAAGGGCAATGGTATTATGCAACTGCAGTAATTTCCAGAATCATCCATGATCTTTGAACACCAGAAAAGACTGGAGGAGTATATTTGCTGACTTCTGCCCTTATTTTTGTGAATACTCATATTAAACAAGCTTTTTTTTAATCATTTATGAGTTATAGGAGAGGAATTAGGCCATTTGGCCCATCATTTCTACTCTGCCATTCAATCATGGCTGACCTGATTTCCATTGAACACTACAGAACATTGTACAGCATAAGAAAAGTCCCTCTATCCCACAATGTCTGTACCGAATATAATGCTAAATTAAACTAATCTCTTCTGCCTCCATATGATTCATATCGCTCTATTCCCTGCATATCCATTTGACTATTTAAAAGTCTCTTAAATGTATCTGTCACCAATATTACCTCTGGCAGTGTGTTACAGGCACCCACCACCCTCTGTGTAAAGAACCTGACCCACACATCACCCTTAAACTGTCCCTCTCATGTTAATGCCATGTCCTCTCCTCTTTGACATTTCCATCCTGGGAAAAAGGTCAGAGTGTCTACCCTATCTATGCTCCTCATAATTTTATATACTTCTACCAGGTCCCCCCTCAACTTCTGCCGTTTCAGAGAAAACAATCCAAGTCTGTCCAACCTCTCCCTGTAGCTAATACCCTATAATCCAGGCAGCATTCTGGTAAACCTCCGTACCTTCTCCAAATCCTCCATATCCTACCTGTACTGGGGCTGACCAGAACTTCACACAATATTCCAAATGCGGCCTAACCAAAGTCTGTGAATTGCTTTCCTGGCTCTTGTAAGTACAATGCCCAATTTCTGTTTATCTTAAAGATTTTTTGAGGCGAGACTGCATAATAGTGGCTATTTCTGGTGTGGATGTAATAACATTTTGCAAATGCTATTCGAATTAATAGTGATTTCTTAATCAATATCTACATACGGTGAACTGAGTTCCTACAACATGTATTTCCCTCTAAAAAAGATCTATTGCCTGCCAGGCTTTGTTCTACCCCTCCTCTCTCCCAGCATTCTCTGGTTCCGACAATCAGTCTGAAGAAGGGTCCCTACACAAAATGTCGCCTATCCATGTTCTTCAGAGATGCTGCCTGACCTGTTAAGTTACCCCAGCACGTCGTGTCTTTTTTGTAAACCGGCATCTGCAGTTCCTTGTTTCAATGTTTCTCTCCCTGTCCCTTTCCTACAACCCTAAGTCCAGGCACGTGCCGTGGGTAATTACTCAAGGTAGGCAGGCGGCTTTTAAAAAAAACTTAAACCGCACATGCGCAGATTGTTCTATCCTTAAAAATAAAAAATAAAAATAAGTACCAATTCAATTTGCCAAAGGCTTCTAAATCTCATTCATTTTTTAATTACTGAATGGGTGGGGGATGGAGGATGAAGGCAGGTGGAGAGATGGTGGGAAAAACGGGAGCACACAGGGACGTTGAATCAGTTGTCATCTTATTGAATGACAACACTAATTCAAGGGGCCAATTGGAGGGAGAGTTCCTTTCACAGCGTGTGGAGAGTCTGTGCCAGGGGTTATAGATACGGGGAGGGCAGAATGTTGAGAAGGAGGGGGTCGGAGATCATATCGGACTCACCGCTGCCGCAGCGATCCTGGCACGGACAGCAGAACTGGCCGCCACTTCCAGGGAAGGAAGCAGCTCAGGTGACTGCGAGCGGCCGCCGGGCCCCGTCAGCAGAACCGGCTGCCACTTCAGCGCCTTCTGCCGGCCCGCTCACCTCTGGCAGTGCTCTCCGTCTGAACATGTCTCACCTGCTGCTCGCCGGCTTCGCTCATGTCAGCCGCTTCCCGCAAATCCTTAAATTCCCACAGCCGAGTAGCCTCAATTGGTCCCTTGAGTGCGCTGTCGGAATTTAAGGATTTGCAGGAAGCGGCTGGCGAGCGGCAGGAGAGTGGTGTTCAGACGGAGAGCACTGCCAGAGGTGAGCGGAGACCAGCAGAAGGGGCTGAAGTGCCAGCCGGTTCTGCTGTCTGGTCAGCCGAGCAGCTTCCTTCCTTGGAAGTGGCGGCCAGTTCTGCTGTCTGTGCCCGGAGCGCTGCGGCAGCCACCCGAGCTAATTCACTCCCCGGCCACAACGCGGTGGCTCCGTGCCCGGAGCGTCGCAAGTGGATTACTGGCCCTGATCCCTCCTTCACAACGCTCCTGCCTTCCCCGCAGCTTTACCCCGGGCCAGACTCCTCAAACACTGTGAAAGGAGCTCTTCCCCCCACCCACCCCGGGAAATACAGTATTTAAAAACATAAAGTACCAAGAAATGTACTTACCACGGTATTGGTACATGAACTCCATTCTTCTCTTTGCTTCGTAACATACCCTTCAGATAATGGCAATCCATATTTGAAAAACCCGCCAAGAAACTTGCGCTGCGCATGCACGGTAATGCAAAGGCAGAATTTCAGCTGCCTTCAGCTCCGCTTGAAATTGATGGCTTCAAGCAGCGCGGACAGCACTTGGGCTGCACAGACCTTCACATGTTACAAGTACTGCAGATGAAAGGCACGGGGAATTATGCCTTACCCAAGAGATCGATATATTAGATAGGTATAATTCTCCCATGCCTTTACTATTTATATTTAATGATTACCAAGTCATCATTTTAGTCTGGGTAGGCAGTGCCTACCTTGCCAACCCTGACGGCACATGCCTGCCTATATCCCAGTTACATGTTGCCCTCTGGTTTAGCATGCTTTGAGCAGTCCCATGACATTGCAATGGACATTTCAGTCTAATCACATCGCAATGTAAAGAAAATGCCAAATAAAAATGATTACGATGAGAAAGGTAAACAGTCCCAAGATGGAATGAATGAATTTGCACTTGTTGAACTCTGCTGCTGTGATAAGCAGCTGCTGGCAATGTAACTGACCATGTTGGCAAAGATTCAATCCCAGCAGACTAACAAAAAGAATTCACCCAGAATCACACAGAAGTTGCACAACACTTTCAAATCCAAAATCTTCCAGGGCGAATATAATAATTTCATAACAGTGCACGTAGCCCAGGCCATCAGGCAAACCAACCTCTCCTCCATTGACTCCATATACACCATGTTGCCTCGCCATGGACACCAGCATAGTCAAGGATGGGTCTCTCCCCAGACAATCCCTCTTCTCTCCTCTCAGGCAAGAGGTAGAGAAGTGTGAAAGCGAATATCTCCAGATTCAGGGACAGTTACTTCCCAGCCGTTATCAGATAACCGAACCATCCTATCATCAGCAACTGGAGAACCTACCATCTACCTCATTAGAGATCCTCGGGCTATCTTTCATCAGACTTTAATGGACTTTATCTTGCATTAAATCCTTTATCCTGTATCTGTACACTGTGGACAGATTGATTGTAATTATATATAGTCTTTCAACTGACCGGATAGCACACAACAAAAAAGCTTTTCACTGTACATGTGACAATAAAATAAAATAAACAAAACTAAACTGAAGTAACAGGTTAGGGCTGATGTACACACAGATGACAGATATCACATACACACTGACAGATAATAGATTCTTAGGGGTGGCAAAGTGACGCAGTCAGTTAACCGGGTTCAATCCTGACCTTAGGTGCTGTCTGTGTGGAGTTCACATATTTTCCCTGTGATTAGGGTGTAGACGTGGGTTTTCTTCGGATGCTCCAGTTTCCTCCCACATTCCAAGAGACATGCTGGTTTATAGATGAATTGGCATTTGTAAATTGCATATGTAGGGAGTGAATGAGATAGTGGGATAGTATAGAACAAGTGTGAACGGGAGATCGATGGTCGCATGGATTTGGTGGGCCAAAGGGGCAGTTTCCATGCTGTATCTCTAAACTAAACTTAACTAAGCCTCCACTACCACCTCCAGCAGTGTGTTCCAGACACCCACCAATCAGTAAAAAACATGCCAAGCACATCTCCCTTAAAATTTGCCCCTCTCGCCTTAAAACTATGCTCTCCAGTCGTTGGCATTTCCACCCAGGGGAAAAAGGTTAACGTACATTGTAAGTGGGCTTGTGCATTAAAAGAGTGGTATCTACTCTCTAAATAAAATCAGTAAATGCTGTAAATACTTAGCGGGGCAAGCAGTGAACATTTCTGGTCAACGACCTATGACATCACAGAGTCAGAGGTCATAGTCCTGCAGCATTAACTTTTTCAGCATGTATTTTTGCACTTGTGCCACTTGCTTAATGAATATTTCCATCGTCTTCTATTTTTATTTCATGCTCCCAGCATCTGCTGGGTTTTGCTTTTGTGGTAGTGGTATGTGTACCTCCTTTGGAAATAATTACACAATTTGGCAAAGTCAGAGCAACCATTTCCAAATAAACAAAACAGTAACTCAATCATGTTGTAAAATTTAAAATGTTCCATTTTATTCACAAGGAATCACTTTTAATTAAAAAAAATAAAGTGATATGTCCTATAGGATAATTGATTTGCTAATCACATTAGTAGAAAAAAGTTGCAAATTCATCAACAATACCAGACAAAAAGATATATGTAGTGGTCAAATAATATTCGAATGAGGCTCCATATCATTTTGAAATTATTCCAGAATATTTTTCTGCTGCACTATTGAACATTGAACAAAGAACAACAGTACAGGACAGGAAAAGGCCCTTTGGACCACAATGTCCGTGTCAAGTTAAACTAATATCCTCTGCCTGCATGTGATTTATTTCCATCTATTCCCTGCGTATCCAGGTGTCTATCTAAAAGCCTCTTAAGTACTACTCTCATATCTACGTGCACCACCACCCCCGGCAGCAGGTTCCACACACTCACCAACATCTGTGTAAAAAACTTTAAACTTTGCCCTGCTCACCTTAAAGCTATGCCCTCCACATCTGCGAAGGGAATGGATAGACAATGTTTCGGGTTGGGACTCTTCTTCAGGCTCAGCCGTAGAACAGTGCACCACAGTCACAGTCCCTTTGGACCACAATTTCTGTGCTGCACATAATGCCAAATTAAACTAATCTCCTTAAAATGGAGAGTGTGCAGAGAAGATTTACTAGGATGTTGCCAGGACTTTAGGGCTTGAGATCTCGGGAGAGGTTGGGCAGGCTAGGACATTATTCCTTGGTGCACAGGAGGACAAGGGGTGATCTTATGGAGGAGTATAAAATCTTATGGGGAATAGATGTATGATAATACGGCATACACAAAATGCTGGAGTCTCTAGAGAGAAGGGATGGTTGACGTTTCGGGTCGAGACCTTTCTTCAGACTGATGTCAGGGGAGTGGGCGGGACAAAGATAGAATGTAGTTGGAGACAGTAAGACTTTTGGGAGAACAGGGAAGTGGGAGGGGATGGAGAGAGGGAAAGCAAGGGCTATTTGAAGTTCATACCGCTGGGGTGTAAACTACCCAAGCAAAATATGAGGTGCTGTTCCTCCTATTTGCGCTGGGCCTCACTCTGACAATGGAGGAGGCCCAGGACAGAAAGGTCAGAAAAGGAATGGGAGGGGGAGTTGAAGTGCTGAGCAACCCGGAGATCAGATAAGTTATGACGGACTGAGAGGAGGTGTTCAGCGAAACGATCGCCAAGCCTGCACTTGGTCTTGCCGATGTAGAGAGGTTGACACCTGGAATAGCAGATACAGTAGAGGAGGTTGGAGGAGGTGCAGGTGAACCTCTGCCTCAACTGGAAAGACAATTTGGGTCCTTCGATGGAATTGAGGGGGGAGGTAAAGTGACAGGTGTTGCATCTCCGGTAGTTGCAGGGGGAAGTACTTGGGGCGGAAGGGACGAATTGAGCAGGGAGTTTCAGAGGGAACGGTCTCTGCAGAAAGCAGAAAGGGGTGGAGATGGGAAGTTGTGGCCAGTAGTGGGATCACGTTGGAGGTGACGAAAATGTTGGAGGATTATATGCTGTGTGGCTGTATGGGGTGGAAGGTGAGGACAAGAGGGACTCTGTCCTTGATACGAATGGGGGGAGGTGGTGCAAGAGCAGAGCTGTGGGATATCGAGGAGACCCTAGTGAGAGCCTCAACTATAATGGAAGAGGGGAACCCACGTTTCCTAAAGAATGAGAACATCTCCGATGCCCTGGTATGGAAAACCATCCTGGGTGCAAATGAGGTGTAGATCGAGGAATTGGGAGTAGGGGATAGAGTCTTTCTATCATTGTGATAATAGGGAGAATAGTATGGAGTCTTTTACCCAGAGTAGGGTAATCAGGAACCATACAGTAGGTTTAAGATGAGAGGGTAAAGATTTAATAGGAACCTGTTTTCACACACATCGTGGTGGATATATGGAATGAGCTGCCAGAGGAAGTAGTTGACACGGGTACTTTAACAACTTTTAAAAGGCATTCGAACCTTCTCTTACTTTGAATACAGAACAGTACAGAGGGGTAGCAGGCAACACGGGTACATCGATAGGAAAGATTTACAGGTAAAGAGCCAAACACAGCCAGATGAGACTAGTGTAGATGGGGCATCTTGGTTGGCACGGACAAGTTGGGCTGAAGGGCCTGGTTCCATGCTTTATGACTATCACTCTGCCTGTATATGATGCCTCCATTCCCTACTTATCTATGTGTCCATCTGAAAGACTCTTAAAGGTCAGTGTTGTATTTGGCTGCACCACCACTGTGTTTAAAATCAAACCTATTGTCAGATAAAATCATCATATAACACTCACATGGGAATAGAGGGGATGTTAGGTTTTTTTATTATTGTCACATGTACCAAGGTACAGTGAAACACTTTGTTTTGCATGCTCTCCAATCAGATCAGCTACACTGTACATACATTTAAAATGTACTGTTATAAGAGCAGAATTGGGCCATTTGGCCCATTACGTTTAATCGACATTCAATCGTGGCTGATCTATCTTTCTCACTCAACCCCATTCTCTTGCCTTCTCCCCATAACCCCTAACACCCGTACATATATGTCGATAATGTGCAGGCAGATAAGAATTAATCTTGACATTCCCGTTCTCCGATGAGATGCTGCCTTCCCCTCTGAGTTACTTCAGCACGTTGTGTCCTTTTGTGTAAACCAGCTTCTGCAGCTCCTTGCTACTATACTCCTGGCATCACGTTCGGCATAGACACCGTGGGCCGAAGGGCCTGCTCCTGTACTGTTCTGTGTTCAAAGTTAGAGAATGTTGTGTTATTTGGAAATAATATCACTCCTTCCCTTGCGTCCCATCAGATGCCTCGACGTAATTGAAATTTATGATGCTAGATTTAATGTCAAGTCAGTAAACTGCGATACTGTAAATCGCGGTGACGCGTGCCTTTTTTTTGGACGGATTTAAAAAAATACTGGAAGGAAGCGAGATGCCGGGGATGGAGTGGAGCAGCAGAGGCAGAGTCTAGACGCAGTGAGTTGGTATCAGTTGGTGGGACAAGCCGGCCGATGCAGTAGGTGCAGTCTGCACATCTATCTGCCTGGGAGGAAAGGGGAAGGAGGAGAGGGGAGGGAAGGAGGAGGGCGAGGGTGCTCCTCGCAGCTCACACCTCCTCTTCGCTTTGCAAGAGGCAGCGGCCAGACAGCGTCCAAGCCATGCGAGCTGCATCCGGCAGCTGTGTCACCGTGCGGCGGGCAGTGCGGCAGTGAGACAGGGGGGAGGGAAAAAAGGAGGGGGGGGGGGGGGGCGATGAGTTGCAAAGTTTGGTGACTGGAGGAGGAGAGAGGGCGAGGAATCCCATGGAGTTGCCGGGATTGCAGCTGTGCTAACCCTGGAGAGATGGCCCATCGGAGATCGGCGAGACACCAGCTCAGGAGGTCCTTCAGCGAGCATCTGAAGGACTCCACCGCCAAAGCTTGGGATTTGTTGTGGAAGAATGTCAGGGAGCGCCGGCTCGCAGGTCAGTCTCTTCCTGAAACCCACTCCTCCCGTTCCACCTGGCCCAAGGCCGGGAGAGGGGGTAATGACCCGGGCACAGCGCACTTACTTCATGGCCACTGAGTGACTCCTGGACATTGTGGCTTGTATTGTGTGTGTAAACCAGCATCATGTAGAAAGGTCCCGCTGCGGATAGGGGGCCAGTTTGACCATCTACTCAGCAAGTCTGACTGGGAATGTTCCGGGAATCTACTCGCGGGACTGACTGGGAGTCCCAAACAAAACGCTGCCTCGGGACACCCCGCCTTCCCAGAAACCACGATCCAAGCGATTCTTGCAAGTTTAGATGTCAGGAGGGGGGGTGACATTGTAACCGACATTAGGCAGGGAATGGAGGGGTTCGGATCACATGCAGGCAGAGATTAGTTTGGACACAAGGAACTGCAGACGCTGGTTTGCAAAAAAGACACCAAGTGATGGAGTAACCCAGCGGGTCAGGCAGCATCTCTGGAGACCCATCTTCAGACCTGGAATAGTTTACCTTGGCATAATACCCAACAATACTGGAGTAACTCCGCGTTAAGACACTTTGTGTCTTTTTATGTAACTCAGCATCTGCAATTCCTTGGCATCATGTCCAGCACAGATTTTGTCGGCGAAGGCTGTACATATTGTATGTTCTAGTGCGGGCTGTGCATCTTGCATGGCGTGGCTGTTTGAGACTGGTTTACTCCTAGCTGTGAATCAACATTCGAAGTAGAAAGAAGGAACTGCATCTGCTGGTTAATACACAGCAGGACACAAATTGCTGGAGTAACTCAGCGGGTCAGGCAGCATTCGCCGCTTGAAACATCCGTCGGGCGCAATGTAAATATAGTGTGTCCGTTTTCTTTTCCGATGCCGAACTTGCTCCGTCGCGTAGAACGAGTGGCAAAGTCGGTGGATGTGCTGTGACTCAGCGTGTGTGTGTGTCATTGGACCTGTCTCAGCTCTTTGCTCGTATGAGGAGACCAGATGCTTACTTCATTATCCATTCACCACTGTTCTGTGCCACGGGTGACATCCAATGCAAATCCCCAGATTTTAACAGCCAGCTGTGAAGTAAACCAGAGAAAAGATTGTCTTTTCAAGGGTTCCAGTACTTAGTGGTCTGCTTGCCAACAGTGTCTTGTCATAACACTGTAAGTCTTCACACTGTAAGACCACAAAATGACTTTGAGGGACTAATTGCAAATTGTTGTTTTCAGTGTATACAACATAATGTGCACACAAGATAATGTGCGTGTGTGTGTATAATGTGCGTATAATGAATATGCCTATGTATACGCATTATATATCGATATATTTATGTACATCATATATCTGTATATGTGTGTATGTATATAGTATATATACATTACATATCTGTATATGTATATACAGTACATCATATATCTGTATATGTGTGTTTAATATGTATTATGTATATACATCATATATCTGTATAAGTTTATACATTATATAACTGTGTATATATATATATTATATAACTGTGTATATATATGTGTATGTCTGTGTGTATATATAAATTAATTTGAGATTAGTCCCTCAAAGTCACTGAGGTCACAGTGTGAAGACTTTCAGTGTGTGTTTGTGTGTGTATGTATGTATGTGTGTATGTATGTATGTATGTCAATACCATACCATAAAGTACCTTACCTTACTATACATACATATATTTATAGTGGACATACATATGTATAAAAGCATCCAATGTGCTGAATGTGTACCTAGAGAATTGGATGCTATTATATATATGTATGTCCTCTATAAATGTATGTATGTATGTACGTATGTTAAGGTACTTTATAGTATAGCACTGACACCATATGTGTATGTATATGTGTGTATATATATATGTATACCATGATTCTCTAGGTACACATTCATGCTTTTTAAAAAGCAGTCATCAGACTTACTGTTTATTTATTTAGTGTTTTATTTTCATCTGGCTTAATTATTTATAGATTATAGAGGACATCTTTTAATTGATTGAATGCACAGTCTTTTACCCAGGGCAGAGGAAGCAAGACCCAGGGGCATAGGTTGAAGGTGAGAGGGGAAATATTTAATCCAGAGGGGCAATCCTATACACTCATAGGGTGGTGGGTATATGGCATGAGCTGCCAGAGGAGATAGTTGTGGCAGGTACCATAACAGAATTTAAAAGACAATTGGACAGGTACATGGATAGGAAAGGTTTGGAGGGATATGGATCAAACGCAGACAAATGGGACCCCCAGCTAGGTCGCTATGGACAGGTTGGACTGAAGGGCCTGTTTCCCTACTGTATGACATTACAGCATGGACACAGGCCCTACGTCCCACCAACTTCATGCCGACAATCGATCACCCGTTCACACTAGTTCTAAGTTATCCCACTTTCTCATCCACTCCCTCCCTATACACGAGGGGCAATTGACAGAGGGCAATTAACGTACAATCCCGCACGTCTTTTGGATGTGAGATGAAACTGGAGCACCCGGAGGAACCCACGATGTTACAGGGAGAACGTGCAATCTCCATACAGGCAGCAGCTGATGTCCGGATCGAATCCGGGTCTCTGCTGTGGTGAGGTAGCAGTTACTCTTGCTCTTCCATTTGCAAAAACAACCGACTGCATTAGCTTTTCTTCTCCAGTTACTCAACAGACCACCTGACCCATGGAGTTCAGGGTTCTTGAGATAACTAACCTGAAGGTGGGAGTAAAAAGGACATGATATCTCCAATAAAAGACACAAAGTGCTGGAGTAACACAGCAGGTCAAGCACCGCCTCTGGAGAACATGGATAGGTGATATTTTGGGCTGAGACCCTTCTTCAGACTCCAATGTGATTCCAGCATTAGTATACGCAACCCTGCTGCACGTTAAAGCAGTTATGTACAAAATTCTCCCAACTCTTAAAGTAAAGCAGTAACAGTGGTGCAGTGGGTAGAGCTGCTGCCTCACAGCACCAGAGACCCGGGATTGATCCTGAACTTGGGTGCTGTGTGTGTTGAGTTTGCTCGTTCTCCCTGTGACCACGTAGAGTTCTAGTTTTCCCCTCACATCCCAAAGACATAGGGGTTTGTAGATTCATTGTCCTCTATAAATTGCCTCTGGTGTGTGTAGGGAATGAATGAGGAAGTGGGATAACACTGAATTAGTGTGAACGGGTGATCGATAGTTAACATGGACTCGTGGATTGCAGGGCCTGTTTCTATGCTGCATCTTTCAACCAATCAAACTGGTGCTTGTAGGCCTAGTAATTGGTACTTGTGTACCAATATTAATGCAGTAAATCATGCAAGGATCAATACTGGGCAATGAGCCACATCAAGAGAAATCTGGGTGAGAGACAGGTCAACGACAGATTTGTTCAAAAACATGCGAAAGAAGAACAGGAAGATGAAAAGATGTGGATAATTTGGGGGCTAGAGAAGAGAAGAAAGAGCAAACAATGGTGGAACGAATGGATGAGAATCAATGAGTCATACAGCATGGAAACTGTTCCTTTGATACAAGTAGATTGAGTGGTAAAGAAGGCAGATGGTATGCTTGCCTTCATTGGTTGCAGCATTGAGTATAATAATCAGGAAGTCATGATGCAGCTTTATAGAACTTTGGTTAGACTCCATTTGGAGTATTGCTTACAGTATTGGTTGCCCCATTACAGGAAGGATGTGAGACTTTGGAGAGAGTGCAGAAGAGGTTTACCAGAATGCTGCCTGGATTAGGGGGTATTAGCTATAATGAGAAATTAGCCAAACTTGGATTGCTTTCTCTGGAGTGTCAGTAGCTGAGGGGAGACCTAATTGAAGTATATAAAAGCATACCCTTTATCCCAGGGTGGAATTGTCAAAGACTAATTTAGGTGAAATGGGCAAAATTTAAAGAGATGTGTGGGGCAACTTTTTAATGCTGATGGTGGTGAATGCCTGGAACACACTGCCAGGGGTGGTTGTGGAGGCAGATACGATAGTGGCATTTTAGAGGCTTCTAGATAGACATATGGGAATGCAGGGATATGGATCATGTGCAGGCAGAGATTAGTTTATCTTAGGCATTATGTTTGAAAATGACATTGTGGGTTAAAGGGCCTTGTTCCTGTGCTGTATTGTACTATGTTCTATGTTTTAAGATGGTAGAAATAGAGTGCTTTGATGACTAATAGAGATACTTCAGGTTGGTTTGTGTACTTATTTTATATGCGCATTAAGAATATTTGGATCAGTCAATTTTAATTGCATTGTAGAAAGGTCCAAAAACCATTGCCTTTGAGCAAAACATTCCTTTCTTTTGTGTTCCCGTACACGTATATATATGTGTGTGTAAACAATTGGGAACTGCCTGTGTGAAACTTTCATCTTTAAATCTGCAATGTTTTTTCTGAGTTATCCAACACTCTCCTTGCCTTCTTCTGGAAACAATTACATGCCACAAATATGGGACGGTGATGCAAATCTTTTAAATAGCTAACATGTTTGGTTTTAGGTCATTTTATCACTAGAATCAGCAGCAGGGGTCAGAATGGTTTGTTTCCAACTAACATCTCAAGTACAGCTTTAAGGCATTTGAAGGACTCTAGTTAAAAACTAAGCAACAATAAATGAGTTGGAAGAGGGGACTGAGTGTAAGGTGTCCACATTTGCTGATGGCATGAAATAGATGAGAGGACATACTGCAGTGTGGATATTTGGATTCTATATCGGGATACAGTTAGATCGAGTCAGTGGGCATAAACCTAGCAAATGGAATTTAATGTGGGAAGTGTGAGGCTATACACTCCAGTAAGAAGAATTAAAAGGCAGACAGTTGTCTAAAAGTAGAGAGATGGTAAATGAATGGATGTACATCAGAGATCTATATGTTCTTGTGCACGAAACACAAAAGTGAGCATAGAGTAATACAGCTGGACAATATGGAATCAGGCCCCTCTGCTCACCTTGTCCATGCTGACCCAATTTGGTGTAATGGGCTAGAAAGCTATCTAAACCATTCCTGTCCATATATCTCACCAAATGGCTTTTAAAAGTCATAATTGGGTCCATTTCTATAGCTTCCTCTGGCAGCTGATTACAGATACACACTACTCTTTGAATGAAAAGGTCTCTTCCCTCTCACCTTAAGACTATGCCCTCTAGTTTTAGATTTTATCCTGGGAAAAAAGACAGTGAGCGTTCACTTTATCCAAGCTCCTCATGATCTTGTACACTTCAATAAGGTCATCCTTCAGCCTCCCATGCAGAGAACAAATTTCCAGCCTATCCAACCTCTCCCTGTACTCAAGCCCACAAGCTCAGGGAATTATATCCTGGTGAATCTCTTTCTGAATTCATGTACCTTTCCAAATTCATGCACCTTTCCAAATTCATGCAACATGCAAGTAAAACATTAGGTAGGTAGGCAAATAGTATCTTGCCTTTTGTTGGAGGGTTGAGATTTAAAACTGAGGAGTACTGCTACAATTGTATAGGGTGCTAGTGAGGCCACACTTGTGCTGAGTATGGTTTTGTCTCCTTATTTAAGAATGTATATACTAGCACTGCAAGCATTGTAAAAGATTCAGTCAGAGAATCATACAGCATGGAAACAGGTCCATTGGACCAACTTGTCCATATCGACCAAGATGCCCCATCTACGCTACTCCCATTTTCCCACATTTGGCTCATATCCCGCTAAATCATTCTCATCCATGTACCTGTCCAAGTGCCTTTTAAATGTCTTTGGATGGCACAGAGGCACGGCTGGTAGAGCTGTACAGCACCTGAAACCAGGGTTCAATCGTGACCTTGGGTGCTCTGTGTGGAGTTTGCATGTTCTCCTCATGACCTGTGTGGGTTTCCTCCTTGTGCTCTGGATTCCTCTCACATCCCAAAGATGGTAGGTTAATTGGCATCCATAAAGTGGCCATAGTGTGTAGGGTGTGGATGCAAAAGTGGGTTAACATAGAACCAGTGTGAACGGCTGATCGATGGTCAGTGCGGACTCAGTTGGTGAAGAGCCTGTTTCCATGCTGTATCTCTAAACTCTAAACTAAATGTTGTAATTGTACCCGCCTCAGCTACCTCCTCGGGCAGCTCGTTCCATACACTCACTACTCTCTGAGTGAAAAGGTTGTCCCTTGGCCAGTTCCCAGGCTGAGGGGGTTATTGTAACATGAGCAGTCAAAACAAAATAGATCTGTATCCTTTGGGGTTTAGAACAGTGAGGAGCACTATTATTGAATCCTTAAAGACCCTTAAAGATCCAACTGACTGGATAGATGATGAGGCCTTCCCACTGGTGGGAGAGTCTGAAATGAGGGGACTTAGTTTTAAACCACAGTCCCATATTTTGTAACTGGGGTGCCTAGGAATTTGTGTCGAGATTTCTTCTCACAGAGGGTGGTGCATCCCTGGATTGCTTTCCACAGAGGCGTGTACATGCTAGATTAATAGAGTTATTTAAAGGGTGGATAATATGGTGAAATATCGAGGAATTGAGAGTGATGTTGAATTAGCGTAGAAAAGGAACTAAGACCTAAGGTAGATCAGCCACAACCATGTTGAATGGAGGGGTCAGTCTTGGACCATGTAACCTATTCCAACTTCGGAAGTACGGCACGTCACAAACAACTCTCACCAACTTTTACAGATGCACCGTTGAAAGCATTTTATAGGATGCATTACAGCATGGATGTAGCTCCATCCAAGACTACAAGAGATTAGAGAGATTCATGGGCGCAGCCGAAACCCATCACGCAAACCAACCTCCCTTCCATTGACTCCATTTACACTTCATGCTGCCTCGGCAAGGCCACCAGCATAATCAAGGACAAGTCTTGCCTCGGTTACTCCCTCTTCTCCCCTGTCCCATAAGGCAAGAGATACAGAAGTCTGAAAACTCATGTCTCGAGATTTAGGGGCAGTTTATTCCCAGCTGTTATCAGGCAACTGACCCATCCTATCAATAACTCGCGAGCGGTCCTGAGATACAATCAACTCCACTGGAGACCCTTGGACTATCTTTAATCGGACTTTACTGGACTTATCTTGCACTAAATATTATTCCCTGTAATAGGTATCTGTTACAGGGAATAATATTCCTGATACCAATACTTGATTACAATCTATCAATTGTAATCAAGTATTGTCTTTCCGCTGACTGGTTAGCCCGCAACAATAGCTTTTCACTGTACCTCAGTACATGTGACAATAAACTAAACTAAACCAAGCTCCTACTTTATAAAAACATGGAACTGCAGGCGCTGGTTTACACAAATGGATACAAATTGCTGGAGTAACTCAGCGGGTCAGGCAGCATAACTTGAGAACATGGATAAGTGAGGTTTTGGGTCAGGATTTATTATGAATAGCCCCACTTCCCCTCTTTTGAACACACAATTAGAGCTTGAAACAAGATTACACAAAAAATGTGATTTGCGGATAGAAAATAGAAATTAATGCAAAAACTGATGATCACTTCCCCAACCAAGGAGAATCATATTGTGAGCAAATGTTTAAAATACTCAAGTGCTCTATTAATAACTAATAAAATAATCTAAAAAACTAAGTGCATGAGTTACTCAATGGGTCAGGCAGCATCTGTGGGGTAATGGATAGACGACGTTTTGGGTCGGGACCCTCTTCAGACTGATGAAGTGCCCCGACCTGAAACATCACCTATCCATGTTTTCCAGAGATTCTGCCTGACCTGCTGAGTTACTTCAGCACTTTGTGTTTTTTGCTCAAGAATATCTGGTCCTTGTTGAACTGAGTAAGAGAGAGCCTTGGATTCCTTTGTCAAGAGAGAGGACTGATGTGCTAAAGATCTGAAATTACAAATACAGTGGCTTACAAAGGTTTTCATACCCCTTGAACTTTTCCACATTTTGTCACGTTACAACCACAAACGTAAATGTATTTTATTGGGATTTTATATGATAGACCAACACAAAGTGGCGCATAATTGTGAAGTGGAAGGAAAATGATACATGGTTTTCAAATTTTTTTACAAATAAAAAACCGAAAAGTGTGGTGTGCAAAAGTATTCAGCCCCTTTACTCTGATACCCCTAAATAAAATCCAGTGCAACCAATTGCCTTCAGAAGTCACCTAATTAGTAAATAGAGTCCACTTGTGTGTAATCTAATCTCAGTATAAATACAGCTATTCTGTGAAGGCCTCAGAGGTTTGTTAGAGAACATTAGTGAACAAACAGCATCATGAAGCCCAAGGAACACACCAGACAGGTCGGGGATAAAGCTGTGGAGAAGTTTAAAGCAGGGTTAGGTTATTAAAAAATATCCCAAGCTTTGAACATCTCACGGAGCACTGTTCAATCCATCATCCGAAAATGGAAAGAGTATGGCTCAACTGCAAACCTACCAAGACATGGCTGTCCACCTAAACTGACAGGCCGGACAAGGTGAGCATTGATCAAGGAAGCAGCCAAGAGGCCCATGGTAACTCTGGAGGAGCTACAGAGATCCACAGCTCAGGTGGGAGAATCTATTAGTCATGCACTCCACAAATCGGGCCTTTATGGAAGAATGTCAAGAAGAAAGCCATTGTTGAAACAAAGCCATAAGAAGTCCCATTTGCAGTTTTCCACAAGTCATGTGGGGAACACAGCAAACATGTGGAGGAAGGTGCTCTGGTCTGATGAGACCAAAATTGAAGTTTTTGGCCTAAATGCAAAATGCTATGTGTGGCGGAAAACTAACACTGCACATCACCCTGAACACCATCCCCACTGTGAAACATGGTGGTGGCAGCATCATGCTGTGGGGATGCTTTTCTTCAGCAGGGACAGGGAAGCTGGTCAGAGTTGATGGGAAGATGGATGGAAGCAAATACAGGGCAATCTTGGAAGAAAACCTGTTAGAGTCTGCAAAAGACTTGAGACTGGGGCGGAGGTTCACTTTCCAGCAGGACAACGACCCTAAACACACAGCCAGAGCTACAATGGAATGGTTTAGATTAAAGCATATTCATGTGTTAGAATGGCCCAGTCAAAGTCCAGACTTAAATCCAATTGAGAATCTCTGGCAAGACTTGAAAACTGCTGTTCACAGACACTCTCCATCCAATCTGACTGAGCTTGAGCTATTTTGCAAAGAAGAAAGGGCAAAAATTTCAGTCTCTAGATGTGCAAAGCTGGTAGAGACATACCCCAAAAGACTTACAGCTGTAATTGCAGCGAAAGGTGGTTCTACAAAGTATTGACTCAGGGGGGCTGAATACTTTTGCACGCCACACTTTTCAGTTTTTTTTATTTGTAATAAAATTTGGAAACCATGTATAATTTTCCTTCCACTTCACAATTATGCACTACTTTGTGTTGGTCTATCACATAAAACCCCAATAAAATACATTTACGTTTGTGGTTGTAACGTGACAAAATGTGGAAAAGTTCAAGGGGTATGAAAACTTTTGCAAGCCACTGTAGAGCTAACTAGAAAATGAAACCTACAGAAACACTCAAAATGGAAAAATCCCTAGGTACAGTTGATGTGAAATCTTGGCTATGATAAAACTCTTGGATTCACTCTTAAAGATAGAATAAACAAATGTGCCTTAGTCAAGCAAAGCCAGTCTGCATTTACTAAAAGAAAGCCACATGTTAAAGAATTAACTAAGGGCTTTTCAAGAAGTCCAAAGTTAAAGGCAATACAGTTGGTGGAGTTTCTTTTGATTTGGAGAAAACCTTTGATAGAAATCTCATAAAAAAATTACACAGGAAATTCCTGGCATGCAGTATAATAGAAAATGCGTCAGCAGGAATGCAAAGTTAACTTCCAGACATGAAACAAAAACACTTATTTGGAGACACAAGAAACTGCAGATGCTGGAATCCTGAGCAACACAAAGTGCTGGAGTAACTCAGCGGAGAAGATGGATGGACGATATTTCAGGTCGGGTACCTTCTTCGGACATGGAATAGTTTACCTTGGCACCACAAGACCCAAGTATTGGAGTAAGTCAGCGTTAAGTTACTCGAGCATTTTGTGTCTTTATATGTAAACCAGCATCTGTAATTCATTTAAAAGAAGGATTTACATTTATATGGCATGGCTATTTGAGGCAAGGTTCCTTTTTAATTCTTCAATTCCAGATATAAATTGATATTATTAATGCTGATATGCAGAAACAAAAGTCTGCAGATGCTGGAATATGGAGCAAAAACAGATTGCTGGCGACTACAGTATCTAGCATCTTCAGTCTTTGATGACTCCATGTCAGCAATAGTAATAATATTTAATGTCTTTGCCTGTCTGTTCCCTCCACAGATGTTCTTTGACCCGTTGAGCCCTCCATACACTTTGTCTCCAGAACACAGGTGTGGGGATCTCTATGCGCTGTCGTCCCACACTCACTGTTAACAATATAAGCAACAAACTAACATTTGTATTAAAATTACACAAAGTGCTAGTGTAACTTAGCAGGTCAGGCAACAGCTCAGGAGAACATGAATAGGTGTCCATCGGAGAGAGGAGAACTTCTTCAAAGTAGGCATATCATTGAGATAGACACAATGTGCTGCAGTAACTCAGCATGTCAGGCAGCATCTCTGGAGAAGAGGACTAGGTCACGTTTCGGGTTCAGACCCTTCATCAGGCTGAGAGTCGGGATGAGGGAAATTAAAGGCATGGAAACAAAGCAGAGCTGCTTCAATGACTCAGGAAAGGTGGAGCCCACTATGGTCCATTGTTGGCTGGGGACAAGGTGATATCGAAGGTGAAATTAGCTCATCAGTTGCATCTCTCCATACGGGACAACATCAAAGTTCTTAAAGGTAACTTCAGTTTCATAATGGGAACATTAATTTATTTGAAGGGGGGTGCATTAGTCATATTTTTTTCTTATTTTATTATACAGCATGGAAACAGGCCCATTGCCCCATCGCAACCATGCCCACCAGATTTTATAACTGAGC
>CM069136.1:73532458-73689958 GCA_035221665.1 Okamejei kenojei | reverse complement strand
CAGACACACACACATACAGACACACACACACACACAGACACACATACACACAGACACACACATGCACACACAGACACGCACACATACACACACACACAGACACACACACAAAGACACACACACAGACACACACACTCACATGCACACACACACAATCACACACACACAGGCACACACACACAGACACACACACACACAGACACACACACACATACACGCACAAATACGCACACACACACATGCACACAGACACACACAGACACATATACACACACACACATACACACAGACACATATACACACACACACATATATACACACACACACACATATATACACACACATACAGACACACACATGCACACACACACATACACACACACATACAGACACAGACACCCACACACATGCAGTCACACACACTCTCACTCAGACCACCATACAATCACACACAGACCCCCCACACAGACCCACCCACACAGATACTCACTGACACACTCACATACACACCCACACAGGCACACACACACCCACACACATACACCCCCCCCCCCCCCACACACACACACAGACCCACAGGCACCAACACAGACACACACAGACCCACACACAGACCCACACACAGGCACAGACACAGACACACACACAGACCCACACAAAGACCTACACAGACCCCTACACACAGTGCTGGAGACAGGGACACAGATCCCTACATACAGTGCTAGGGACACAAACACACACACACAGTGCTGGGGACACAGACCCCACATACAGTGCTGGGGACAGACACAGACCCACACACACAGTGTGTAGCAACAAACTACAGCTGCTGGTTTAAAACAAAGGAAGACACAAAATGCTGGAGTAACTCAGTGGGACAGGCAGCATCTCTGGAGAGAATGATATACAGGAGTTGACACCTGGTGAGGGATGGAATTCAGTCCCTTGCGAGGGAAGACAAACGGACTGACGAGGTAGAGTCACTGTGGATTGAGGAATTGTAAAGGCAAGAAGACACTAATTGGTGTTATTTACAGATCCCCAAATAGTAGCCCGGGTAAGTTGCAACAGGAGTTTAAACTAACATGTAACAAAGGTAATGCCACTGTGGTGATGGGGGATTTCAATATGCAGGTAGACTGGGAAAATGAGGTTGGTTCAGGACCCCAAGAAAGAGAGTTTGTCGAGTGCCTCCGAGATGGATTCTTAGAACAGCTTGTAATGGAGCCGACCAGGGAAAAGGTAATTCTGGATTTAGTGTTGTCCAATGAACCAGATATGATAAGAGAACTCGAGGTAAAGGAACCGCTTGGAGGTAGCGATCATAATATGATTAGTTTTAATCTGCAATTTGAGAAGGAGAATGTTAAATCGGAAGTGGCAGTGATGCAGTTGAACAAAGGGGACTATGAAGGCATGAGAGGGGAGCTGGCCAAAGTAGACTGGAAAGGGATCCTAGTAGGAATGACGGTGGAACAGCAATGGCAGGAATTTCTGGGCATAATCCGGAAGACGCAGGATCATATAACAATTACAGCACGGAAACAGGCCCTCTCGGCCCTTCCAGTCCGTGCCGACTAAAGTCACTTCCCATACCGGGAGTCGAACCCGGGCCGCCTGGGTGAAAACCAGGAATCCTAACCGCTAGACCATATGGGAGATGTTAAAGGATCATTTTATTCCAAAAAGGAAGAAAGATTCTAAGGGGAGTAGGAGGCAACCGTGGCTGTCAAGAGAAGTTAGGGATAGAATAAAACTAAAAGAAAAGATGTATAACACAGCAAAGAGTAGCCGGAAGCCAGAGGATTGGGAAACTTTCATTGGACAACAGAAGGAAACAAAAC
The DNA here is from genome assembly GCA_035221665.1 of Okamejei kenojei. Lineage (NCBI taxonomy): Eukaryota > Metazoa > Chordata > Chondrichthyes > Rajiformes > Rajidae > Okamejei > Okamejei kenojei. The sequence continues at coordinate 73,688,114 of CM069136.1, read as the reverse complement.
GGGCAATACGGGCTGAAAAGATGAAGTATGAGGGGAAACTGGCCAGGAATATAAAGAAGGACAGTAAAAGCTTTTTTAGATATGTTAAGGGAAAAAGAGTAGCAAAGTCAAATGTGGGTCCCTTGAAGGCAGACACGGGTGAAATAATTATGGGCAACAAGGAAATGGCAGAAGAGTTGAATAGGTACTTCGGATCTGTCTTCACTAAGGTCACAAACAATCTCCCAGATGTACTGGAGGACAGAAGATCTAAGGGGGTAGAGGAACTGAAAGAAATTTTCATTAGGCGAGAAATAGTATTGGGTAGTCTAATGGGACTGAAGGATGATAAATCCCCTGGGCCTGATGGTCTGCATCCCAGGGTCCTCAGGGAGGTGGCTCTAGAAATAGTGGACGCATTGGTGATCATTTTCCAATGTTCAATAGATTCAGGATCAGTTCCTGTGGATTGGAGGATAGCTAATGTTATTCCACTTTTCAAGAAAGGAGCGAGAGAGAAAACGGGGAATTACAGACCAGTTAGCCTGACTTCGGTGGTGGGAAAGATGCTGGAGTCAATTAATAAAGAGGTAATAACGCAGCATTTGGATAGCAATAAAAGGATTAGTCCAAGTCAACATGGATTTATGAAAGGGAAGTCATGCTTGACTAATCTTCTGGAATTTTTTGAGGATGTGACAAGTAAAATGGATGAAGGGGTGCCAGTGGATGTAGTGTATCTAGAGAATATCAGTGGATGTAGTGTATCTTTCTACAATATCTAGATCAGTGGATGTAGTGTATATTTCAGAAAGTCTTTGATAAGGTCCCGCACGGGAGACTGGTGACTAAAATTAGAGCACATGGTATTGGGGGTAGGGTGTTGACATGGATAAAAAATTGGTTGGCAGACCGGAAGAAAAGAGTAGGAGTGAACGGGTGCTTTTCAGAATGGCAGGCAGTGGCGAGTGGCGTGCCGCAAGGCTCGGTGTTGGGGCCGCAACGGTTTACGAAATATATTAATGATTTGGAAGAGGGAATTAGGAGCAACACTAGCAAGTTTGCAGATGACACAAAGCTGGGTGGCAGTGTGAACTGTGAAGAGGATGTTAGGAGGTTGCAGGGGGACCTGGACAGATTGAGTGAGTGGGCAGATGCGTGGCAGATGCAGTATAATATAGATAAATGTGAGGTTATCCACTTTGGTGGCAAAAACAAGGGGGCAGATTATTATCTCAATGGGGTTAGGTTAGGTAAGGGGAAGGTACAGTGAGACCTGGGTGTCCTTATACACCGGTCACTGAAAGTTGCCGTACAGGTACAGCAGACAGTGAAGAAAGCTAATGGAATGTTGGCCTTCACAACAAGAGGATTTCAGTATAGGAGTAGAGAGGTTCTTCTGCAATTGTATAGGGCTCTGGTGAGACCACATCTGGAGTATTGTGTACAGTTTTGGTCTCCTAATTTGAGGAAGGACATCCTTGTGATTGAGGCAGTACAGCGTAGGTTCACGAGATTGATCCCTGGGATGGCGGGACTCTCATATGAGGAAAGATTGAAAAGACTAGGCTTGTATTCACTGGAGTTTAGAAGGATGAGAGGGTATCTTATAGAAACATATAAAATTATAAAAGGACTGGACAAGCTAGATGCAGGAAAAATGTTCCCAATGTTGGGCGAGTACAGAACTAGGGGCCACAGCCTTAGAATAAAGGGGAGGTCATTTAAGACTGAGGTGAGAAAAAACTTTTTTGCCCAGAGACTTGTGAATTGATGGAATTCGCTGCCACAGAGGGCAGTGGAGGCCAAATCACTGGATGGATTTAAGAGAGAGTTGGATAGAGCTCTTGGGGCTAGTGGAGTCAAGGGATATGGGGAGAAGGCAGGCACGGGTTATTGATAGCGGACGATCAGCCATGATCACAATGAATGGCGGTGCTGACTCGAAGGGCCGAATGGCCTCCTCCTGCACCTATTTTCTATGTTTCTATGAATGGTGGATACAGAAGATGAGGTTGGAGGAGGTGCAAAGTGAACCTCTGCCTCACCTGAAAAGACTGTCGTGGTCCTTGGACGGAGTCGAGGGGGGAGGTAAAGGGACATGTGTTGCATCTCCTGCGGTTGCAGGGGAAAGTACCAGGGGAGAGGGTCGGAAGGGACGAGTTGACCAGGGAGTTGCGGAGGGAACAGTCTCTGCGAAAAGCAGAAAGGGGTCGAGATACGAAGGTGTGGTCAGCAGTGGGATCCCATTGGAGGTGGCGAATATGTCAGAGGATTATATGCAGCATGTAATCCTCTGACATTTTGTTCTGTGTTGGGGCCTGTCCCACGTTACATGAGTGATGCATACATCACTGGAGGGACTCAGCAGTGAGGGGAATGGGCAGGCGGCCCGTTGCTCTTTACATGAGCGGCACTAGGTGTTGGGGGGATAGCGGGTCAGGCAGCATCTGTGTGGGAGGACCACAGTCTTGGTCCTTCTGCTACTGGACATCGAGGGGCAGAGTCGGGACACCCTTCAAACAAGGGAAGGCATGTCATCCCAGGGGGCGATATGAGTGGCCCATTCTTTCGACGCGAAACGTCGCCCATTCCTTCTCTCCAGAGATGTTGCCTCACCTGCTGAGTTACTCCAGCATTTTGTGTCTACCTTTGATTCAAACCAGCATCTGCAGTTCTTTCTTACACATGAGTGGCAGAAGTTTTCACTGAGCTTTCAAGAGAGTTAGATAGAGCTCTTAGGGATAACAAAGTTAAGGGATATGGAGAGAAGGCAGGAATGGAGTACTGATTGTGGATGATTAGCCATGGTCATATTGAATTGGGGTGCTGGCTCGTAGGGCCAAATGGCCTACTCCTGCACCTATTGTCTATTGTCTATTTACTGCAGAATCTATCCTGCACACATTTGTCTCTTACTAAATAAAATGCAAGCAGTCAGAATAACAGCGGGTTAGGCAGTTCCTTGTGTCTTATCCCTTCCCAGCATGGATGGTATGGAATACAATTTATATATTTATGTGGTGGTCATAGTTCAAATATGGACACAAGGAACTGCAGATGCTGTCATCTGCAGCAAAACACTAAGTGCTGGAAGGATTCAGTAGTGGTAGGCAGCAGGGAATGCACAGACCTCACCAACACCTCTTGTTTCCAGCTTTTTCACCCCAACTCCATCAGTCGACAGAAAGGTCCCAACTAGAAATGTTGTCTGTCTATCCCTCCAGATACTATCAAATGTTATTATAATTTAGTTTTGTATAGAGATACAGCATGAAAACAGGTCCTTCGGACCATCGAGTCCACACCGACCATTTATCACCCATTCACACTAGTTCTATGTTATCCCACTTTCCCATCCACTTTCTACACACTTTGTGCAATTTTAAGGAGGCCAATTAACCTACTAACCCGCACATCTTGTGGAATGTGGGAGGAAACCGTAGCACCCAGAGAAAACCACACGGTCACAGGGAGAACGTGCAAACACCACATTGACAGCGGTCGCTCTGAGGCAGCAACTCCACCACTGTATCATTGTGCTATATATGAGATGTGCCTGTCCATTTATCATGTATGTCAGAACCTCAGAGAATAAACTAGAACAAGTAGCCAAATGGAGTCCAATGCTGAAAATCTAATATTAATAATTTTTAAATGGTGAAAGATCTCAAAATCTCAAAACAAGAGTTAAGTCATTTTGGAATGTGTTCAAAACATAGCACAGTACAGCATAGGAACAGGCCCTTCAGCCCACAATGTCTGTGCCGAACATGATGCCAAGACCATTACGTATCTTCCTGCATACAATCCATATCCCTCCATTCCTTGTAAATACATGTGCCCATCCAAAAGTATTTTACACGCCTCTATTGTATCTGCCTCCACCACCACCCCCGGCGGCACATTCCAGGCACCCACCACCCTCTGTGTAAAAAATATGCCCTTTAAAATTTGCCCCTCTCACCTAAAAAATATGCACTTTTAGGCTTTGATATTTCCTCCCTGGGGAAAATGTTCTGACTGTCGACCCTATCTATGCCTCTCTTAATTTTATGCACAGACCAATCGATTTCTGCATGTTAAAGGATCAATGGATATGGGGTAATGGGCTAAAGAAAGTGTGTTGAGGTGGAAAATCAGCTTTTAAATTAACACAAGAGAGCACGTTTGAGGAGTTGAAACAAGATTTTCTTCATACCTGCACCTTGCTTTACTTATACATAGCGCAACAAATTCGACTTTGCTTCACCTATTCCTGTCCCTAACATCATTTCTCATGTTATTTTTATTTTGTGTTCTTCACAGCAAAATAACTACCTTTTAAAAATTCAATGACAGTGGAGGCTTACGAATCATATCTGTCAGTGTGCAGATGGCAATGTTCCACAAGTGTTTTATATATAAACAAAGACTGCAGATGTGGACACAAGGAACTGCAGATACTTGAGCAAAACCCAAAATGCTGGAGGAGCTCAGCGGGTCAGGCAGCATCTATGGAAGGAATAGGCAGATGGCGAACCTTTCTTCAAACTGAGAGACACAAGGAACTGCAGATGCTGGTTTACAAAAAAAAAAGACGTTTGCTGTAAAGAATACAAAATAAATATAAGATGAGAAAATATGTTAGGGGGAAAGATAGGAACCTGAGTGGTAGCTTTTTTTTACAAAAAAGGGTGGTGGGTGTATGGAACGAGCTGCTGGAGGAGGTAGTTGAGGCAGGTACTATCACAATGTTTAAGAAACATTTAGACAGGATAGGATAGGTTTAGAGGATTGTTCAAATGCAGGCAAGTGGGAAGAGCATAGATGTTGGTTGGTGTGAGCAAGTTGGGCCGAAGGGCCTGTTTCCTCTATGTATGACTCTAACACAAAACGCTGGAGTAACTCGGCGGGTAAGGCAGCATTTCTGGAGAACATGGACAGGTGACATTTCAGGTCTGAACCCTTCTTCAGACTGATTCATTTGCAATCACGTAATTAGTTTTCCAATTAAGCCCCCTTGTTTCAACTTAATTAACGTCCAACGATGATTGGGCGATAAAACAGGAGCTGCATAAAAGGCCACACCGGGCTCTGTAACGTGATTGTGAGCAGCCATGGAGGGGTTTGTCTATCCCACCCCGGTCCCTTACAGCAATGCAAAGCCAAGGCAACAGAACTGGAGGCAGAAACACTACCCGCCGGCCAACGTGGAAGCGGTGGAGTACTTGGACAATTACAAGAGGGCGCAGCTGAAAGCTATCCTCTCCCAGGTGAACCCCAGCCTCACTCCTCGTCTCAGGAAAGCTAACACCAAGGAGATTGGCATTCAGGTCAATCCAAAAGTAGACGCTTCTGTGCAATGTTCACTGGGACCCAGGACCTTACCTCGCCAGAAGCGACGTCCTGGCAGCGAGGGGGCGACCCGAGGAGCTCGCTCGCCCTCTCCCATCAGGGCTGGAGAGGCCGCCAACGATCCCGAGGAAACTGGGGCCACTGCGCGGTCCCCAACCGTCGTGAGGTTCTCTCGGCCCATCGCCGTCTCCATCTACTCGCCCGTCTTTGACCAGTGCCCAGGAGAAAACAACAACCGTGGACGCAAGGTCCCTCCGGAGGAAGAGGAATCTGATCCACAGCTGGAGAAAGATTCTGGACCTCCTGAACAAGAGGTTGCAGCCGTGAGAGACCAAGTGCAAACGGAGCAGAAAGAAGACCAAGCAGCCGAGGCCAACGCGAGCAAGCAGAGGTTTCGCTTCCAGGTAACTATGGTCTAACACGACTGAATGAAGACCATTTACTTTAGTTTATCATTGTGCGTGTACTGAGATACAGCGAAAAGTTTTTTTGTGTGCTATCCAATCAGTTGACAGACGATACACGATTACAATCGAGCCGTCCAGTGCACAGATAAAGGGTATAACGCTGAGTGGCAGGCGAGGTCCACGTGTATGGCAGACCTGTCCAGAAATTGGCCATTTTGATTGTTAGCAAAGAGCAAAGTGCTGGAGGAACTCAGCTGGTCGGGCAGCTTCTATGGCAGGAATGTGTGTGGGGTGGTGGGGGGGGGGGGGGGGGGAAGAGAATTTGGAAAAGGAAGCTTGGCTGAACAGTGGTCCTGACCCAAAATATTGTTTATCCATTCCTTTACAGGCTACTGCCTGACCTGCTGAGTTCCTCCAGCGTTGTTTTGCTTGCGAGTTATGGGCCAAGCCAGGGTAGATGGGACTAGTCCAGATGGGGCATGTTGGTCGGTGTGGGCAAGTTGGGCTGAAGGACCTGTTTCCATGCTGTATGATTCTAATATTCCAGCATCTGCAGTCTCTATTTTGGGTGTGAACTACCTTAAAATTAAATCTGCATAGAGTTTTTTGGTGAGATTTCTCATGAAAGAAAAACAAGAACTGGGTCAGGTTTCTGACACAAATTAACGTGAATTAAATTTTTGAAAGCACTATTCTGAAAATGGCCTTTCATTCCATGTTGTTTGCACTGAGTATAGTTGACATATACCTGCCTACTAGGGTGTTGTTTGTAGGATTCTTTTCTCATAGTTTTCTAATGAGTCAAAACTAATTCTAAAATAATAACTTCAAATTTGGATGATGTGCTCTTAAATTAAGACAGTTGACGATCATTGAGCTTAGTGAAACTAACATTCCTCTTTTTCAGTTTCTGGAACAGAAGTATGGTTATTACCACTGCAAAGACTGCAACATCAGATGGGAAAGTGCTTATGTTTGGTGTATTTCAGGAACTAATAAGGTAAAAAAAAAAATTACCTGTGATTTATTGATTGTACAGTGGAAACACTGAATGATCTCTCGTGTCTGCAACCTTTTGTTCAGGAGGTACAGAATCTTTCTCCAACTGTGGACCAGATTCCTCTTCCTCCGGGGGGACCTTGCCTTCTGGTCCACGGTTCTTTTCTCCAGGTGCAGTCTCACCAGGGCCCTGTACAACTGCAGTAGGACCTCCTTACTCGTAAACTCAAATCTTCTCGCAATGAAGGCCAACATGCCATTGGCTTCCTTCACTGCCTGCTGTACCTACATGCTTGCTTTCAGTGACTGTTGTACAAGCACACCCAGATCTTGTTGCACCTCCCTTTCTCCTAATCTGACAGCATTCAGCTAATAATCTGCCTTGTTCATGCCACCAAAGTGGGTAACCTCACATTATCCACGTTATACAGCACTTGCCATGCTTCAGCCCACTCGCCTAATTATCCAAGTCGCCCTGCAGCCTCCTAGAATCCTCCTCGAAGCTCAAACTGCCTCCCAGCTTTGTCATCTGCAAACTTGGAGATGTTACATATAATTCCTCGTCTAAATTGTTAATATATTGTAAACAACTGGGTGTCCAGCACTGAGCCCTGCGGCACCCCACTGCCTGCCATTCTGAAAATAACCTACTCTTTGCTTCCTGCCTGTCAACCAGTTCTCTATCCATGTCAATACCCTGTCCCAATACCATAGGCAAAATACTATTTTGCACACTAATCTCTTGTGTGGGACCTTATCAAAGGCTTTTTGAAAGTCCTGATGCACCACATCCACTGACTCCCATATCCATTCTACTTGTTACATCCTCAAAATCCCAAGAGATTAGTCAAGCATGATTTCCCCTTCACAAATCCATGCTGACTTTGACTGATCCCATCACTGCTTTCCAAATGCGCTGCTATAACATCTTTAATAATCGACTCCAGCATCTTCCCCACTACTGATGTAAGGCTAACTGGTCTATAATTCCCTGTTTTCTCTCTCCCTCCTTAAAATGGCTACCCTCCAGTTCACAGGAACAGATCCAGAGTCGAGAGAACATTAGAAAATAATCACCAATGCATCCACGATTTCTAGGGCCACAACCTTGAGTACTCTGGGTTGCAGACCATCAGGCCCTGTGGATTTATCTGCCTTCAGTCCCAACAGTTTACCTAACACCATTTTCTGACTAATGTGGATTCCCTTTGGTTCCTCCCTCCCATTAGATCCTCTGTCTCCCTTTTATTTCCAGGTGATTGTTTGTGTCTTCCTTAGTGAATTCGGAACCAAAGTACTCGTTTAACTGTTCTGCCGTTTTCCATTATAGAAGGAATGGAGCAAAGAAATACAAAGCAAATTCCACCATCCTTTCAATGCTTGATAGTCTTCACTATTTCAATTAAGAGCTCCTTTAGACTTAGTGTTCAAGAAATTTTAATTGTGCGTATGATCCTCTAAAGGGTAATAATGCCCTTTCTAAAAGTTGCACCCCATGCTACATGACTTAATCCTGCATTTTTAGTGCACTCCTTTTGGTAGTTTTCACAAGCAGTACATGGAGATAATAACTTGAGTTCCCCACTAAATATGTTTCCATTGGTGATTGGGTATCAGTGAAAGTTAATGCTTAAAATGCATGAATCAAAAACGCAAAGTAATTTTGGTATAAAGGAGAGATTGAATGAAATACTGCTAATTGAAGAGGTGAAAAATGGAATGGAGCAGTGGTAGAGTTGCAGCCTTGTAACACTGGAGACCTGGGTTGATCCTGACCTCGGGTGCTATCTGTACAGGGTTTGTTCTCCTTGTGACCGCATGGGTTTTCTCTGGTTGCTTCGGTTTCCTCCCATATTCCAAAGACTTGCAGGCTTGTAGGTTATTTGGCTTCTGAAAATTGGCCCTGATGTGTACAACGTGTAACTGGGATAACATAGAACTTGTGTATGGGTGATTGATGGTTAGGGTGGGTCAAATGGATTGTTTCCACGCTATAAATTAAATGAAAGATGTCTGAAGTGTAAATGGGACATAAACAATTTAAATTGTTCAAAGTACATTGGTACAAGATTAGAGTGGGTTGATCTTTAGATGCTTTGGCCCTTAACATGGACGGAGGTGGTACTCGATGTAACCCATTGCTTGTCATCAGCACCAATCTACACTAATTCTACATTCCTATCAACTCTTGTCAATTCTACCACTCCAACAAACTAGGGGCAATTCACCTACAGCCTGTGTTTCTGTGGGATATGCAAGGAAATCAGAACGCCCAGAGGGAACTAATGTCTTCACAAGAAGGTGCAAACTGCATACAAGCAGCGCCATGGCTTGCTTTGAACCCAAGCTGCCAGTACTATAAGGAAGTGGCTCTACCAGCTGCACCACAACTTGGAAGCATCATGGCTGCTCTGAGTGATGGAACATAGACCAGTACAGCACGAGAACAGGCCCTTTGGTCCACAATGTCTCCGCAGGGCATGATGGCAAGAACATAACTTGCCTACCTGCACATAACCAATGTGTTTAATTGTCGTGTGTATAAATAACTTTTTTCCAGGTCTACTTCAAGCAATTTTGCCGCAAGTGTGATAAGGGATATAATCCTTACAGGGTGGAAGCTATTCTATGTCAGGTAAGTTGACTTTTAAATGTGCAATTACTAGGCACAAAACATCACTCAAGCAAGTCATGAATCTTTCCAGTCCACTAACTGAATTTGGCTGCATTCTACCTAATCTTTGGCTTTTGTTTTAGACTTGCTTTAAAAACTGCTGTACTTGTACTCAGAAGAAGCGGCACATTGATCCAAAGCGACCACATCGCCAGGAGTTGTGTGGCCGTTGCCGGGGCAAGCGTTTATCCTGTGACAATACGTATAGCTTCAAGTATATTGTTTGAAATTGGGCACCATTTGTGTGAAGATGAAATACTGATCTTGTGTGGTACTTGGTTACTTACCTGGCACAGACAACTGATCCTTTTGTATTTCTAAATTGTAAATTACCATATGTTAAATGAAATAAATTATTAAAGTGCACTTGTTCAAACCTAGTTTTATGCATTATCCTTTTTTAAATGGAGGTCTTGTTCACATTTCCTATCCCTGACTGTCTGAAGAAAGGTCTTGACCCAAGATGTCACCTATTCCTTTCCTCCAGAGATGCTGCCTGATCTATTGAGTTACTCCAGCTTTGTCTGTTTTTGGTTTACACCAACATCTGCAGTTCCTCCCTACAGAGCTGAGAATTACCATGAAGGGGGTTTTGTTCCCTGTCTCGCTGTGGTATATATTTTATTTTGAACATGTAAAACAAAAGTTAAAAACAAATAATAACAAAAAATGAAATTAACAATAAACCTATGCACATTGAATAACTTCTCACAAACATCACAAATTAAATTATACGTTTGAAAAGGAGTAGGCGGAAGTATACACTTATTTATTCCTACCCCTTCTCTACTGCTCAACAATGAGTTCACAAACTTTATCTGATCTACATATCATCATTTAATTAATCCACAAACCTTATCTCATCATGTTTATGTGTATACATACAGTGGCTTGCAAAAGTTTTCATACCCCTTGAACTGTTCCACATTGTCACGTTACAACCACAAACGTAAATGTATTTTATTGGGATTTTATGTGATAGACCAACACAAAGTGGTGCATAATTGTGAAGTGGAAGGAAAATGATACATGATTTCCAAATTTTATTATAAATGAAAAACTGAGAAGTGTGACGTGCAAAAGTATTCTGCACCCCTGAGTCAATACTTTGTAGAACCACCTTTCGTTGGAATTACAGCTGCAAGCCTTTTGGGGTATGTCTCCATCAGCTTTGCTGAAATTTTTTCCCATTCATCCTTGCAAAATAGCTCAAGCACAGTCAGATTGGATGGAGAGCGTCTGTGAACAGTAATTTTCAAGTCTTGCCAGAGATTCTCAATTGGATTTAGGTCATTTGACTGGGCCATTCTAACACATGAATATGCTTTGATCTAAACCATTCCATTGTAGCTCTGGCTGTATGTTTAGGGTCGTTGTCCTGCTAGAAGGTGAACCTCCGCCCCAGTCACGAGTCTTTTGCAGACTCTTAACAGGTATTTGGCTCCATCCATCTTCCCATCAACTCTGACCAGCTTCCCTGTCCCTGCTGAAGAAAAGCATCCCCATAGCATGATGCTGCCACCACCATGTTTCACAGTGGGGATGGTGTGTTCAGGGTGATGTGCAGTGTTAGTTTTCCGCCACACATAGCGTTTTGCATTTAGGCCAAAAACTTCAATTTTGGTCTCATCAGAACAGAGCACCTTCCTCCATGTTTGCTGTGTTCCCCACATGGCTTGTGGCAAACTGCAAACGGGACTTTTAATGGCTTTGTTTCAACAATGGCCTTCTTGCCACTCTTCCATAAAGACCCGATTTGTGGAGTGCATGACTAATAGTTGTCCTGTGGACAGATTCTCCCACCTGAGCTGTGGATCTCTGCAGCTCCTCCAGAGTTACCATGGGCCTCTTGGCTGCTTCTCTGATCAATGCTCTCCTTGCCCGGCCTGTCAGTTTAGGTGGACGGCCATGTCTTGGTAGGTTTGCAGTTGTGCCATACTCTTTCCATTTTCAGATGATGAATTGAACAGTGCTCCGTGAGATGTTCAAAGCTTGGGATATTTTTTTATAACTTAACCTTGCTTTAAACTTCTCCACAACTTTATCCCTGACCTGTCTGGTGTGTTCCTTGGTCTTCATGATGCTGTTTGTTCGCTAATGTTCTCGAACAAACCTATGAGGCCTTCATAGAACAGCTGTATTTATACTGAGATTAGATTACACGTAAGTGGACTCTATTTACTAATTAGGTGACTTCTGAAGGCAATTGGTTGCACTGGATTTTATTTAGGGGTATCAGAGTAAAGGGGGTTGAATCTTTTGCACGCCACACCTTTCAGTTTTTTATTTGGAAAACCATGTATCATTTTCCTTCCACTTCACAATTATGCGCCACTTTGCGTTGGTCTATCCCATGAAATCCCAATAAAATACATTTACATTTGTGGTTGTCACATGACAAAATGTGGAAAAGTTCAAGGGGTATGAAAACTTTTGCAAGCCACTGTATGTCCATACATACATAAACGTAACCGTCATCACAGCCCTTCCTCATTCTTATACCTCTGGAAAATAAGTTTTTTGTACTGCTTAAACTGAGTAATGTTTGTGCTTTGCTCGAGTTCCACATCTAAATCATTCTACAATTACACTCCACAGATTGAAATACACATACTGTTCATAGTTGTACAAACACACAGTTTCTTTAAATTGAACTTTCCTGTCAAATTATAACCGCCTTCCCTGTTAAACAACATTTTTTGTTTGTATATTACTTGGTAGTAAATTATTTCTTGCTTTGTACATTATTTGTGCTGTATTAAATTCTACTAGATCCATAAACATCAAAGCATTTGACTTTAAAAATGAGTTGGTGTGTTCATGAAATCCTACATTATTAACTATCCTTATGACCCTTTTTTGCAGTATGCATAATGGATGTAGGGTGCTTTTGTAAGTGTTACCCCAAACCTCCACGTGGTAATTTAGATACGGCAGTACAAATGAACAATAAACAATGTACAGCGCGTTGTGAGTCAGAAGGTGCCTTGTTCTTCCCAGGACTGAAACGCTCCTTGCCAGCTTTGCTCGCACATGTTTTATGAGGTTGCCAGCAGATTTTGTGGTTTAATATCACCTAGAAATTTATTTTCATATACTCTTTCTATATCAACACCATCTATCCTCACTTGTACCTCTGTGTTTATTTTACAATTTCCAAACAACGTAATCTTTGTTTTGTTCAAATTTAATGATAATTTGTTTATGTCAAGCCACCTTTTTAATTTTTAAGAAGGAACTGCAAATGCTGGAAAATTGAAGGTAGACAAAAATGCTGGAGAAACTCAGCAGGTGCAGCAGCATCTATGGAGCGAAGATAATAGGCAAAGTTTTGGGCCGAAACCCTTCTTCAGACTGATGTGAGGGTGAGGGTGAGGGTGGGGGGAGTGAGGTGCTGCTCCTCCAATTTCCGGTGGTCCTCACTCTGGCCATGGAGGAGGCCCAGGACAGAAAGGTTGGATTCAGAATGGTAGGGGAAGGTGAAGTGCTGAGCCAACAGAGATCAGGTTGGTTATTGCGAACCAAACGGAGGTGTTCGGCGAAGCGATCGCGAAGCCTACGCTTGGTCTCACCGATGTAGATCGGCTGACATCTAGAGCAGCAGATGCAATAGATGAGGTTGGAGGAGGTGCAGGTGAACCTCTGTCACACCTGGAACGACTGCTTGGGTCCTTGAATGGAATCAAGGGGGGAGGTAAAGCGATAAGTGTAGCATTACACAGACCTCTGTCTCGGGTCCTCGGTCCCCCTGCCCTCCCTCTGCCCCTGCCCTCCCTCTGCCCCTGCCTTCCCACTGCCCCTGCCCTCCCTCTGCCCCTGCCCTCCCTCTGCCCCTGCCCTCCCTCTGCCCCTGCCCTCCCTCTGCCCCTGCCCTCCCTCTGCCCTGCCCTCCCTCTGCCCCTGCCCTCCCTCTGCCCCGCCTTCCCACTGCCCCTGCCTTCCCTCTGCCCCTGCCCTCCCTCTGCCCCTGCCCTCCCTCTGCCCCTGCCCTCCCTCTGCCCCTGCCCTCCCTCTGCCCCTGCCCACCCTCTGCCCCTGCCCAACCTCTGCCCCTGCCCAACCTCTGCCCCTGCCCAACCTCTGCCCCTGCCCTCCCTCTGCCCCTGCCCTCCCTCTGCCCCTGCCCTCCCTCTGCCCCTGCCCTCCCTCTGCCCCTGCCCTCCCTCTGCCCCTGCCCTCCCTCTGCCCCTGCCCTCCCTCTGCCCCTGCCCTCCCTCTGCCCCTGCCCTCCCTCTGCCCCACCTCTGCCCCTGCCATGCCTGCAAGTTGGGGAGTATGTGTGAGTGGATAGGGTGGGGGAATGGGGTAAAAGGAGCGAATGAATAATATTAATATAATATCAAGGGTGAAGGGTGGTTAGTGTGTGTGGGGTGGTTAGTGTTTGTGGGGGGTGGTTAGTTTGTGTGTGATGCCGCAGGCCCCCCCCCCCCCCCCCCCCCACTCTGCCCCTCCTGCAACCATTGAGGGTACAGGACCCAACAGGTCCCACTTGGTCTAGTCTATCTATATACTTTTAAAACTGTGTGTGTGTGTGTGGGCGTATGTAATTTTGCCTTTGATTTTTGCCTTTGATTCGTTACTCCGCGAAAACCAGACGCAAAAACGGTGAGATATTTACCATTTCGCTAACGATTTTAATTTTACATTCGCATATCCATGCCTTAGTCAATTATTTCCCCAGATTTTGAGTAAAATTGATCACAAAACTCAAACAAATCTCAATTTTTTAAATCTAAACGGCTCTTACCAGCTGCTGATGTCACAATGCCCAAATGCCGACCAATCCAAGCCGCTTCTCTCTCTCTCTCTTCATTTGGGAGCCAGGCTCTCTCCACTCCCCCCCCCCCCCCCCCACTCCAAGTGCGCTCGCGCCACACCTCCCGCAGCTGGACTTGCCCGCCCGCCCCCGCTTGTGGGTGTATGTGTGTGTGTGTGTGCTTGTGTATAAAGTGTAAAAAAAACGGCGCGGTAGCGATAATATTTTTACATATTCCGGTAGACATTTTCCCCTTGGAGTCCGAAATCACCAAAATGTCATGCTTTATTTCTCGAGTTAATGCTGAAAATGTTCAAAAATCTGTCAAAACTTTGAATTTAAAAATCACTGTCTTTCGCTGATGATGTCACAATGGGTCTGCTCCGTGCTGTGTTGCACGCACTGCGAGTGATGTCACCCCCCGATCCCTCTCTCTCCCCCCCCCCCCCCCCCGGTTATTCAAAAGACGCAGAAAGAATGAGCAAGTCGGGCCCTGTACTGGGTCTCTCGGCTCGGTCTCAGGTCGGGCTCGGGTCCATCTCGGGTCACTCGCATCCCTCTCTCTCTCTCTCTCTCTCTCTCTCTCTCTCTCTCTCTCTCTCTCTCTCTCTCTCTGCCCCTCTCTCTCTGCCCTCTCTCTCTCTCTCTGCCCTCTCTCTACCCCCTCCCTCTCCATATCTGCCCCTCTCTGCTCATGCTCTGCCTCTGCCCTCTCTCTGTCCTCTATTCTGTCTGCTCTCTCTCTGTCTCTGCCCTCTCTCTCTCTCTCTCTGCCCTCTCTCTCTAGCCCCCTCCCTCTAGCCCCCTCCATCTAGCCGCGCCTGCGACTTGGGGCAATGCGTGTGGATAGGGAGGGGGGATGGGGTAAAAGGAGAGAATGAATAATATTAATATAATATCAAGTGGGGTGGTTAGTGTGTGTGTGACATCACAGGCTACCCCCACCCCCCCCCCCCCCCCCACCACGCATTGAGGGGACGGGTCTCACTTGGTCTAGTAACGTGTGTGTGTGTTTCCTGTGGAGTCCAAAATCTACTTATCTGAAAATTTCATGCATTATTTCTCGACATTACTGAATAAAATGACAAAAATTTGAATTTAAAAACGACTGCCTTTCGCTGATAATGTTACAATGGGTCTGCTCCGCCTGCCGTTCTTCCACGTGCTGCGAGTGCTTTCACCACCTTATATTTAATGTTTTTATCCACGTACAAAGCCACTCCCCCTCCGTCCATTCTTGTTCTTCCTGTTCCTTCCTGTCTGCTATAATTCAGTTCATATCTAATCAACTGGGGGGACAGGTGGGCTTTTTTAAAGTCCACATCCTTCTCAGAGCTGATTCAAGTCTCTGATATAACTATTGTATTGAATGGTTCCTTGAATTGACATATATTCTTTGATGTTTTCGAAGTTGGCATATAGGCTTCTGCTGTTAAAGTGGATAATTGATATTTTATGATCTGACAACCTTCATGTTAAACTGTACATCTGTGCAGTAGCAGCAATTGTTGTTGATATTGTTGAAGAAATTATTTTCTGGATCATAATCATTTTACATATCTTGTGATTTATGCTCGGTATATTCAAAAGTTTTCAAACCCAGTTTATCTTATTCTGTCGTCCTTGTTGTTTGTGGTTCATATTATCTCCTGACAGAGATAAATGACTTATTTAAGAACTTGTCATGGTAGTATGTAGTGTATTTGGTGGTGGTGCGTGCGCGACTCACGTTGCAGCGGCCCCTACAGCTTGTCTGTCTTTTTTTTTTATTTTTTGTCTAGTTAAATGTAGTTGTTCGTGTTTTTTTTGTATTGTTTCTAACTGTGTATATGTGGGGGGTGGGGGTGGGGTGGGGGACAGGGGGGAACTTTTAAAATCTCTTCCCTGCACGGGAGACCTGACTTTTTCCCTGTCGGGTCTCCGTTGTCGTTGGGGCCTAGTGCCGTGGAGCGGCCTCCGACCGGGACGACCTGGGGGCTCCAGTCACGGAGCCTGCGGAGCTGCGGACTTGCCATCGTGGGGCTGGCCGGCCTCGGAGCGTGGGGAGCGGTGGTGGATCGCCGCTGCGGCCCGACTCCGGGGCTCCAGCTCCAGCTGCGGCCCGACTCCGGGGCTCCAGCTGCAGCCGGACTCCGGGGCTCCAGCTCCAGCTCCAGCTGCGGCCCGACTCCGGAGCTGCAGCTCCACCCTGCTACCGGCGGACTGTCGGGACATCGGGAGCTCACGGGTCCGGGTGGGAGACCGCTCTCCAAAACTCCACAACACAACTTCTCCAGCCCGTGTCGCGGGGTTGGATCGACCCGGAGCGGGGCCGAACATCGCCCGGCGCGGCTTTAATCGCCGCGGGACATTCCAGCGCCCGCCGGGGGCTCCAACTTTGTGACTTTGGGCCTGGAGCGGGGCCGTACATCGCCCGGCGCGGCCTCAATGGACGTGGGACTTAACACTGCCCGCCTGGGGCTTCGACATCGGGAGAGAAATGGTGCGGGGGAGAGAGAAAAACTTTGCCTTCCATCACAGTGAGGAGGAGATTCACTGTGATGGATGTTTGTGTGAATTGAATTGTTTGTGTGTTTTTTTATGAATTGTTCTGTTTGTATGGCTTGTAGAAACGGAGCCTCTCTGAGGTTCGAAGGACAAGTAATAAAATCAAATCAAATCAAATGTATTTAGTCCCTCATTTTTCCATTACCTTGTCGTATTGTTCTTTTGGTCTCACTGGTATTTGTTCAATTCCTCCATATCTCTGATGACCAGCACTCTAGCCTCTTCAGGTGTTCCGTCCAATTTTATGAAGACTTTGCAGTTTGTCGCCCATGAAGATTGAATATTCCTCTGCTTTCTCAGGAAACGTACCTTTCTGGTAAGGTCCGTATTCTTTTTTGTCAGTTGTTCATTCAAGTAAATATCTGATCCCTTCAGTTTATTTCCTGGCCTTAACAGTGCGCTTTTATGCTTTCTGTTCGCAAACCTTATTATTATGGTCCGTTTGCCACTTGTTTTTCCGAGGGAGAGGGTGACGTGCCTCGGCGTTGTTATTTCCCACTTCAAATACCTTGGACTGGTGGAAAGCAGCCGTGGGTTGGGAAGTTGGGGAAGGGACAGATTTCTAGGTCCAAGAGTTTTGAGATTGGATTGATTGGGATTATGGTATCCTAGGCAGCTGTAGTCAATAAATAGGAGTCTGACATGTGTCTTTAGTTATATCTAGGTGTTAGATGTGTGTTGGGCAAGAGAGATGGCAACTACCTTGCACCTGTTGTGAGGGTAAGAAAACCATAAGGAAACAAGGCTGACTGGGTGGAGATAATGGACATGGAGCAGAATTCTTGCCCAGAGTATTGTGCAGGGTGCAAAGGTCTGAGAATTCATCTTTGTGGGCAACATAGTTGAGAATAATTGCAAAATGATTACTCAGTCAAAGAGTGTCACAGCATGGAAACAGACCATTTGGCCCAACTTGCCCACACTGGTTGATATGCCTCAGCTACACTAGTTCCACCTGCCTGCATTTGACCCATATCCATCAACCTGTCCTGTTCATGTACCTGTCCGTTTCTTAAACATTGGGATAGTCCCAGCCTCAACTACCTCCTCTGGCAGCATGTTTCATGCACCCACGACCCTTTGTGTGGAAAAGGTTACCCCTCAGATTCCTATTAAATCTTTCCCCTTCCCCTGCAATCTATAGCCTCTGGTCCTCGATTCAACTACTCCGAGCAAGAGATTCTGTGCATCTTAATGCACTTCATGATAGTGGTGGTCATTAATGCACATTATCTTGTCAACTGGAATGATAATGATCAGAGAAGTGGGAACCTCAGAATGGAGCAGTGAGGAGTTAATGGTTGAATACCTCTGCCAGCTGGTCCATGCAGATCCTGAAAAGACAGCTGGGGACTCCATCCAGGCCTGTTGCTATCTGCAAATTTACACTCCAGGGCCAATCGCACAGATGTCTGTGATTTTAGTTACAAGCATACCTGAGGCTGTTGGTACCTGTTCTCCCCAGATGTCATCTCTGCCCTTGCCTGCTCTCAAATTTTTGATCAGTCTATTCTCCCCATATCTTTTCAACCTTGCAGCCTGCTCTTCCAAAAGCATCCATAATGTTCCTGAATCACACCCTAGCTCTACTGGCTGCTCAGTTTCCACTCCTTTCCGGTGTTCCCTCTGTTTAGTTGTTGCTGTGCATTGGTCTCTTTGCTTTCTGATGTTCATTATTCCCAGTGCTTCCAGCTGCTTGGTTCCTACCTTCCCCAAGTCTCACTGCTGCTTGCTATCTCCATAGTGCTCTCTCTGGCTCTTTGTGCCCATTCTTACCAGGTTTCTCAGGGGTTTAGTACTTGCTTTCTCCAGCTCTTCTCATTGCTGAGAGCATTCTAGCCCAAGGCCCGCTTCTGTATGAATTGTTAACGCAATTAATCCAGTTCAACTGAGCTTGTGTGCACAATGGTGGTTATTACATGATAAAATAACAATCACTATGACAAACTTATATAGTTAAATTTTGTGCATTATACATTAATTTCAGGAGTTTAATAGTTTGATTTTGCTTTTCCGTTGTGCTTCAATTCCCCCCCTTTCTTCCCTTCCCCCGTGCCATACCAGGACTTGCACCTGTGTTTCTCCCCTCCACCCACATTCCTTCCTCTGGCTTCACAACTCTTCAATCCTTTTGTCTCACACCTGCTTTAATCTCTGGCCTTTGTTCCAATCTGCTATCTGCCTATCAAACATTCTTGTTTGCCTATTACCTGCCACTCCTCTCCTCCAGTTTCTTCTCTTTCCCCCCCCCCCCCCCCCCCCCCCCCCCCGATGCTGCCTGACCTGCTGAGTTACACCAGCACTTTGTGTGTGTTTTTTCTAAACCAGCATCTACAGTTCTGTGCCTCTATAGCCTGATCTAGGAAGCTGAGTTTCAATAAAGATAAACAACCAATTTAAGAGCTTGCTTTTTTTTTTACTGGAGGTTTCGACAGACCAGTTGAAGTGCAAGGGAAAGCATTAAATAAGAGCTCACATTTCCACAAGGCATAATGCATAGTTATATGACATACAGCAGTTATATATACAGTGCACGAATTTACAGAACAAAGCAAACCCGAAATACTTCACAGTATGTGGAACATTATTTACAAGGCAAGTAAGATATATGAATGATTGCAAAGATGTTATTAAATGTGCAACATATTTTGCATGCATAAAAAATCATAGAGCATCTGAACAAAGCTTTAAGAAATGAGGCATAATCTTAAAGTAACACCCCATCCACACCAATGACATGATAATTCTGAGCCGGCGGAACGTTGAACTACATGGGTTTAAGTTAGAAAGTTAAAGAATTGACTATTGGTTTTGAAAAGGCTTCAATGTCATTTATATTTTACATATAAATGTGCATGCTAAATCAGTTTAGCGGGCAATGGCTAACAAGGGTAAAATTTCAGCCTCCTCTACAAACCTATTTCAAGCAGCCTCTTACCTATTATTTATAAATAAATCCATAAAAGCTTCCATCTAGTAGAAAAAGCAGCCAATACTTAAATATTTCTCATCTGGATTGTTCATGGTATTTCATATACAGTACAAATCCTGTTGAATGGCTCAGTAAAGTACCTTCATAGACAATGCGAGTGATACTTATTCTCACAAAAATGTGCTTTATAGCATTGTGAACACATTTTTAGCCAGAAAAAGGTTAAATCGCACAGGCTCTCAGCTTAACAAAACTGCTTCCTAGTGCATTGAATACAGCTTCATGTTGCCTGCTATTAAGTCATATAATAAGCAAGTAGGCACAAACCACACAAAAACAAGTTTACAATCGGAAACTGTTCTAGGGCAGTAGTTTATAATTTGAAGTAAATTTACATCTTTGTCAAAATAATTATTTGGGAAGAACAATTTCAATGAGTGATGACCTTTGGTGTTCCCAGTGTGAACTTGTAACCTTATCTGCTTAATCTAATTTACCCAATGTAGAATAAGTGTGTGCTTTGGAGAAAGCTATTTTAATATTCAACTGGATATTTTATTTTACTTTTGGTCTTATGGTATTTAGATTTTCCCGTTTAGGTTTGGTGAGACTTTGAAATGTCAGAAGTGTGAGAACAGTCTGGCCAAGTTTTCCTAAGGTTGAAAAGTCTTTGAAGGATTTCAGAACAGCATGGCAGCATTTCCAGTCGTAAGCAGAAGGGAGACAGGACATTTCTGTCAGAGACACGTGTTGGCAGTACTGGGGTTTGGGAGGTGAATATTGATAACACGGTAACTCTGAGCTTTCCGAATCATATCCTGAATCTCTCCATTCAGTTCCATCAACCTGGAACCAATTTCTGATAGATCATGATTGGAGCCCAGGAGTGCAAATGTGCCTGTTTGTCCCAG
The DNA here is from genome assembly GCA_035221665.1 of Okamejei kenojei. Classification (NCBI taxonomy): domain Eukaryota; kingdom Metazoa; phylum Chordata; class Chondrichthyes; order Rajiformes; family Rajidae; genus Okamejei; species Okamejei kenojei. The sequence goes on along the minus strand of CM069136.1, from coordinate 73,667,572 downwards.
CGTCTGGTGTCTGAAGTAAATGTTAAGAAGAGTTTGGACTTCATCCTCCATATCACTGCCAAATATATCATTGGGCCATATGGTCCTGTAAAAACAAAAAACAGGTGGGTTTGTGGTTAACAAATATTGATGTACAGGTCCACCACAGCTTTTCTGGATTATCTGTTTTGCCGGACCAACAGAGGACACGCTTTGAGGGGCCTTGAGTCGGCCATGGCAACGGATCTGCCATCTCTGGCTGGGCTGCCGGAGTTACAGAGGCTTGCCAGAGGAGGTAAATTTGACCCGCCGATTGGTGCGGAAGTCCCGATTAGGTAGAGATTAGCTGCCTCACCCAGCCTAGGTACCACATTTCAGGATTATGCAAATTATGTTCCATTGGGGAGAAATATTCAATCATCAGCCCCACAGCAGAAAACGTTTATCAGCAGGTGCTGCCCCTGGAACACAAAGGCTGAACGGTGGCCAGGAGGGACGATGGTTCGCTGCCGATCTGCATTGAGGTGATGCTGGAGGCCCTGCAGCAGTTTGGGGCTCACCTGGATCGGGTGCCAGTTTCCCAGGCCAGAAAAAAGCAAACACTGATTATCCAAAATAAGCACTACTGTTGGTCTTCACATGTAAATGACTCAAACCAGTGTTACTGAAAGCTATTGACTTCTGACTCTGTTTAAGCGAACCTTGGGTCATGTCATTGGAGCAGAATTAGGTCATTCGGCCCGTCGAGTTTACTCCGCCATTCAATCATGGCTGATCCATCTTTCCCTCTCAACCCCATCCTCCTGCCTTCTCCCCAAAACCCTGGACACTTACTAATCAAGAACCTGACAATCTCTGCTTTAAAAATACCCAATGACTTCACCTCCACAGCCGTCTGTGGCAATGAATTCCACAGATTCACCACCCTCTGGCAAAATAAATTCCTCCTCAACATTCTAAAGGTATGTCCTTTTATTCTGAGGCTGTGCCCTCTGATCCTAGACTCTCCCACTAGTGGAAACATCCTCTCCACTCTATCCAGGCCTGGTTGATATTTAATCTCCCATCTTTTAACCAATAATCAGGGCCGGATTTACGTGTAAACTAGACAAGCTTAAGGCCTCGAGATCTAGGGGGGCCTCTGCTCGCTCCACCAAGGTGTATAGAACTTTTGAGATAGTGGCGTTGTTACAAAACCTACCATCGGTGGCGCTGTGCTTGCGATTCCGGAGGCTTTGGTGGTGTGGGGGGGGGGGGCGGAGGGGGAATGGGGGGGAGGGGTGGAATGGGGGGGAGGGGTGGAATGGGGGGGGTGAGGTATATATTCGTATATTCGTAGTGGAGAGGAATTTGCTCCACAGATCATTGGATCATTGGAAATGCAGGACAAAGCAAACTGTATTTTATTCAGTTAACCCTTTTAAAGTTTATTTAACCCTTTTCCCCCGCCGAACCTCACCGCCGCACCTGGGGCCTACCCACCTCACATCCGCACTGGGGGCCTATCCACCTCATATCCGCACCTGGCCGACCCACCTCGCACTGGGCCCACCCAACATTCCTATCGCACCCGGCCCATCTAACATCGCCGCCGGACCGAGGCCCACCGAACATGGCCGCCGCACCGCGCCCTACTCACCTTGTCGCCTCACCGGGCTGGCCGAACTGTGCCGCCCCACCGACCATCAGCCCACCGGGACCTCCCACGCATCACCCGCTGACCCGGACTCTACTGCTCGCGGACTCCTACCATCGGGTCCGCCAACCCTCGCCACTCCACTGCCCTCCCTCCAGCAGCCCGTAGCCGTTGCCTTACTCAGCACCAGGCCTGAAGCCCCCACGCTGCTAACTCCCACTCCCCTGGGTTTGACTGTACTGGGACCTAGTGCTAGTCTCCCTAACCCTGGTAACCTCAGTGGCTGTTCCACTGGGTCTTCCCCATCCCCCTCAAACTATGTGACCCCTGCTCTTCCCCACCCACACTACAGTCTTCATGCCCCCCTCCTCCATGACCAACCATCACCCCCCACCAGACATCACCTCAGGCCTCAGTTCACTCACCTGTTTTCCTCGGGCCCCAACCCCCATCCCTGCCTTGTGTTCACCATCCCCCCTGACCTCCCCCTCTCCGACACCGAACGGTCGGTCCTCAGCAGAAGTCTTACCTTTGTCCCCCTCCGTCCCCACCTCAATGAGTTCCGCGGCCACCACGACTTGGAGCTCTTCTACCGTCGCCTCCGCCTCACAGCGTTCTTCCATGGGAAGGAGTCCTCGCCCCCTATTGATGATCCCTTTTCCCGTCTCCAACTAACCCCCTCCTGGTGGACCCCCACCCCCTCATGGCCTTCTTTATCCAAAACTGCCGGCGGGACATCAACCACCTCAACTTCTCCACTCCCGTCTCACTCGAATCACTCCCGTACAGCTATCAACTCACTCCGCAACAACCCAGACTAGGTGATCAAACCCGCCGACAAGGGAGGTGCCATGGTAGTCTGGCGCGTCGATCTCTACAAAGCTGGGGCCACGCGCCAACTCTCGGACACCTCCTACTTACCCCTGGACCATGACTCCACAGACGAGCACCAGGCCACTATCTCTAGCACCATTACCGACTTCATCCACTCCGGCTCCCTGCCCCCCCCCCCCCGAGCCTCCAACCTCATCGTTCCCAGCCCCGCACGGCACAATTTTACCTTCTCCCCAAAACCCATAAACCTGACTGTCCCGGTAGACCCATTGTCTCTGCCTATTCGTGCCCAACCGAACTTATTTCCACATACCTTGACTCCATCCTATTCCCACAGGTTAAATCCCTCCCCACCTATGTTCAAGACACCTCAGACACTCCCCGTCGTCTCCACGCATTCCATTCTCCAGGCCCCCATCCTCTCATCTTCACTATGGACGTCCAGTCACTCTACACCTCCATCCCCCACCAGGATGGTCTCAAAGCCCTTCGGTTCTTCCTCGACCGGAGAATCAACCCATACCCGTCCACTGACACTCTCCTCTGCCTAGCAGAGTTGGTCCTTACCCTCAATAACTTTTCGTTTCACTCCTCCCATTTCCTCCAAATACAAGGCATAGCTATGAGCACGCGATGTGCCTCTTTGTCGGTACATCGAACAATCCTTGTTCGCGGCGTACCAGGGCCCCATCCCCGACCTCTACCTCCGTTACATCGACGATTGCTTTGGTGCTACCTCCTGCACCCACACACAACTGACTGACTATATCCGCTTCACCACTAACTTCCATCCGGCATTCAAATACACCTGGACCATTTCCGACACTTCCCTACCATTTCTTGACCTCACTATCTCCATCGCAGGTGATAGACTTCTGAGCGCCATCCACTATAAATCCACTGACTCCCATGGCTATCTTGACTACTCTTCTTCCCACCCTGCTTCCTGTAAGGACTCCATCCCCTACTCCCAATTCCTCCGTCTACGCCGGATGAGGTGTTTCACACCAGGGCATCGGAAATGTCCTCCATCTTCAGGGAACGGGGGTTCCCATCCCCTACTATAGATGAGGCTCTCACCAGGGTCTCTTCCCTATCCCGTAACACTGCTCTCTCCCCCCATCCCCCCACTCGTAACAAGGGCAGACTCGCCCTAGTCCTCACCTTGCACCCCACTAGCCGTCACATACAACAAATAGTCCTCTGTCATTTTCGCCACCTCCAACGTGACCCCACCACGTGCCCACAGAATCATAGAAAATAGGTGCAGGAGTAGGCCATTCGGCCCTTCGAGCCTGCACCACCATTCAATATGATCATGGCTGATCATCCAACTCAGTATCCTGTACCTGCCTTCTCTCCATACCCCCTGATCCCTTTAGCCACAAGGGCCACATCTAGCTCCCTCTTAAATATAGCCAATGAACTGGCCTCAACTACCTTCTGTGGCAGAGAATTCCACAGACTCACCACTCTCTGTGTGAAAAAAGATCTTCTCATCTCGGTCCTAAAAGACTTCCCCCTTATCCTTAAACTGTGACCCCTTGTTCTGGAGTTCCCCAACATCGGGAACAATCTTCCTGCATCTAGCCTGTCCAACCCCTTAAGAATTTTGTAAGTCTCTATGAGATCCCCCCTCAATCTTCTAAATTCCACCGAGTACAAGCCGAGTCTATCCAGTCTTTCTTCATATGGAAGTCCTGCCATCCCAGGAATCAGTCTGGTGAACCTTCTATGTACTCCCTCTATGGCAAGAATGTCTTTCCTCAGATTAGGATACCAAAACTACGCAATACTCCAGGTGCGGCCTCACCAAGACCCTGTACAACTGCAGTAGAACCTCCCTGCTCTTGTACTCAAATCCTTTTGCTATGAATGCCAACATACCATTCGCTTTCTTCACAACCTGCTGCACCTGCATGCCTACTTTCAATGACTGGTGTACCATGACACCCAGGTTTCGTTGCATCTCCCCTTTTCCTAATCGGCCACCATTCAGATAATAATCTACCCTCCTGTTTTTGCCGCCAAAGTGGATAACCTCACATTTATCCACATTATACTGCGTCTGCCATGCATTTGCCCACTCACCCAACCTATCCAAGTCACCTTGCAGCCTCCTAGTATCCCCCTCACAGCTAACACGGCCCCCCAGCTTTGTGTCATCTGCAACTTGGAGATGTTGCATTCAATTCCCTCATCCAGATCATTAATATATATTGTAAACAGCTGGGGTCCCAGCACTGAGCCTTGCAGTACCCCACTAGTCACTGCCTGCCATTCTGAAAAGGACCCGTTTACTCCTACTCTTTGCTTCCTGTTTGCCAGCCAGTTCTCTATCCACAACAATACAGAACCCCCATTACCGTGTGCTTTAAGTTTGTATACTAATCTCTTATGTGGGACCTTGTCGAAAGCCTACTGAAAGTCCAGATATAACCCATCCATCGGTTCTCCCTTATCCACTCTACTAGTTACATCCTCGAAAAGTTCTATGAGATTCGTCAGACATGATTTACCTTTCATAAATCCATGCTGACTTTGTCCAATGATTTCACCGCTTTCCAAATGTGCTGCTATCCCATCTTTAATAACTGACTCTAGCAGTTTCCCCACTACCGATGTTAGACTAACTGGTCTGTAATTCCCCGTTTTCTCTCTCCCATCTTTTTAAAAAAGTGGGGTTACATTAGCTACCCTCCAATCCTCAGGAACTACTCCAGAATCTAAAGAGTTTTGAAAAATTATCACTAATGCATCCACTATTTCTGTGGCTACCTCCTTGAGTACTCTGGGATGCAGCCTATCTGACCCTGGGGATTTATCGGCCTTTAATCCATTCAATTTACCCAACACCACTTCCCGGCTAACTTGCATGAGTCGCCATAATTTGGCACCATTTATTTTGTTTTTCAAATTATTGTTTTTTAATATTGTTGAAATCATCCTTCCTCATTGTCTTCAGTAAAGGGGTGCAGCAGCAGAGTTGCTGCCTCACAGCGCCAGAGATCTGGGTTCAATCCTGACTGCAGGTGCAGAGTTTGCACGTTCTCCCTGTGACTGCGTGGGTTTTCTCTGGGTGCTTCGCTTTGCCCCCACATTCTAAAGATGTGTAGATTTGTATCTTTTGTATTGTATTCAGTAAATTGTTCCTAGTGTGTAGAATGGAACTGGTGTATGGGTGATCGCTGATTGGAGTGGACTCGGTGGGCCGAAGGATCTGTTTCCACGCTGTGTGTCTAAATTAAACTAAAAGAGAAAGTATTATCAAACTTATTATTGAAATTGTAAATAGACTTTCCATGGACTAACCTGTATTCCCTGACTTTGCGCAGTGCAGATTTAAGATTCCTTTTCTTCAAACACTCCAGCATACACTGCACGCCCTCTTCTGAGGAAGTTAACGTGGCACCATGTAAGCGGGATTCGCCCTTGAGAGGTTCAGCTGCTATTTGGGCCGAGGCTTCCTTCAAGTTGTCTCTCAAATCATTCAGCTCCTTTGACATATTCAGTAGCTAGTGAACAAACACAAGTAACAAGAGAAAACAAATCAGCAGATCTTCACTTTGACTTTTCTCCCACCACCAAATTCTAGTATTACGGCAGGATTTCAGCATCACTGAAAAATAAATGGTTGTAAGTTCATTTACCACAAAGTTGCATCAAAATGCTAGCCAAGCAACCTCATGCTCTAATGTCATATGCCATGGAGCAGCATCATCTGAAGTTTGTTTTGGCGGAAAGCACTGAGCAGAGTGAAAGGAAAGCTATCTCCAGATCACTTTTACACACCAGTTCCCTTCAAGCTCCAAACTAAATTGGGAAAGGCAAACCAAACGCAGACAACAGAGATGTAAAGAACAAGCATTCTATTCTCTATTCTAAATTTACCTTCCACAGTTATCAAAAAATCTGAAATAGAATTGTGGTCTTACGGCACTGAAATTCAAAAATCATAGGCTCCATACCATTTCTGTGAACTATCTGCACTAAATTGTCTTTACGGCAGTACAGTGGCTCAGCGGGTAGAGATTACACATTCCCCAGGTGCTCTGGTTTTCTCTCACATCCCAAAGACATGCAGGTATATAGGTTAATTGGCCTCTGTAAATTGCCCCTAACTGTGTAGGGAGTGGATGAGAAAGTGGGATAACGAAGAAATAGTGAGAATGTGTAATCGACAGTCAGCATGGATTTAGTGGGCTGAAGGGCCTGTTTCCATTCTGTATCTCTAACCTAAACTAAACCCCAGAAAAGGTTCACCACGCCAAAAATCTTCAACTGAATGGATTTGTGCTGATCTTATATGATTTTATTGTAAATTATACAAAGTTGAAAAATATACATAATGAATACTCAATATGGGTGATAATAATTTGATAATAAAGTGTGAACGGTAACACTGCAGTATAAACACCAGTTGTGAAATTTCTGATAACTATACAATTTGGTAAGGCATAATAATTTGCCGTCCCCCATAGCTTCTCTGGGTGTACATTGTTATTTGTACCTTCTGCTGCGACTGAAAATAATAATTGAGTGAAAAAGTAGTAATTTTCTTACAACCAGCAGATTTTAATTTGTTATACTACTCAGATGTGCACGACAACCTTGCACCATTCAGCAGTTTTGCTCTCGTCATTGTATCGCTGTTGTATGTATGCTATTTACTGGGTGGTGCATCTGTGGAATTCATTGCCACAGAACGCTGTGGAGGACAAGTCGATGGATATATTTAAGGCACAGATTGACAGATTCTTCATTAGTACGGGTGTCAGCGGTTAAAAGGCAGGAGAATGGGGTTGAGAGGGAAAGATAGATCAGCCATGATTGAACGACAGAGTGGCCTTGATGGGCCGAATGGCCTAATTCTGCTTCTATAACGTGATCTTACTCTGTGTGCTTCATGTGAACCAGGAATTTAATTGCACTCTGGTGAAAATAAACTAATCTGAAGCTGAATTTAAATATACTTAGGAAATGCATTCAAATTAGAGATCTGTAGCACAGTTGGATTGAATATTTATCTCTGCTTTTTCTTTAAAAGTTTGTTCTCTCTCTTTGTATTATCCATTCTGCGAAAGAAGCAGCACAGAAGCGCAGCTGGTAGAGCCACTGCCTCACAGTCCCAGATACCCGGGTACTGTCTGTGTGGAATTTGCACGTTCTCCCTGCGACCTTGAGGGTTTTCTCAGGGTGCACTGGTTTCCTCCAACATCCCAAAGACGTGTGGGTTTGTAGGTTAATTGGCTTCTGTAGATTGAGCCTAGTGTGTAGGATACAACTGGTATACCAATGATCACTGGTCGGCGCAGACTCAGTGCGCCAAAGGGCCTGTTTCCACGCTGTATCTCTAAACCAAATCGATACTGATTTTGATGTAGTGGCCAGATTAGTCACTTTAATACATTAAATTAAAACAATTCTGTATAAACTAATGCAATTATATCTATGAACTTTATGTAACAGCATGTCAATTTTGAGATTATCTTGTAAATTGCAAAAAAGTAAATATTAATGGTTATGTCAGTCTAATACCAGAGGACATTGCTATGTAGTATTACAGACTAATCATCAGGTTCAATTGGTAGTGACAACAGTATATAATAAGTGTGAATGCCTAAATGAGTTGCAGTGGATTTATTAAAAAAAATACCATTAATGCTAAAATTATCATGAAGGAACAACTGATTAAGAATTCTTCCCAAATATGTTATGCTATCCATTGCCTAAATGCCTGGTTTTACATAGTTAGAGTGAATATTTATTTCTCTGCTTTTTATTTTGATTAGAGATACAGCACGGAAACAGGCCCTTTGACCCACCGAGTCCGCACTTTACCAACAAACTCCCACATTAACACTATCCAACCCACATTAGAGACAATTTACACTTATACCAAGCCAATTAACCTACAACCTGTACTTCTTTGGAATGTGGGAAGAAACGGATCTCTGAGAAAACCCACGCGGTCACAAGAAGAATGTACAAAGTCCGTATAGACAGCACCCATAGTCGAGATCGAACCCGGATCTCCAGCACTGCAAGCGCTGTAAGGCCGCAACTCTACCGCTGTGCCACCCTTGTCTTTAAGTTTGAGACAGATGATGGGTATGCGAAAGTTATAAAAGCTGGCTGCTGAAAAAGCCAACTGAACCATCCTACCAACAACTAGAGAGCAGTCCTGAGCTACCATCTACCTCATTGGAGACCCTCAGACTTTCTTTGATCGGACTTTACTGGACTTTATCTTAAACTTTATTCAAGTTATTCCCTTTATCATGTATTTGTTCTCTGTGGCTGGCTTGATTATAATCATGTGTGGTCTTTCTGCTGACTGGTTAGCATGCAACAAAAGCTTTTCACTGTATTCACAATAAACTAAACTCAACTCCGATGTAGAGGCGTTTACATCTACAAAATCCCATTGCGAGTACAGGTTTTAAGCGTTCACCTGTGTCACTTGTAACATATATTTGCGAACATTTCGGGTTTGACAAATAGCATGCCTGTCCCTTCATCTCCTGCTTCAAACCCCAGCTCATGAGGAAAGCACATGTGCAGACTGACATGCAGAAATGTACAAGAGCATAGTATTTTTTTAGAAGAACAGTGTTACAGTGCACCTTTTAATGGAGCAAATTATCATACTGCAAGCTCAGACTATTCAGTTCAAGCACCATAGGCTGTCAATGCACTTGACCTGTATTAACCTCCATGTCATAGAGTCTTACAGCGTGGAAACAGGCCTTTTGGCCCAACTTGCCTACACCAGCCAACATGTCCCATCTACACTAGTCCCACCTGCCTGCATTTGGCCAATATCCCTTTAGACCTGCCCTATCCACGCACCTGTCTAAATGTTTCTTAAAAGTTGCAATAGTACTTGCCTCAACTACTTCCTCTGGCAGCTCGCTCCATACACTCACCACCCTTTGTATGAAAAGATTACCCCTCAGGTTTCTATTAAATATTTCCCTCTGGGATAGAGACTCTGTGCGTCTACCCGATCTATTCCTCTCATGAATTTATACACCTCTATAAGATCAAGTGGTTGTTTATTTTCAAAACAAGGTACTTTAGGTTAGAGAAAAGATAATTCATTTGTACGGCGGCGATACTGCAATGCACTGGGGAAGTGGATTACAGCAGCAATATTTTGAGGTGCAGAAAGGATGAGATTTCATGCCCCCCAAAGTTGCCAGATAAATATAACCAGACAGATTCCGGGCTAAATGGAAGCTGTGCACTAAGCTGCAAGGGATAGATAAGGTTGGGGAGCCATCACATGCTGTTCTTACACCCATTCTAGTGGGTGGTTCAGGAGTAGCACTAGCATTGCCTGTGGAGCAGGTCCATTGGTCCAAACTGCAGGAGTTATTTCTTTGGTGCAGACATCAAAAGAGGATAGAAAGAACAAAAATAAAAGGAAAGTATGATTTAGTTGTTTGAAACCACAAAACAAATCGCCACTGATACCAAAGTAACATGCTCCCACAAATGGTAACTACCGATTAAATGCTATTGATATATATAACACACATCATACTCTAAAAGTTGCGACATCATTAATCCTAAAAGCGCTGGTTTTACCTCTGGCATTGAACTGACGACATGGATCTGTCCAATTAGTTTGTAGTAGGACTGAAAGAGCAGTAGCAGCTGAAAATGGAGCTTGTACAGTCTTTGACACAATTCAAGTTGCTGTGAACAGTAAAGAAATCAGGTAGTTTAAGCAAGGATGAATAATATCAGGAACAATATTCCTTTCCAGTTCTGTAAGCATTTAATCAGCAAACAAAAAGAAAATTATAAAATAGAAATTATGAAAAATCTAATGTACAAGCTACAATTACATATTAATGCTAAAATACAATTCTGTTCATTACCTGGTACTTTCTTTTAAGATTAGCAATTAAAGTAGTAACTAATTGAATATGAGTTGTGTCTTTTTAAATCAGTCTTCAATTCTTTATTACTAACTCTGAGGAATTTTTATTCTACTCCAATCAATGTAAGGTTACAATCCATTGTAATTAATTATCAATGTTCAGTTTGAAAATAATATTTAGCTTTTATAGTTTGCTGTCAACATTAATTTTCAAAGCTTCAGCTACATCAAATACAACCTAATTCTAATGTATGAAACAATATTAACATGGAATTAAAACTGAAGGCATTGGAATAAGGGCAGCGAGGATGGAAAATTGGATTTCAACACAAGAGTGACTGTGAAATGAAGAAAAATGATTGTGAAAGATTGTTTTGGGGGACTGGAGGAAAGAGTGGAATGTCTTGGTGCTATGATCACTACTTAGTAAATATTAATGATCTGGAGTTGAATGTAGATTGCACAATTTCCAAAGTTGCTGATGATACAAAACTTGGAAGCACGGTGAACCGTGAGTAGGACAGTAATAGGGACCTGTAATCAGGTTGGCAGAATGTGAGGATAAACGGTAGCTGAGGAATGTGAAGTGTTACATTATGATAGGAAGAATGAAAAGCAGTAATATAGAACACAATTTTAAGAATAGAGCTGTCTATGGTGATAAGTAGGTCCATATGAGCACAGGATTTCGAAAGTGACAGAACAACTGAGAAAGTGAATTAAAAAAATAATTTGGGGTCAGCACAGTGGCGTAGTTATAGAGCTGTTGCCTTATAGCACCGGAGACCCAGGTTCACTCCTAACTGCGGGCGCCGTCTGTATGGAGTTTGTACGTTCTCCCTGTGATTGCGTGTGTTTTCTCCAGGTGTTCCAGTTTCCTCCCACACTCCAAAGACATACAGATTTGTAGGTTAACTGGCTTCAGTAAAAAATGTAAATTGGCCCCAGTGTATAGGACAGTTCTACTGCGCTATTAAATGCAATAAAAGTATTTTACGATTATTTTAAAATATTTTCAGCGTCTTTTTCCGAGCAGTTGAATCTTTGCAGTATTGATTACAACCACAATTTTAAGTTATCATTTCAAGATGAGAATTCTCAAGATGAGAATGACAGAATCCACATCCATACTTTCTGCCAAGTTTTACGTGTGCAATGGTCATGTTCATGGAAGATTTAAAGAAACCTTTGAAGAAATCATAAATATTGCTGAGAGAGTGACAGCATTTGGTGATGTCATGGCATTATAGATAACCTCTGCAGAAATTCATCTTTTATCATTATGCTGAAATAAAATACAACTGGAATATAATTTTTCATTCTATGATCACTTGGAAATTTAAAAAATTGTAGATTAGGAAATGTTCATAACCTAAATTTGAGGAATAATATTTTGAGAACAGATGTGACCAATTAGTAATAAACATTTGAATTTATCATAAAATTTAAAAAGTCATAATTTGTTTAAAACTATCCAAATATTTTATGAATGAGAAATCCAAAATCAATCATAATAGGTGAAATGAGGCTTTACTTTGCAGAGATTGGCTAAATCAGACATCATGTCATTGGTATACATTAATGATGCAGCAAACATTTGTTTTTGATTCCTTTGATCTGTCTTGTGTACAATAAAAGGTTGAAACAAGGAACTGCAGATGCGGGTTTATATAAAAACACAAAGCACAGCAGGTCAGGCAGCATCTCTGGAGTTTGAAGAAGGGCTCCAACCTGACAATCACCTATCTATATTCTCCAGAGATGCTGCCTGACCTGTTGAATTACTCCAGCACTTTGTGTTTTTTTTTTGTGTATAACAGATGCAGATTGGCTCATTTCAGGTTTTCTAGTAAGATTTTTATTTTGAGTACTTCATCATTCTCACCTTCCATTGTAATGTTGATTTGATATGATTTGATAAATATTGTCATACCAACTAAAATTGTACCTTGACTGAAATTATTATGAAGAAATCAAACTTGAAAACCTTTGATATAATGTGATGTAAAAGATGTCAATATACTGAGATGAGTGTATGTTAGTAAGCAGAATTTAATTATCAAATAGAAAGTAGTCAAGAACTGTAACTTACTGCAAGGGATTCCATTTGCTAAACAGCAAGCATGTCACAGGAGCAAAAAGCCAAGAAAACAGAGTGTAGAAGATCATTGTACAAACATGCATTAAAGTGCACAGTTCCATACAAGGCATTAGCACAGACAGACTTATTTTGAAAGATTCAAGATTCAAACAGATGCTAATCCACTGAGATCTTTTTAGTGCAAATATCTCTACGTACAAGCTAATGTGTAGCTATTTTCATTTTACATCTGAATTAAATGGCAAGTCTCTTATGAACAAATGGTTAGTCATTCCTAGATTTTACAGTAGCTTATTCAGTAAATATATTTTAGAAATAAAAAAACTGGAGGCTATAAATTACTAAATTATAATATTATATGTTTAATATGCATTTTGATATTTTAAAGACGTCAATGCACACTGGATAATTGATTAAATGAACAGAAAATCACACAGAAGGCAAATGCAATGTTTTGCAAAGGGGTAAATTAGTGCAAGGTCCTGCTGGTGTAGAGGGCATTGCATTTTTACTCTATTTTGTGAGCAATTCCTGGAGATTACACCCTTCGCTAGAAGTGGTTCAAGAAGGCAATGCGCCACTTACTTCCCATGGGCAATCAGGATGGGCAATAGGATTGACCATGCCAATGAAGCCCAAGCCCCAACAAATGAATAATAACTTTCATGGTCCTCAAGTTAATTAACATTGAATGATTCTTCGTAGTCCTTTCAGTCTGTTGTAAAATAACTATTTTAACTTTGTTAAATCTAACAAAATGCTGAAAGATTTCTGTTTTTATTTTTTTAATTCTAAATAACCAGTTTAAACATATCTTTATTAAGTTGCAAAGGAGGTTTTAGTTTTACCTTTTCTTCTACATCTCCAGGCTGGTTTGTGATGACCGCATCTCCAATGCTTCCAGGAAACGATGCTTTACAGTTTGCAAGCCACTAATTACAAAGAAAATGCAGTAGTATTTACTTGCTTCATAAAAACATAGGTTCTTACATGCAATAGGCAGCTTGAAAAATTACACGCTTGAGTTAGCAGAAACAACATTAGTGACTTGATGCTATGAAGCTGAAGACAAAGTGCTACAAGCTGTGAGCAAAAGGCAAAGTCCTTTTTACCATGGTCTAGTATCTTAGTGTTTGCATGATTCTGCTGGAGAACTCCCCTGCTAAAGTGAAATATGGGGGTTTGCGGAGTTGTGGGAAATCATGACTTACTGCAATGACACAATGGCATTAAGAGTCTGTGCAGAGAAATTTAAACCCGTTTGTACTGTATATGTTGCAATGTTACAAAATGTTGAGCTTTTAAAAGTCAAGTCTGCAATTTATCCCATCAGATAAAGCATGAAAAGAAGTTTAATTTGACACCTAATTCACTTTCATATCTTCAGTATTTAAAAAGTTATGGCCATTTTCATGCTCAGAAATTAGCATCTTGCTCCCTATTGCTTTCCATTGACTTAACACAAAAGCTGTGATCAAGGACAGTCAAAAGCCCATAACTTTCTTAAAAATTAAGAGAACTGAATGAAATTTTCAGTTATTATAGATTGAAGCATTCTGAAACAAATATGAAATAATCTTACTTGGATGACCTAAAATTAAAGCATATAATTAGTTAGTTACCTAATTGTAGCTAATTACAAAATTCAATTACTAGATCTAAACATCTATCCATTTCATAAGAAAAGGTTAACATTTTTTAAAAGCCTAAGTGTCCAAATAACATTCACACAAGAATTCACAATATAACATGATTTTTAAATCTCATTGTCATTAATTTATAGGCCAAATGGAAGGAATTTAGTGTTTAATTCCCGTAAATTAATGGCCATTTAAATCATCTTGCGAGTGGGATTTTGTGGAACGCGATCAATTGGAACGTTGCGGTTGCGGTGAATTTAAACCCCATATCGGCAGGAAAAACACTACCGTTTCTTATGGGGCCTAAGTCTCCTTTTCGCAACGTGAAATTTTGATTAAATGCATCCTAAGAAGCAAGTTTATATGAAAAAATAAACGGTGTACCTTGCCTTGTCCCCTATGTGAGATCCATCCCGTTGTCTGCGTTGACGGCATTAGAAGATTATTTTAAATTTACTACTGCTATTAAATTATCCTGCGCTCATTTTAATAAACTTAATAAAACGGCAGTTGAAGCGATTTTTCTTCAACAATTAAACAGTCTGTTCAAGTTCGATTTGAATAGTCTGAAGAAAAATTGCATTTTAAACCTGCCCACCTCTCAAAGGCGCCAAAGTCGCGCACACGGCCAGTGGCAGAACTGCAGCGCCGCTGAAAGTAAGTATTGTAACATACCTAGTATATGAACATTTTTGTTTTATGGCCTTCAGAGTAGGAGCCTTTGTGATTTGTGGAGATTTGTGGACCAAAGGGACCATCACTCCCTGACCACTCCCAGGAGCCCATAAAGCTCACATAACCACTCCAGCTGGCAGGCTCCTCTCAAGGTAAAGGGAATGGAAGTTCATTTTCCTTGAGCAGAGTACATCATTGGCATCCTACAGCTTTGACTATAAACTAAAATCTGGAATAATCAAATGCTGAGGAAATTTGGGTTGGCTTTGATCTTCACCTCTACGGATGGAACAGCCCAGGACTACAAACATGCCCAAGGTGGACAGATGTCCACCTAATATTGAATCCAAAATTTAGAATCTCTCACTGCAAAATCTATTGTAATCAGCAGAGACCGATGATCAAACCCAAGTGGGTTTTTTTGGTTCCTGCTGTATCACAATTAATTATATATTTACATTTTTATTTATGTTTATTTATTATATTTAATGGATTATAAATTCCTCGTTACATGTGCTAAACATATGAAATAAAAGCACACAGAACTCCCTTTCTGAATTTCAATTTTATCTAATGATACTAATACTCCAATTTGAGCATCCACTCTTGACGTGAACATATCATGTTTAGATATAAAGTGGTGTTCTTGAGTAACAGATTGTACAGTTCCAATCATAGAGCAGAACTGGATGCTTTAGAGGGATATGTGCCAAACATGAGCTGGTTAGTTAGTTTAGTTTATTGTCATGTGTACCGAGGTTTGTTGCATGCTAACAAAGTAGCTAGGTGGGACTAGTGTAGATGGGGCATCTTGACCAGCATGGGCAATGGTTGGTCCAAGGGTCGGTTTTTGTGCTGTATGACTCTATAACTCAATCATCTTTTCATACCAGTGGAACGTTTTCCCAATAAAGGATCATAGAAACATAAATAATAGGTGCAGGAGGAGGCCTATCATGCTGTAATTCCACTAAGGAACATTTCAATGTTATGGTCAAATTTGGTGCATTCTGCATTACAAATCTATTGGGGGACACATTGAGATCTACAAACACCTTTCATATTTATTTTGTGCCACAAAGAACCAGATGTTAATGAACTCCATTTAATAAAGGAGATGGGAAATACAATGCTACATTTACAATCATATTTCCAGCAAATAAACATGCCATGGTAGTACACTTTAGCTTGAGTTAAATATGCATTCTTCAATATAGTCTTAAAAGTAACAAACCAATTGGGCAGCTTCTTTCTTGTTGTTGTATGTATCCAAATATTCCTGTAGTTCCAAAACATTGAATTTCAGCCTTTCGAGAAGCCCACAAGAAATCAGCTGTAGAAGAGATGGTTGACAGCAATAAAAATTACAATGAATATATTGATAATAGATATACAATACAATAAACTTTTTTTCTGTTAGGAACTTTGGTTTCTGCAGCCATACAATAAAATGAAACAATTTTACAAGACACACAACCAACTCAATTCACACAGACATCCATCACAGTGAATCTCCTCCTCACTGTGATGGAAGGCAAAGTCCTGTCTCTCCCCTGCTCTCCATCCTCTCCCGATGTTAAAGCCCCCAGCGGGCAATGGCAATCTTGGTCCCGTGGCCGTTAAGGCCTCGCCCCCGATGTAAGGCCCTGCTCAATGGTCTTAATCTTGGAGCCCCCGGGGGGCGATGGCAAGTCCCGCGGCCTTTAAAGCCACGCCGGGCGATGTCAGGCCCCGCTCTGGGTCATTTTCAGCCCCGCAACTCGGACAGGAGAAGGTGCCACAGCGGGAGCTCCGAAAAGCGGTCTAACCCCAGGGTCCCGTGAGCTCCCACTGTCACCGTCCGCAGGCCTGCAGCTGCAACCGCCGAGCTCCGAAACCCGGTCGCAGCCGCGCGCCACCACAGCTCCCCATGCTCCGAGGCCGGCCAGCCCCACGATGGCAAGTCCGCAGGCTCCGCGACTGGCCGCTCCACGGTGCTAGGCCCCAACGACAACGGAGACCCGACAGGGAAAAGGTCGGCTTTCCCGTGCAGGGAAGAGACCAAAAGTTTCTCTCCCCCCCCCCACATACAAACAGCCAAAAAAAAGACAATAACCACTACACATTAAACAAGACAAAAAAAAAGGACAGACGGACTGCAGGGGCCGCTGCCGCGAAGTGCAGCCCACAATGACATCATTGTATGAAAAGCATACATAGATCGTGGAATGGATTTCTGCTTCATGAAATTGAAAGAAGCAAAGGAGTCCGCAGAGTTAAGAACTTAAACATTACTTAAATAATAAGGAAGTAATAATTAAATGAAAACATGTTAGTCAGTAGATACTCACCGTTTCAGCATCTAGGAAAATTGTGGGACAATCTGAACAAGAGGTGAGC
This sequence comes from Okamejei kenojei, assembly GCA_035221665.1. NCBI lineage: Eukaryota > Metazoa > Chordata > Chondrichthyes > Rajiformes > Rajidae > Okamejei > Okamejei kenojei. The sequence goes on along the minus strand of CM069136.1, from coordinate 73,650,437 downwards.
ACCTCTGAAGAACTCATAAATTTTGATCCTATTCCTCTCAGACTGTCCCCAAGGAAACTTGCTGCATCCCAGGTTAGGGAACAAAACTTTTTCTGAATGCACTGAAAAATAATTCACAGCATTTATTTACTTGTATGTATATTTTCAATTTTAAGTTCTATCAACATGTATTATCAATTGATTTTTCACCCTAAACTGATGCTTGGAGACAGAGGATGTAGGCGAGGTACTAGACAAGCTCTTTGCATTTGCATTCACCAAGGAGACGGACATGGAGGACAGTCAGATCAATTCAGGGTGTATTAATATTAGGGGCGGCACAGTGGCGCAGCGGTCGAGTTGCTGCCTTACAGGGCCTGAGACCCAGGTTCAATCCTGACTATGGGCGTTGTCTGTACGGAGTTTGTATGTTCTCCCTGTCACCATGTGGGTTTTCTCTGGATGCTCCGGTTTCCTCCAACACTCCAAAGATGTGCACGTCCGTAAGTTCATTGTTTTCTGTAAACTGCACCTAGCGTGTGGGACGGACCTGGTGTACAGGTGATCACTGGTCGGCGTGGACTTGGTGGTCCGAAGCACCTGTGTCCACGCTGTATCTCTAAACAAAATTGTTAATTCAGAAACAATGGTTCTGAACTTAAAGAAAGGTAACTTTGAGGGTATGAGACGTGAATTGGCAAGATTGACTGGCAATTAATTGTAAAAGGGTTGACGGTGGAGGACACCCCCAAGACTGCTGGTTCAGGGACTTTGTTTAAGAAGTGAGGAAATTATAGACTGGTGAGCCTCACATCAGAAACTAGTGGAGAAGATTCTTAGGGATGGAGACGTTTAACATTCGGAAGAGAATGGGCAAATTAGAAACAGTCAGTGGGGCAGGACATGTGTTACAAACTTGATGGGAAATGTTTTGAGGAGGTGATGAACGTGATTGATGAGGGTAAGGCAATGCATGTTAACTATATGGACATTAAGAAGGCATTTGACAAGGTCCCTCATGGTAGGTTGATCCACACAATTAAGATGCATGGGATCCACCTGCGATTGAATTCAAACTGGAAGACAGAGGGTAATGATAGAAGGGTGTATTCTGGCTGGAGGTCTGTGACCAATGGTGTTCCACAGGGATCCGTCCTGGGGCCTCTGTTGTTTGTGATGCAAATGGATGAGATTGGACGAAAATGGAGATGGGTTGGTGAGTGAAGGGCCTGTCTCACTTGGGCATCATTTGCGCGTCATTTACGTGACATAATTTATGTGTCACGACGCGCACGTGATGCATTACGCGCGCATGGTGCATGGTGACGTAGGCAGTGAGGCGCGTCGTGCACGGCGCCCCAGGATTTTGGGATTCACAACATCTTCGCGCGCCACCTGCGTGACACGCAAATGACACCAGAGTGGGACAGGCCCTTAAGCTGACAGATCACACAAAAACTGGTGGAGTTGCATACAATGAAGAAGGTTGTCAAATGAAACAATGGGATTTAGATTAGTTACAGATAGGGGTGGAGAAATGGCAAATGGGGTTTAAACCGAACAACTGTGAGGTGTTGTACTTTGGGAGACTGAATGTTTGGAGAAAGTACACAGTTAATGGCAAGACCCATAACAGCATTAATATACCGAGGGATCTTGGGGGTTCAAGTCCATAGCTCCCTGATAGTCACAACACAAGGAGATAGAGTGGTAAAGAAGGCATATGGTATGCTGGCCTTCATTGTCAAGGCATTGAGTGCAAGGATCAGGAAGTCATGATGCAGCTTTATAGGACATTGTTTAGGTTGCATTTGGAGTATTGTGTGTTCTGGTCACACCCATTACTGTACAGGAAGGAAATGGAGACCTTCGAGAGGATGCAGATGAGGTTTATCAGGATACTACATAGATTAGAGAGTATTCGCTATAAAAAGAGGTTGGACAAAAATGGATTGTGTTCTCTAGAACATTGGAGGTTGAGGGGACACCTGAGAGAGGTCTATAAATTATGAGAGGCTCAGATGGAGTAGACAGTCAGAATCTTTTTTCCCCAGGGTTAAAACATCAAATACTATAGAACAGAAGGAGAAAGTTTAATGGAGATGTGTGAGGAGAAGTTTTGTACTGAGGGTGGTAAGTGTTGGGAATGCATTGCGGGGGTGATGGTGGAAGGTTGAATGTAAGGAAAAAAAATAAAATGTTTGTGTCGTTTGCAAATATGCAAGACCTTTAACAGCACTGATGTACAGAGGAATCTTGGGGTTTGTCCATAGTGCACTGAATAGTAGCAACACAAGTAGATAGAGTGGTAAAGATGGCGCATGGTATACTTGCTTTTATTGGTCAGGGCATTGAATATAAGAATCAGGAGGTCATGATGCAGGTTTATAAGACTTCATAGGACTTTGGTTAGGTTGCATCTGGACTACTGCGTGCAGTTCTGGTCACCCCATTACACGAAGGATGTGGAGGCTTTGAGGAGAGTGTTTATGTGTGGAGGAGGTTTATCAGAATGATGCCTGGATTAGGGAACATTAGCTACAGGCTGATGCATCTCATCTCACCAACCTCCACAGTCCTTGAGTTTAAAGGTCTGCTCAGGTATTAAGCTAATATACTTGCCCAAACTGGTATAACAATGCCCAGATAAACATGACCCAAACCTGAATGTGGAGTATCTTCCACATATGACTGATGCATCTTCAGGAGAGCTAAAATAACATTGCTATGCTGCACATACATTGTTCTTGATCAAGAACAGTGTTGATGTACAGTAATACTAAGCTAGTCAACCTGGGTTAAGGTATAAGACAGTCATACCATGGACCAAACTAACCTGAATCTGAACATAGCATAGCCCAACCTGACACTGAATATAGAACAGCACAGCACAGGAACAGGCCCTTTGACCCACGATGCCCATGCTGAACATAAGGTTATGTTAAACTAATCTCTGCCAGCATGTGATCCCTATCGCTCCATTCCCTGCATACCCATTGCCTATTTAATGCTTTAGTTTTAGATTTACAGCATGGAGATAGGCCTTTCAGCCCACTGAGTCCACACTGACCAGTGATCATCCATACATGAATTCTACTCTGCACACTATGGACAATTAACCTACAAACCTGCACGCATTTGAGATGTGAGAGGAAACCGGAGCATCCGGAGGAAACCCACGTGGTCACAGGGAGAACATACTAACTTCGTATAGGCAGCACCCATATTCTGGATCGAACCCGGATCTCTGGCGCTGCAAGGCAGCAACTTTACCGATGTGTCATCATGCCACTGGGCCTTACATGGTCAATATCTTGACTTACAAGTCAGTAATTCAAAGCAGCTGGAATAGGTCAAAATGTAATGCTGATGCAATTGCCATGATAGTATATGTCTGGAAGAGCAAAGATGTCAAAGAAAGCAAATGAAACATTTTAAAATCTGCACATGCTAGAAATTTGGAATAATGACAGAAAATGCTGGAAACTTAGCATGTCAGGCAGCATCTGCGGAAAAAGAGCTAATGTTTCAGAGCTGTGAGAGTCCCAGACCTGAAACATTATGCGTTTCTCTTTTCATAGATGCTGCATGATTTCCAAATTAAGTTTAGTTTAAGACAGAGCAGGGAAGCAGAGCAGAGCTTTGGTCCACAGAGTCCACGCCAACCACTGATCACCCGTTCACACTAGCGCCATGTTATCCCACACACTCATCCACACCTTACACACTAGGGACAATTTATCGAGGCCAAATTAACACACACCCCTACGCCTTTATGATGTGGGAGGAATCCTGAGTATCCGGAAGAAACCCATGCGGTCACAGGGAGAACGTACAAACTTAACAGTTAACACCCGAGGTCAGGATCGTATCCGGGTCTTAGGTGCTGTGAGACAGCGACTCTACCTGCTGCACCACTGAGCCGCCAGCTTTTTCCAAGATTTGCAATTTTTATGCCAGATATATTAGCACTATTTTAAATGTTTAAGAAATATACAGGATTGGTGGTAATTAATTGTGCTATAAATGAGTTACTTCCACAAAATTGTCAATAAATAAGTGTCATTTAAGCCAGGGAACAATACCATGGAGGGTCCCAACCCAAATGTTACCTATCTATATTTCACAGAGATGTTGCTGACTCGCTGAGTCACTCTAGCACTTTGAGTCTTCTTTATAACTATACATGAAGTTTCACCGTCCATTCATTCAACACTATCATAGTGCAGCCAGTATTCAAGCAATAGGGCAACCTTTTGTATACCATGGCGGATTCTCACCTGAAACAGCGAAGAGAAGACATGAAATGTATGGACTGCGCATGAGCCATCAGAGTCAGACATGAGTTGATTGATATGTGAGCGCCATGCCTCTTCTGCATCGTCACATGCTTTAGGCTGAAATGCGGCAAGAATTGCAGAAAAGAAAGGCGAAGGAGGGGGTGATGAACGGAGCTCGTGAAGCCCAAGTCTATCCCCTTCAGCAAAACTGCAAGAAAGTAACATAAGCATCATGTGGTGAGACTTGAGAAATGAGTAAGTCCTTCAAGCTAAAGACTTACTCAGTTGCAGCCAGCTAGAGACCTGCTGGGATCTCATCTGGAGTCAGATTAATAAGTTAATCCTGTCAGTGCCTCCTTCAAACTCATTGCTCACCACCACTTTTTGTCCCAAATCTGGCAACCTTGTTTATTAGTAGATTTATTTGGCAGCATGTTTCATTATAAAATGTGCAGGATGAATGGAGATCAATGGGAGAGGAAAATTATTGCACCTTCACCTTTGTAATGATAGTAAGATGGAAATTGGATGGAGATCAAAGGAAAGGTAACAATTGCCAATAACCAAAGACCATGAAATAAGATTTGGATGTTCCACAGGTCAGCTCTCAAATGATTCATGAGTAACATTGTGAAGCTAGAGCTTTTGTCTCTATCTATGCACTCGAGACAAATTCACAACAAAACTTATACTGATCTAGAAATCATGCTCTGTCAAAAACCATGCATAAAAGGATACCTTGTGAGCAGTTTTGCACAGTCCCCAGATTCCATCGACCTCAAATCCCTAAATTCCACAAGGACGTGCCTCTAAGGTCTTCTGTCTTTGGAATGAATTTGAGATCAGAGTAGGAATGGGGAGAAATGTGGGGTGGGGGCTGTGAAGAAGATGGGAGAAAGAGAAGAGGATGGGAGAAAGGGAAGGATCTGACTCTGGACATGTCTAGGGAAAGGTTGTGCTAGCAGCTTGTTTTTGAGATGATTGTACCAGTTGAACCAACGTTCCTGCTATCTTTAAGGATTTGTGTATATAATCACTACAAGGTCACTGTTCATTTATACTCAGCAAAATCATGCCACTGTAATTGTCCTCCTATATTAGTCCTTCCAACTCCAAACTTTCTTGGACCATGGAAACCATGTTTCGGCCCACTTCACCATTCCATCTCAGTCATCCTTTAAGTCTCCAATTATCTTTTCACTCTCTATGATGCTGCCAAGTTAAATGCTTTAACTCTGGTCTAAAACATCAATATTTACTGAAGGCCATGTAAAGTTTATTTAAACCTTGAAAGTCCCGACTGACTGACATCTCCTTCACCCTTTTCTTCTGGTTCTGTTATTTCAAGGCTGAAACTGTCATTGCCCTCAAGAGCTGAGGGAAGTTCACTTGTAGATCCAGAAAGATCATCCTCCTCAGTCATAAACTCGATTTCCTGCAAGAAATTAAGGTCCAAGAATTACAAACACCAAATTAAACTAATAAACTGTTTAAGTTATAGTACTAAGCGAAACAAAAGCTAGCAAAAGACAAGATTCTCATTCTAATTTTGTCATAAAATTCAGATCGCTGGTTATTAGTAATAGATTTCAAATATCTACAGCCTACAAATGACTGAGAACGATAACAATATAAATTAAGACCCGATAGCTCATTAAAAGCTGTACAATATTTTCAAATTAATACCACATTTTGTCTCTTTCAAAATAGCAGTGATAAGATTTGGCATGAGTGCAATTAGCAATTATGATTATTTTTTGTCTTAATTTCTGCAATTATCATATTTTAAGGTACCAGATTAAGAACATGCAGGTTTATAGATCTGGGCAAATAAGAGTATACACATTATTTTTAATACTTTACATTGAAATGATTATACATGGCAAAATCTAACAAAATTGAAAGGATTGCTTCTTATTTAGCAATTGTTTTGTGCTTAGCAAGGCCTGTGGAATGCCAGTTCCTCATTTTAATGAGATCTAAGAACTAATTGCCCAATATCCCTTAATACATCTGGTTTACAAGATTCTATGAATCTCATTAAGGAGCTAATTATTTTGGGCATGGAATATGACTGCGGTAAAAGTGGAAAGAGATGTCACACACATTTCTTTCCACTTAAACCACTTATTTCCTTATGAATCCTACACAAGGTTAATTCCCGGGATGGCGGGGCTATCATATGTTGAAAGAATGGAGCGACTGGGCTTGTATACACTGGAAGTTAGAAGGATGAGAGGATATCTTATTTAAACATCTAAGGTTATTAAGGGATTGGACACGCTAGAGGCAGGAAACATGTTCTCGATGTTGGGGGAGTCCAGGACCAGGAGTCACAGTTTACGAATAAGGTTAGGCCATTTAAAACGGAGATGGGGAAAAACTTTTTCACGCAGAGAGTTGTGAATCTGTGGAATTCTCTGCCTCAGAAGGCAGTTGAGGCCAATTCTCAGGATGCTTTCAAGAGAGAGTTAGATAGAGCTCTTAAAGAGAGCAGGGTCAAGGATATGGGGAGAAGGCAGGAACGGGGTACTGATTGTGGATGATCGTGGATTGTGGATTGTCGAAGGGCCGAATGGCTTCCTCCTGCACCTATTGTCTATTGTCTATCATTCTTTTTAATTTCCACATCATGCCAAAGGAATCTACAAGACAAACTATATAAGAAACTAAGCAAACAGGACAGGCCTTATGTTACAGATTGAGGTTTATTGCATAGGAAGGAAGTGCAGTTGCTGGTTTACACCAAAGATAGACACAAAATGCCAGAGTAACTCAGCAGGTCAGGGAGTATCTCTGGAGAAAATGAATAGGTGACGTTTGAAGAAGGGTCAATGGTAAGCACTTTGTCTTATTCACATAGTGTTTTTTGAAAGATCAGATGATGAGGCATCAACCAGTGCCAGAAAGATCACCAAAAATGAACTTGAGTTTACATGAACGTCGCATGCCTAGATGTTCCCATGCACAATAAAGGGGGTGTTGACTACGTCAGTCTCTGCTTCGACTACGTCAGTCGATGTAGAAGCAGAGTGCTAAACTTTGATCATAATGCCTCAGCTAAAATGCTCAGTTGTGCCTGACGTGTGGCATGAAACACAGAGAGCATGTAGTTACTGAAGCTGGATATGGAGTGGGGGTAGACACAAAATGTTGGAGTAACTCTGAATCAGGCAGCATCTCAGGAGAAAAGAAATAGGTGAGGTTTCTGATCAATACCCTTCTTCAGACTGAGAATCAGGGGAGAGCGAAACTAGAGGTATGAAAAGGTACAGAACAAATCAGAGCCGGCGCCAATTACTCAAGATAGGTGGAGCTCACAACAGTCCATGGTTGGCTGTGGAAGAGGTGATAATGAAGGAATACAAACAGTGAAACTAGCGAGATGACTAGGATGGGGGCGGATCAGACAGAGAGAGGGAGAGAGAGAGAGTGCAAGGGTTACTTGAAATTAGAGAAATCAATATTCATACTGCTGGGTTGTGAGCTGCCCAAGCGAAATATGAGATGCTGTTCCTCCAATTTGTACGTGGCCTCATGCTGACAGTGGAGGAGGCACAAGACAGAAAGGTCAATATGGGAATAGGAAGGGGAGATGAAATGTTTGGCAACTGGGAGATAGAAACATAGAAACATAGAAATTAGGTGCAGGAGTAGGCCATTCGGCCCTTCGAGCCTGCACCGCCATTCAATATGATCATGGCTGATCATCCAACTCAGTATCCCGTACCTGCCTTCTCTCCATACCCTCTGATCCCCTTAGCCACAAGGGCCACATCTAACTCCCTCTTAAATATAGCCAATGAACTGGCCTCAACTACCCTCTGTGGCAAAGAGTTCCAGAGACTCACCACTCTCTGTGTGAAAAAAGTCTTTCTCATCTCGGTTTTAAAGGATTTTCCCCTTATCCTTAAGCTGTGACCCCTTGTCCTGGACTTCCCCAACATCGGGAACAATCTTCCTGCATTTAGCCTGTCCAACCCCTTAAGAATTTTGAAAGTTTCTATAAGATCCCCTCTCAATCTCCTAAATTCTAGAGAGTATAAACCGAGTCTATCCAGTCTTTCTTCATAAGACAGTCCTGACATCCCAGGAATCAGTCTGGCGAACCTTCTCTGCACTCCCTCTATGGCAATAATGTCCTTCCTCAGATTTGGAGACCAAATCTGTACGCAGGTGTGGTCTCACCAAGACCCTGTACAACTGAAGTAGAACCTCCCTGCTCCTATACTCAAATCCTTTTGCTATGAAAGCTAACATACCATTCGCTTTTTTCACTGCCTGCTGCACCTGCATGCCTACTTTCAATGACTGGTGTACCATGACACCCAGGTCTCGCTGCATCTCGCCTTTTCCTAATCGGCCACCATTTAAATAATAGTCTGCTTTCCTGTTTTTGCCACCAAAGTGCATAACCTCGCATTTATCCACATTATACTGCATCTGCCCAACATTTGCCCACTCACCCAGCCTATCCAAGTCACCTTGCAGCCTCCTAGCATCCTCCTCACAGCTAACACTGCCCCCCAGCTTAGTGTCATCCGCAAACTTGGAGATATTGCCTTCAATTCCCTCATCCAGATCATTAATATATATTGTAAATAGCTGGGGTCCCAGCACTGAGCCTTGCGGCACCCCACTAGTCACTGCCTGCCATTGTGAAAAGGACCCGTTTACTCCTACTCTTTGCTTCCTGTTTGCCAGCCAGTTCTCTATCCACATCAATACTGAACCCCTAATGCCGTATGTTTTAAGTTTGTATACTAATCTCTTATGTGGAACCTTGACGAAGGTCTTCTGGAGGTCCAGATATACCACATCCACTGGTTCTCCCTTATCCACGCTACTAGTTACATTCTCGAAAAATTCCACAAGGTCGCATAGGTCAAGGCAGACTGAACATAGGCTTTCAACAAAACAATCACCCAGTCTGCACTTGGTCTCGCCAATATATAGGAGTGCACACCGAGAACAGCGGATACAGTAGGTGAGGTTGGAGGAGGTGCAAGTGAACCAAAATCTCCTTTTGGTGTGGGTGGTTCTGGATCAGACACAGGAAAATGGGCCTGGTACCAGTAACTAGCAGTTGTGACTTAAGGAGGAGTGGTGGGGTAACATTTTGGAACTGGCAGTTTTTGGTTGACAGGGTCTTTGAGGAATATAAACCAAGCAGGAAAGAAATCAAATGGGGAACTAAAAGAAACTTTGCAGTGTATTCCTGCCTTGTGTTTCCAGATTTGATACTGGAAATTTCATGCTGTGTAACTTTGTGATGATCAAGGATTACAACTTACTCTCACCCAAGTTGCTGAAACCAGTCACATTCCCAGTGGGGAGGTTCAGCATAAGTCTACTTTCTAGTTTAAGTATGTTAATAGAAACCAGTACAGAACCTCCAGCCATATGATATTCAAAAATCATCTTAAAACACCCTCATTCTGCAACATATGTTAAAAAAGCTATGAAATTATTAAATTACTTATTATTGAATATACAACATATTATTGAATAAGATTTTAGTTTAGTTTAGAGAAACAGCGCGGAAACAGGCCCTTCGGCCCATCGAGTCTGACTAGCGATCACCCCGTACTATTCTACACACTAGGAACACTTTATAATTTTACCAAAGCCAATTAACCTACAAACTTGTATGCCACAGAGAGAACACACAGAGAGAACCCATGCGGTCATGGGGAGAACATACAAACTCCATTCGGACAGCAGCCTTAGTTTTGTTGGTCCCCCCACCAAACGGGCCTCTGGCACTGTAAGGCAGCAGCTTTATGAGTTAATTTCCAGTTGTGAAAACCAGATGTAAATTGGAATAAGTGTCATGTTTCAAACAATCTATTTTTATCTTGGAGTACAAGACTCATTATAATTTTACATTTCAACAGAGCATTTATAAATTCATTTCTCACCAACCTTAACATCAGAAAAAGTATCACGCTCTCAGAGGGCTGTCGATTATATCCACTTGTGTGTGAAATGTCATTGGTATTGTTTGAAGTCTCAGGATGTAATATTTTAGCAGGGTACCAGCGAGCGTGTCCTTGGGGCAATATGCATAAGCACATAGTATTCCCCCAGCCACCACAGATTCAATATTGCACATGCAGACAATCACCAATGATGTTATGGTCACATGGTTAACAGGATAAGGATTAACCTCAACCCAACCAATCTTATTTTATAATTACCGCAGCTTTTCAAATTTGTGTTTAGGGGTTAGGTACAAATAAACCACTGGCAGTTCTAAGAATTGATTTTTTAATGTACCAACTCTTTAATGATCATCTCCCAGTACCAAGAAAAGTTAAGCAAAGGATAATAATATACATGCACACCCACACATTCTCAAGCACGGGAGAATAAATACATGCATAGCCATTCATCAGCAAACCACCTAAATCAAAGCCTACCTATACCACTTAATCCCAAAATAATTGTAGAGAGAAAATTGGAAATGTTATTTTAAAATGAACATTCATTGTCATGCCACCAAAGCGCTTTCACCTTTGACCTCTCAGGGACCTGCTGGTTTGAGTCATCAGCCAAAGAGACTTCCAAACTAGGTGTCCTTGTGTTTACTGAAGGTGGGTCCAGGGAGGCCGTGTCACCAGATGTGGACAGTGCATCCATGTGATTTGTGTCCTCGACAGGAGCAAAATTCATCAGCTGCACAAGATAATTTTAACAAGAGGTTATCAGCACAACCTTGAGGTTTTAACATTTTAATGTCATGCATGCACTCACGTCAACCTTTCATGTGTGAAATTCTGGTGTTTATGGGAGTTGTATTCTGCTTCTGAAATTTAGTTACATTAAGACAAAGCAATCATATTTTTTAAAGCCAAATACAAGACACACATGCTAAATTTCTAATCCATAATATTCAGCAAAATACTGTTGCATAGTGCAACACAATTAAAAGCTGCTACTTGTAGTTATTACTTCTGAAAAAGGGTTCTGACCCCCAAACGGCACCTATTCCTTTTCTCCAGAGATACAATTGGACAAGTACATGGATAGGACAGGTTTAGAGCATTGTGGGCCAAATGCAGGCAGGTGGGATTAGTGTAGATGGGACATGTTGGTCGGTGTGGGCAAATTGGGCTGAAGGGTCTGTTTCTGTGCTGTATGACTATGCTGCCCGATCTGCTGAGTTATTCAAGAATTTTGTGTCTATCGCTAAAGGCTACGGCTATTGGTTTTAGAGGGTTTCACACTATGAAGAAAACAGACAGGGTCTTTGAGGAATATAAACCAAGCAGGAAAGAAATCAAATGGGGAACTAAAAAGCCTAGGCCATGAAATGTCATTGGTAGTTGGACTAAAGGAAATCCCAAGGCTTTTTTTATATACAATAAAATTAAGAGGTAAACTAGGGAGAGGGTAGGATCACTCAAGGATAAAGGCAGGGATTTATATTTGAGTTAGAGGATGCAGGCGAGGAACTAAAACAGTACTTTGCATCAGTATTCACCAAAGAGAAGGGCATGGCGGGAAGTGAGATCAGTGTGGGGTATATTAATATTCTAGGACAATTTGAGATCAAAAAGGAGGTGCAGTTTGGTCTCTTGAAGAGTATTAAGGTGGATAATCCCCGAGGACCTGTGGAATCTTACCCAGTTTATTGGGAGAGGCAAGAGTGGACAAAGGTGAAGATCTTTGTATTCCTCTAGCTATAGGCAAGATGGTTGGACTTCAACAAGGCCTTTAAGATAGTGGTTCACTTGCTAATGAACTGCCTATCGCATGTGGAGAATTATTAAAGGGAACAGGAGAAACAACTTTTTTTAAAAAATCAAATATACCTACATTCAGAAACCACATTAAATTGTTTACACACTGTAGTTTCATGCCTAGTATTACAAAAATATTAACTTATATGCAATAAATATTACTTTATGGTTCTTTTCATATCTGCATAAAATATAAAACATTGACATACTAGTTGTGACCGCGCCAGAATTTGGCTTGCTGTGAGCGTTTCCTCTTCAGAAGATTCATCTGAATCTTCATGATTAATTTTATTTAGACTTGGTGTGCTTCCTGAAAGTTGGCTCTGCTCCAGAAGCAGCATATCTCCCTTGCCTAGGCTATCTAGCGAACGCCTCCGTACTCCCCAATTAAAGGTATCCATACTCTCGCCCTGAAAGAGAAAGACAGCTGAACATAACTCAGGTACTGGTGGTGAATACTGGTGGTGAATGCGTATTCTCTACTATTTAACAAATATTTGCATAAACAATATAAATTATCTAAATATGAGACCACGAATACATTTTTCCAGCCGTACAAATCCAGGCACTGTGGTAAAACTTTTTCTACCATCTTCAGACATTGATTTCCACTGATTTTAATAGGTTGCTCTCAGCAGTTAATCTATTATCATTAATCTAATAATCTACTATTATCTATAGATGCACCACAGAAAGCATTCTATCGTGATGCATCATAGCATGGTTTGGGAACAGTTCCATCCTAGATAGCAAGAAATTGCAGAGAATTTTGTATGCAGTACAGAACCTCCCATGAACTCCATCTACGCCCCACACTGCCTCTGCAAGGCCACCAGCATAATCAAGGACCAGTCTCACCCCGACCACTCCGTCTTTTACACTCCCCTCAAGAGGTACAGAAGTGTGAAAAAAGCATACCTCCAGATTCAGGGACAGTTTCTTCCCCGCTGTTATCAGGCAACTGAACCATCCTATCAAAATCTAGAGAAAGGTCATGAGCTACTATCTACCTCATTGGAAACTCTAGGGCTATCTTTAAGCAGACTTTACTGGACTTTGTCCTTTATCAGATATCTGTACACTGAGGATGGCTCGGTTGTAATTGTGTAGAGTCATGATACACGATTGTAATCATGCATAGTCTTTCTGCGGCCTGGTTAACCTGCAACAAAAGCTTTTAATTGTGCCTCGATACACGTGACAATGAAAATAAACTAAACTATTAATCTGATCATCTACTAATATTGTTGTTTTTCTATTATAAATAATGGCAGCAGGGATCTTCTGGGATTTAAGGAGGTTTGCAGACCGTTAACAGTTGATTGTAGGATTACTGACTCACAATTTGATATTGGGGCAAGCACTGTCACTTTTGGAGGCCCTTTCAGTACCACAAAAATTGTATTAGGCAAAGTATTACTATGTCCACTTATTAGTCTAGAGGCCTGGCTAAAATCACTTCCATTATAATAAATACTGATACTCTGTCAGTACTGGCTGACATTTGTGAACAGAGGCAGAAGTCAAACATTAAAGGGAAAATGTCAGGAGATCACTTTTAGAATTATTTGCAATATTTTTGACTGGTTTGAAATAATTCTCTCAGGTAGCACTGAATGGCAAGTGTAACATTCATTACCAAAGTCCAATGGGCCACCATAATGGTTTCTAGGTCATATGAATGGCTTAAAGTCCTGATAAGATATTGTGGGTGTGCGTCTGCCTGCTTTCCTTGTTTCCTGGCCCTTTATAAAACTGGCGTAAATTGAATTTAGCTGCTGCCACTTGCAGGCAGTAAATAGCACTGTTCGGAAACTTTCGTAACTTTGTTGGAGCTAAAACGTGGCGACACTTGTGTACTGCCTAGGTGAGGTCTGCTATATAATTTTACCGGGTTGTATGCAAAACAAAGCTTTCACTGTATCTAGGTACATGTGACAATAAAGTATAATTGAATTTAGTTTTGTTTAGAGATACAGCATGGAAATAGGCCCTTCCGCGCACCGACCAACGATCCCTGCACATTAACACTATCCCACACACATCAGGGACAATGCACACTTATACCAACCCAATTTACCTACATACCTGTACGTCTTTGGTGTGTGGGAGGAAACTGAGATCTCAGAGAAAACTCACGTGGTCACAGGGAGAACGTACAAACTCCATACAGACAGCACCCATAGTCGGGATCGAACCCGGGTCTCCGGCGCTGCAAGGCAGCAACTCTACCTCTGCGCCACCATGCCTTCCTTAATTGAATCATTGAAATTTATCCTGGATTATCATACTGTTGCTACTTAAAAATTGTGCAAACCCAGTTCTTTTCGTCTTTTTACAAGAGTAAGATCTTCATGTAGACCTTTTGAGAAGCTTCTGACACGAATATGTATGAGCCGTAATGGCAGCAAGGCAAGCATGAAAACAGCTAATATTATTGCATGGCTTCCTTAAAGCAGGGGGGACTGCTCGGCATCAAGCTAATTTCCACAGCTACTGCGGAAATCCATCATATTGCCAAGAACTTTTATTTTCTTTCAAATATGCTAGGAATACTTTAGACTACTTTAGGAATACTTTAGACCCAAGTAGACTTTAGGAGAGCTCCCCCTCCCATCCCCCCCATTCACCATCAACAACACCACAGCCACATCTGTGGAGTCTTTTAAGTTCCTTGGAACCATCATCTCCAAGGACCTTAAATGGGAGGGCCATCATCGACTTCACAGTCAAAAAGGCCCAACAGAGGATGCACTTCCTGCAGCAGCTGAGGAAAATCAATCTGCCACAGGCAATGGTGGTCCAATTCTATACTGCCATTGTAGAATCTGTCCTTGCCTTCTCCATCATTGTCTGGTTTGGCTCAGCCACCAAACACGATATCCAAGCGCGACATGCAGCGAATCATTCGATCAGCTAAGAAGGTTGTTGGCTGCAACCTTCCCCCCATTGACGAACTGTACACTGCAGGGCCAGGAATCGAGTGGTTAAGATCATCTCTGACCCCTCTCACCCTGGCCACAAACTCTATGAAGCACTTCCCTCTGAAAGGCGACTCCGGACTGTCAAAGCCACCACAACCAGACATAAAAGCAGCTTTTTTCCCCCAAGAGCAGAAGCTGCACTCAATAACCAAAAGTCTGTAGCCTCCTTTTGCTCTGGTATTTTATTTCATTCACATGTTGAAACTATAATGTTTTATTCTTAATGTTTTAATGTTTTATGTTTTATTCTTAATTGTTTACTGTATGTCGCATTGTTATTTGCGAGCGGAGCACCAAGGCAAATTCCTTGTATGTGTACATACTTGGCCAATAAACTTATTAATTCATTCATTCAGTTATTCATATCAATCAACAAAACTATTATAAATACATCCATAATATTGCTATACACAATTCTACGCGAGCAATGTTTTTAAAGAGACAGAGAGAGAGAGAGAGAGAGAGAGAGAGAGAGAGAGAGAGAGAGAGAGAGAGAGAGAGAGAGAGAGAGAGAGAGAGAGAGAGAGAGAGAGAGAGAGCGCTATTGAAAGATCCTGCTTTACTCAGCAACTGCCATAAAAGTATGTTACAAATGCACTAACAAGGAATTTGCCCACTTAGCAAAGTACAACCTTTGCAAATAACAATTGACAACTTGAAAGTGCAAGCTTCATGCGGAAGCCTTAAAAATCTTTGTTTTTGAAATAAAATGACTGCAAAATGTTATTAAAAGAATATCTGTTCGGAGCAGCCAAAAATGAAAATCTATCCTTGTATATATTGTACAAAGGACTCTACTTTACATGCACTTAAAGCGTTTCCCAATAAGGCATTGTTGTTGTACAGAACATAATGCAACGAGCTGAGGAATGCAGCACAAACATTGCACTGACAGACTACAACACATCACCAAAGCTACACAATGGAAATCTTACCTGCAGTTCCTAGACAGCAATAAAGAGTGAAAAAAAACATTATAATTTTTGATTTCAAATATAAAATATATTATCACTTTCTACAGAACCAAAATTCATTTTTGGATCTCCATTGTTGACATTTCCTTATACTATAAAATAGGTGACAAAATAGAACACCTTTGAAGAGCATGCTGTTGCCTTTCATGAGATGAATTTATATTAATTCCTTGTTTTTATTTTTCTTGGAAATGCATCATTTTGTTTTACTGCTCTCTAGAGTTGTTTAAGCTTATTTGAGAACACTTTATTTTTGCAATAGCCGTAAGCTGATGGTCAAAACAAAAAGTCCACCCTAATTAGGTATTTTTTGAGCTCTACTA
Organism: Okamejei kenojei; assembly: GCA_035221665.1. NCBI lineage: Eukaryota > Metazoa > Chordata > Chondrichthyes > Rajiformes > Rajidae > Okamejei > Okamejei kenojei. Next base: position 73,634,152 of record CM069136.1, on the reverse strand, counting down.
AACTATTTATTTTTAAATGTTTAAGTTGGGTATATACATTTGAACTTCATCAACATTTATTTGAAAAGATTATTGCGTCCCATTATATTTTATAACCATTATTTTAAACAATTCATCCTTTTCAGATAATTGGATTCTGTATTATTATTTTTACTATAAAAGAGGGTGAGATTAAAATTTTAAATAGTCTAGGGGGAATGTAACAACATATTATGGAATCTAATATGACAGAGTGAAACCGACCAGTATAGCTTTGGGTTGTGTGTATGAATGGGGATACCTGCAAGACCTGAGCTTGGTACAGTGCGATCCCAACCAATGTGTCCTTAATGTCATGGTATTATTGTCTGACTAGTTGACAGCAAAGGCTTTACACTTTTTAAGCTCAGAAACATCTTAAAACTAAATTCACCATTTTTTGTTACTGAACTAATATATTAATAGATACACTTGTTAAAACACAAACACGTGACTGTTAAAGAATGTGCAACTCCAATAAACGTATTAACAGATTTGATCGTAATTTCTTCAGCTAGAGAGGGTGGTGAATCTGTGGAATTCATTGCCACAAACGACTGTGGAGGCCAAGTCACTGGGTATTTTTAAGGCGGAGAATGGCAGATTCTTAATTAGTAAAGGGCCTGTCCCACCAGCATGCGACTCCATGCGGCAAGCGCAACCTAACGTGGTCGCTTGAGCCGTACGGCCTCGCGGGGCCGGTCCCACTTCAATCGCCGGAGCCGTATGGAGTTGTGCGGAGCTGGTCCCGACATCGCGCGGGGCTCCGAAAAACTGACCGTGTTCAAAAAATTCCCGTTGGCCCGCAGCCGCCTCGACACCGTACACAGTGTCTTGACGCCGTGCCTCCGTGACCCTCTCTGTGAGCCTCCATGTCCCTCTCTGTATGCCTCCGTGTGCCTCCGTGACCGTCTCTGTGTGTGCCTCCGTGTCCCTCTCTGTGTGCCTCCGTGTCCCTCTCTGTGTGCCTCCGTGTCCCTCTCTGTGTGCCTCCGTGACCCTCTCTCTGTGTGCCTCCGTGTCCCTCTCTGTGTGCCTCCGTGTCCCTCTCTGTGTGCCTCCAAGTGAGTGTGTGTGCCTCCGTGTGCCTCTCTCTGTGTGCCTCCAAGACTCCGTGTCTCTCTGTGTGTGTGTGCCTCTGTGTGTGTGTGCCTCCCCCTCTGTGTGTGTGCCTCCGTGTCCCTCTCTGTGTGCCTGTGTGTCCCTCTCTGTGTGCCTCCGTGACCCTCTCTGTGTGCCTCCGTGTCCCTCTCTATGTGCCTCCGTGACCCTCTCTGTCCTTGCAAACTTCCCGTGGACTTCGCTCGAACTTCACGTCACTCACCCGACCTCCGGGCGGCCCCCACTTCTGGTTTGGTCGCACTTGCCGCATGCAGGTCGCATGCTCGTGGGACAGGCCCTTAAGGGTGTCAAGTGTCTTGGGGAGAAGGCAGGAGAACGGGGTTGGGAGGGAAAGGTTGATCAGCTATGATTGAATGGCGGAGTAGACTTGATGGGCTGATTGGCCTAATTCTGCTCTGACTGATTTTATTTAATATATTTATTTATATTATTTATATTATTTACATATATTATATATATATTATATTATTTATATATTATATTATTTATATAGCAGACTGATGAACAATGAAAAATCGATCAATTGTTTGGGTATCAATGATAGTCAGCAGAAGAATAAACTTTATCTTTGATGCAAATACTGGTTTATATCCTTTCCACTGAATTCTCACTGATGCTTTTTAATGTAAGCTTTATCAAAATCCTACCTCTCCATCCTCCAGTTCCACATCCAGAAAATCAAAATCTCTAAAAACTCGAAACTGTTGTTCACTTGTTGTGTCATCCATATTTTCGGTCTCCCTTGGACCATCTTCTGAGGAGGAAACCAAACTTGCCTGATGTTCAATAAGGTCAAGATCCCCACTTGATGAAAAAATAACCTATAACAGATTAATGCCAGATCACAGTTTAGAAGTATACGGTTTAGGGTCCATTCATAACTTCAATAAAATGCCTAATAATAACGTAAAAGATACAAGTTACACATATTCAAGGTACAGATACCATTCAATTTCTTATTTAAGAGTTAATCTGTGTTGTTCCAGAAACGATTTAATGTGTGCCATGTCCAGCCTCTCGAAGCATTTCATGATGTTGGATGTCAAAGCTAGGACTTACTGCTTGATTCTCTGCATCCACAGATCATGGAAGCCAGGACTTGGGACTCAAGAAATTGTGGCGTGTCATAAGATGGATTTGGTGCCTGGGTCAGAAGATGGCAGGGCTGCGATGGCTGGGAGATAGATGGTGAAATGGTAGTGGAATGGACCAGATGGAATGTAGTTGGATGTGGGTGTCCAATGGATTAGGGTGGCACACTCACTGGTGCAACTGTAGAGTTGCTGACTCACAGCGCCAGGGATCAGGTACAATCCTGACTACAGGTACTGTCTGTGTGGAGTTTGCATGCTTTCCCTATGACTACGTGGGTGTCCTCCCAGTGTTCTGGTTTGCTCCCATATCACAAAGACATGTGGGTTTTGTAGGTTAATTAGCCCCCTGTAAATTGCCCCTAATGTGTAGGGAGTGAATGAGAAAGTGGACTCAGCTGACAAAGGGCCTGTTTCCATGCTGTGTCTTTCAATCGATCAATCAAATAACTTCCCTGGTAGCAATCCTGACCCAGTGCTGCACTAGAAGACTAGGCTGTCCTGGGAGTGGCCAACCAAAATCATTCAAATTGGATCTGGGTTGCAAAGGACAATCACTCCATCTGGAAATAGTTGCTTTTGTACATAATTTCAGATAATGTTACTTTCAAATGCCTTAATAAACACAATATCAGTGATACAGTGGTGGTGTTTGAGGCTTTTAGATGGCACATGAATATATGCAGGGAATGGAGGATTATGAATCACGTGCAGGTAGAGGAGGTTAGTGTGGGCCGATGAACCTGTTCCTGTGCCGGACAGTTCTATATTCTATATTCTAATGCAACAATCCTCACCATTGTGCTGGAATGCCAGCCTAGATTTTTCATTCTAGTTCAGAACCAAGTGTTCAACCAACTGAGCCATCTGTTGGAAAGATGTCATATGAGGAAAGATTGGAAAGACTGGGCTTGTATTCACTGGAATTTAGAAGGATCTTATAGTAACATATAAAATTATAAAAGGACTAGACAAGCTAGATGCAGGAAAAATATTCCCGATGTTGGGGGGAGTCCAGAACTAGGGACGACAGTCTAAGAATAAAGGGAAGGCCATTTAAAACTGAGATGAGAAAAACACTTTTTCACCCAGAGAGTTGTGAATTTGTGGAATTCTCTGCCACAGAAGGCAGTAGAGGCCAATTCACTGGATGAATTTAAAAGAGAGTTAGATAGAGCTCTAGGGGGCTAGCTGAATCAAGGTATATGGGGAGAAGGCAGGCATGGGTTACTGATTGTGGTTGATCAGCCATGATCACAATGAATGGCGGTGCTGGCTCGAAGGGCCAAATGGCCTCCCCCTGCACCTATTTTCTATGTTTCCATGAGCCACAGCTAAGAGTTACTCACATAAAAATAGTATCAACTTACAGAAGGATTTTTGGTCAGGCCGACTTCCTGACCACACAAAGTGAGAACATTCACCAATTTTTCCCGTGTCCTTTTCTATAAAAGAGATCATAAAGTGTTAATATTAAAGTAAGATAATACTTTAGCATGTTTTTTCATATTATTTTACATCACCAGTACATCAGGGAACATTTCACCTCTAATTTCAACACAAAGTGCAGCAAATTAAGCATTTCACCCATACCTGTGAGAACTGTGGTCTCTTCCAGCTCACGGGAACTAAAACATTTGAATTCGAGCTCGATGAGGTGGATGAGGTGCTTCTTGTGACAGCGATAGCCCGAGGCTTTCCATCCCTCCCTGATGGACCATGCAAATCATCATAACTTCTTCCAATCACAGGAGTCTCCAAAATAATCAAGAGAAATATGTTAACTTCACATGTCAAACCACTAACACTACTTTTATTTACTTAAAATATCTGGAAGTGCAAATGTAGAAGATACAATTAGCAAGTCTGCAAATAAGTCATTGGTAGGTTTGGAGGTGGTGAGTAAGTAAGGGTGGCACAGTGGGTAGAGCTGCTGCCTCACAATGCCAGAGACCCGGGTTCTATCCTGACCTTGTGTGCTGTCTGTGTGGAGTTTGCACATTCTCCCAGTGACCTTATGGATTTCCTCCGGGTGCTCTGGCTTCCCCCCCGCACATCTCAAAGATGTATGGGTTTGTATATTAAATGCCCTCTGTATATTGCCCCTAGCATGTAGGGAGCAGATGAAAAAGTGGGATAACATAGAACTAGTGATCGATAGTCGGCTTGGACTTGGTGCACCGAAGGGCCTCTTTCCATGCTGTATCTCCAAACTAAACTTGCAGATTGCACAATGATTCTACTCCAGAACAATCTTGATCATTTGGTAAGGAGGAATAGAATTGGCAGATGGAACATAAGCCTGAATAATGTGAGGCAATGCTTTTAGGGAGCACTATACGGAGAAGATATTTAGGAATAGGAATACTTTATTGTCACATGTAACTAGGCACAGTGAGATTCTTTACTTAAATAAACAATGTATACAAATAGCAGCCACCTATGGCACTGACAAAGTTACAAAGCATCAGAGCATATAAAGTACTGAGGAACAGAGGAACATTAGTGCATGTCCAAGGTTTCCTGAAGGTAATAGCACAGATTGATGTTGTTAAAAATGAATACAGGATACTTGCCTTCATTAGCTGCAGCATAGATTATTAGATCAGAGAGGTTATGATACAATTAAAAAAACACATTAGTTAGATCGCAGCAAGAGTACCGTGCTCAGATTGGGCAGCATGGTGGACAGCGCTAGATTGCTGCCTTACAGTGCAAGAAACCCGGATTTGATTCTGACTATAGGTGCTGTCTGTGTGGAGTTTATACGTTCTCCCTGTGACCATGTGGGTTTACTCCGGGTGCTCCAGTTTCCTCCCATATTCCAAGGATGTACAGGTTTGTAGTTTAATTGGCATTGGTAAAGTTGTACATTGTCCCTCATGTGTAGGATAGTGTTAGTGTATGGGATGATCGCTGGTCGGCATGGACTCGCTGGGCCAAAAGACTTGTTTCCAACTGTATCTCTAAAGTCTAACATCTGGTCACCACACCACGCGATTGCACTGGAGGGAAAACGGGGCAGGCGGGGTTCATTAGAATGTTTCCTGTGATGAGGCATTTCAGCCATGAGAAGAAGCTGGATAGGCATAGTTTGTTTTCTTTGGAGCAGAGAAAGCTGAGGGTGTTTGAGGTATACAAAATTATGAGTAGGATAGAGAGTGACAAACCTTTTCTTTAACAGAGGTGCCTGCAGCTTAAAAAAAACAATGGATGAGGGACTTTTACATGGGCACATGGATATGTAGGGATTATGTGCAGTCATAAGAAAAAACTAACTTGGCATCATGTGTGGCATGGATGTTGCGGGCTACAGAGCCTATTCAGGTGCTGTACTCTTCTATGCTCTATGGGTATTTCAGTAAGATAAAGCAGGCCAAACTGTAACATTGTTAGTTTAGTTTAGTTTATTATCATCACATGTACTGACATACAATGAAAAGCTTTTGTTTTTGGCAAGCTATCCTGTCAAAGAAAATTCTATACATGAATACAATTGGGCCGTCCAGAGTGTACAGTTGCAGGATAAATGGAATAATGCATCGTGTAACTTCACGTAGTCCTTGCTTTCTCTCTCCATCCTCTCCCCCTTCCCAGTTCTCCCACTAGTCTTATTGTCTCCGCCTACATTCTTTCCTTGTCCAACCCCCTCCCCCAACATCGGTCTGAAGAAGGGTCTCGACCAGAAACGTCGCCAATTCCTTCTCTCCATAGATGCTGCCTGTCCCACTGAGTTACTCCAGCATTTTGTGTCTACCTAAAGTCCAATAAAGTCTGATTAAAGATAGTCCGTGTCTGCAATCAGGTAGATGGTAGGTCAGGACCATTCTCTAGTTGGTCATAGGATGGTTTAGTTTTGTTTATTATTGTCACTTGTACCAAGATAGAGTGAAAAGCTTTTGTTTGTATGCTATCCAGTCAAAGAACAAACTATACATGATTGTTACAATCAAACTGTCCACTGTGTACAGGTAAAGGATAAAAGGTACATAATTTAGTGCAAAGATATAACATTGAAGAAGCAAAATTAAGTTATTGGCTTTGCACTGGAATAGATTTGGAAATGACGGAGTGGGTCAGAGACAAAACCTACCTCAGATATGTCAAAGCGAAATTCTAGCGTCTTCCCCGGCAACTCTTGTGAAGCGTTTTTCCATATTCGATGCATATCCACTTGGGAAAGATCACCATGACATGATGGTAAGACCAGACTTGCAGATCGACAGACTACTAGTTTCAGGATGTTTAAGGCCTCCTTCCAGTGAGCACTCTGTAAAGGTTAAGGTAAGACAATTTATTTTCAAATATTTATGATAGATGAAAACCAGTCTGAAATTCACTCTCATACAAATATCAATAGTTTGGAAAGACAGATTGCTGGAGTAACTCAGCAGGCCAGGCAGCATCTCTGGAGAAAATGGATAGGTGACGTTTCGGGTCAGGACGCTTCTTCAGACCTTCCCCACAATCAGACTGAAACCCTAATTCTTTTTATTTGGCCAGATTATGATTAGAAGCATCGTCGTCATCCCAACATAATCAAGACATATCAGGTCAGGCAGCATCTCTGAAGAATGGTCCTGCCCGAAACATAATCTATCCATGTTCTCCAGGGGTGTTTACCTGACCCGCTGAGCTATTCCAGCTATCTGTGTCTTTCCTTGGTAAACTAGCATCTGCAGTTCCTTGTTTCTTAATATCAATAGCTTGTCCATTTCCAGTTAAGGTTCACAAATCTATTGTGGTGATTTTCACCTTTATTTTTCCCTCTTTCTGTTCCTTCGGGGATGGAGTCTGAATTCCATCCAAAGCTGACAAAAGCTTTATTAGAGAGGGTAGAGCGAGTATGTGCTAGTTTGTGGCTCATGGTCATTAAGTAATTTGACTCCGGGGTACACAAAATGCTGGAGAAACTCAACGGGTGCAGCAGCATCTATGGAGCAAAGGAAATAGGCAACGTTTCGGGCCAAAACCCTTCACAGTCCTCTCACCAGCTAGAGAGCGGTCCTGACCTTCCATCTACCTCACTGGAGACTTTTGAACTAACAGAATTTACCGTGCTTTAATGTTGTACCCTTTATAATTATTTGTGCACTGTGATCGTCTTGACTGTAATCTTGTACTCGCTGGAATTTAGGAGATTGAGGGGGGATCTCATAGAGACTTACAAAATTCTTAAGGGGTTAGACAGGCTAGATGCAGGAAGATTGTTCCCGAAGTTGGGGAACTCCAGTACAAGGGGTCACAGTTTAAGGTTAAGGGGGAAGTCTTTTAGGACCGAGATGAGAAGATCATTTTTCACACAGAGAGTGGCGAGTCTATGGAATTCTCTGCCACAGAAGGTAGTTGAGGCCAGTTCATTGGCTATATTTAAGAGGGAGTTAGATGTGGCCCTTGTGGCTAAAGGGATCAGGGGGTATGGAGAGAAGGCAGGTACAGGATACTGAGTTGGACGATCAGCCATGATCATATTGAATGGCGGTGCAGGCTCGAAGGGCCGAATGGCCTACTCCTGCACCTATTTTCTATGATTCTATGTATAGTCTTTTCTTTAACAGGATAGCACGCCAACAAAAGCTTTTCACCGTACCTTGGTACATGTGACAATAATAAACTAAACTAAAGCTAAACCTGCCAAGTCGTTGAGGAAATGAATGCAGTGACATTTACGTCAACTTTAATGAACAGCATTAGCAGATTACAATGTTAATCGGTGTACAAATCTTGTTTGGTGTAATAATTTTGGAGTTGAATGCTTTATGTAAAGTCCTCCTGTGTTCAGCAGCTTGAAGGACACCCTTTCACAAAATAAATCATGGTGCTATGATTACATAAGGGCTTGGTGCTTTTCAGGGTGCCTGAAGAGTGCTAAAATTAGCAGCATTCCATGTACTATGCGCTGATGAACTTAGTATTATAAGGATATGTACTAACCATTGCTCCTTGATAAGAATGTGTTGGTAGCTATTCCATCTGAGTCAAGCTAGACTGAGAATAAACTGCAGATGCTGATTGATGCCAAAGATAAACACAAAGTGATGGAATAACACAGTGGGTCAGGCAGCATCTCTGGAGAAAAAAGGATGGGTGACGTTTTGGGTAGAGCTCTTTCTTCGGGTTGGAACGTCACCTATCCATGATCTCCAGAGACGCTGCCTGACCTGTTGACTTACTCTAGCACTGTATATCTATCTAAGATTGAGAATTAGCTGGTTACATGTTGAGCACAACAAGCCATAAAAGGGGAGGGGGGGAGGAAGGTTATTATCAGGTCTCTATTGACCCCGAGTGTTCAAGGAGTAATCCTCTTGCCTAAGCTTTGTTGGACAACAATATAATACATATATCAGGGTTTCATTAGCTGGGCACCTACAATGGTGAGATGCCAGGAGATTGGAGAATAGCAAACGTGGATCACTCATTCAAGAAGGTTAGTGGATTAAGCCAGACAATAATGGTGAGTCGATGGTCGGTGGTAGGGAAGTTATTGAAAAAAAATTCTGAGGGACAGGATCAATCTACACATGCAAAGGCAAGACATTATCATGGATATTCAGCCTTATCTAGCCAAAATTGTCTACCAACATTATTGTGAAACTGATTGGCAATTTCTGCAGAACAATCGCTTCTTTCTTACAGCTTGCTCTTACAGCTAGAACTGTATGTAGTCACGAGCACAGTCTGGCTAGTCTCCCTTCCTGAAGATGGCTACAATTACAGCATCTCTGAGGTCTCCAGTATAACCTGCTCTTCCAAGATTGTGGATTTGATATATAGGCTCTCTGCTGTATTTTACAACGTCACCTCAGGGTCAACAGCCTCTCTCTTGTGCCCATAGAGCTGCTGCCTGAATCACAGTGTTGATTCCACTCACACAGAGGCACAGCGAACATCACCTTTATTGCAAGTCACCCTCAAGAAAAATGTAGGGAGCACTGCTAACCACTGTACATGGCCTTTTTTTTAACCTCACTAAAACTTTTAACTCTATCAAGGGGGACTAAGAACCACTTATCAAATTTGGCTGTTCACAGAAAACTTATATGCACGTCATGATGGTAGGTCATAGTTCTAATAAACGGTTCAGCAGCAGAGCTAATCTCAGTTAAGAAAAGTGTCAAACAAGGCTGCATCATTGCCCAATAATGATTTTTCCTGCTGCACAATTTCATGCTTCAAACTCCTACCTAATCCTCTTGCACTCCATGGAATAGAGATCCCAGCCCACTCAACCCCTCCCTATAGCTCACACTCTCTAGTCCCGGCAACATCCTCATAAATCTTCTCTGAACCCTTTCAAGCTTGACAATATCATTCCTATAACATGGTGCCCAGAACTGAACACAATATTCTAAATGTGGTCTCACCAACGTCTTATACAACTGCAACATGACCTCCCAACGTCTATACTCAGTTCAACAGAGAATGCTTTCATCTGAAGATAGCACAGTAATCAACAGAAAACAGCATGCAATCTCCATTATCAGGCATTGCAATCCCTTAATTGTTAAATAGTAAGTATTAAAATTACTCCAATTGACAATAAGCCCAATAAATCTATTTCATTATATGGAACATGTTTCATTATTGTAACACTGATTGATTCTGCTTGATATTTTTGTTTTGCCATTTGTCATCAAATGTCATGAATGCCAGAAGCAAAAACCAGAATTGTTTGTTGATTAATATTTTACCTGAATAAATTTCTCAATGATCTTCAAGACTTCCATGTTGAGTTGCTTGACAGGTATAGATGCTAGGTCTACATGGCTCAGAAGACTGTAAATGATTTGCAATAATGACTGTTGCATATTTGGAAGTCCTTTGTCCAAAAGCTGTTAGGTGAAAAGTGCATTAATCAGTTCATGTAAAAGTTGATTTCACCTTTTATTGATCAACTATTATGATGTTAATTGAAATACTATTTTAACATTCTCAAAACTGGATTAATAACATTAAATGAGCAAATGAGTTAAACAACCCCTTGTATCTGGCCTCCCATTTGATCTTTATCCCCAATGTTGCTTTCCTGTCCTTGATTCCATTAATACATCCCAAACATCCTTAGTAACCGAGTATACTGATCTTCACTATTCTTTTGGAAAGAGAAATGCAAAGACTCACTAAATTGTGAAATATTTCTTCTCATGTCTGCCCTAAAGAGCCAATACATTTGCTTGAGTTTTTGACCACAGATTTTATGCATCCCAGCCATTTATTCCTGCATTTTCTTTGAAGCTTTCTAGGTTTTAATTAGATTACCTCTCATTCTTCAGAACTCATGTATTACCATTATATCAATTCACATCAAACCATTTTATTCACATGTTCCCCTTTATAAAATTAATTATTTATCCTGTAGACTTGGACCACAAATTTAGATGTCTGTATTGTCCAAAACTACATCTAATCTTTGAATTCTACACAGAACACAAAGTGCTCGACTGACTGAAAGGACCAGGCAGCATCTCTGGAGGACATGGATAGGCGACATTTCGGGGCGGATCCCTTCTTCAGATTTCTACTTTGCCTATTTTGAATATTGCAGCTGGACAAATCAAGTGAATGGAAGCTCTTCATTATGATTTTTGGCTCAGGATTATTGTTCAGGGAATAAACACATTTTTCCAATGGAATTATATAAATAAGTTGTTTAATGTGAATAGAAATTGTGTTTATCAAGGGTTTAGAAGAATGAAGTGATTTCCCTGAAAGGTAGAAAATTATTTTGGGGCTATATAAAACTGGCTAAGGTGTATAGAACCAGGGGCGAGAGGATTAAAAAAATGTGATCATATATAGAAGATAGAACATAGAACATTACAGCACAGGAAATTTCCCTTCAGCCCATAATGTTTGTGCCGGACATGACGCCAAGTTAAAGTGATCTTATCTGCCTGCACATGATCTATATCCCTCTATTTCTTGCACATTAAATATGTACCTATTTAAAAGTCTCTTAAATGCCACTATTGTATCTGCCTCCATCACCACTCCAGGTAATACATTCCAGGCCATCACCACTCTATGTGTAAAAACTTGCCCCTCACATCTCCATTAAACTTTCTCCATCTGACCTTGTAGCTATGCCCTCTGGTCTTTGATATTTCCACGCTGGAGAAACAAGTTCTGACTGTCAACCCTGTCTGTGCCTCTCATAATTTTCTTCTTTATACTTTTATCAAGTCTCCCTGCCATCTCTGACGTTCCAGAGAAAAAAAATCCAAGTTTATCCAACCTCTCATTGTAGCTGAAACCCTGATCTAGGCAATATTCACATCCACATCTAAAGAATACAAACAACATGTAAAGAATACAAAATAGTAGGTACCTCTGCCATGTAGGTAACCAAGTTCAATGTGATGTCAGTGAATGATTCATGAAGGTAACGGCAAACAACATTGACCCATGTAGCACAATCTCGTGTATAGCTGTGGGTCTTGTATAAAGTCATCACATGTGCTAAGTTTGAAAGCTTAGGATTTTTTTCCTCAATACAAACCTAATGAACAATAGAATTAAAAACAAATCAATGTTTACATTGTAAAACATGTTGGCTTTATAAAGAATCAGCTTGCTGTACCACAAACCTGGGCTATTCGATCAGCAGTATCTTTGCAAAATGGAGTTGGGTTATCAAAGTGTTGAATCAAATGTGGAAGGAGGCAAAGAACGTTCAATGGGAATCCTGAAACAGGGAAATGATGGAAAGATTATTACACCATCACTCCATTTCAATCAACTTCTAAAGCTCTATTCTTGCTAGATATCTAGTACTAAAATGACATTTGAAATAGATGAGCTTTAAAATGGCTGATGCTGCGGATTAGTAATATGACGGACATAGCCCACCTTGAAGAAATGAGACTCCGCCTAATAGATGAATATGACCAATTCTTAAGGAGTTGGTCCCCTTTCATCGACTTTTTGGAATCATGTGATGCAGCAGGACCGTAAAGATTACTGATTTCAGGTCAGGTCGTGGATAGAATTACATCTCCGAACAAAGATTTGAAACTTTTCTTTTTTAAGGGTCTTTTTCTCCTATTTCTACTTTCTACTTTTTCTTTTCTTATATACACACTTCACGTTTTTCTATTTTCTACTATTTATTTTTCCTCTTTTTCTTCTCTCTATCTCTTGTCCCCTTTTTTTACTTCCTTTTCAAAAACATAAAACTAGAGGTTGTACATAGAATGTATAACGTTATGACATAGTTGCCACCTAAAATTAGGTGCCACTGTATTGTTTTGTACTGTATTAACTTCTAATAAAATAAACAAAAAAAAAAAAAAAAAATGTCTGATGCTGAACATAAGGATGGCACAGTGACACAGCAGGTAGAGTTGCTGCCTCACAGCGCCAGACTCGCTGGTTTGATCCTGATGTCAGCTGCTGTCTCTGTGGTGTTCGTACATTCTCTCTGTGACTGTATGGGTTTGCTTCAGTTTCCTCCCACATCCCAAAGATATGCGGGCTTGTAGGTTAATTGGCTTCTGCAAATTGTCCCAAATGTGTACGATGTGAAGCTGGGATAACACAGAAGTAGTGAACAGGTGATTGATGGTCAACGTTGACTTGGTGGGCCGAAGGGCCTGTTTCCATGCTGTATCTCTAAACTAAACACTATTGATAGAATATAGAACAGCGTAGCACAGGAACAGGCCATTTGATCTGTAATATCTGCGCCAAACATGATGCCAGGACCAAATCTTATCTGTCTGCACATAATCCACATTCTTCCATTCCCTGCACATCCATACACCTATCCAAATGTCTCTTATCATTTAAATATTTTACAATCTATAACCATGCAAATATCATAAATTATTAAAGCAGTAGATTATAGAAACATAGAAACATAGAAATTAGGTGCAGGAGCAGGCCATTCGGCCCTTCGACCCTGCACCTCCATTCAATTTGATCATGGCTGATCATCCAACTCAATATCCTGTACCTGCCTTCTCCCGATACCCCCTGATCCCTTTAGCCACAAGGGCCACATCCAACTCCCTCTTAAATATGGCCAACGACTGGCTTCAACTACCTTCTATGGCAGAGAATTCCACAGATTCACCACTCTCTGTGTGAAAAACGATTTTCTCATCTCGGTCCTAAAAGACTTCCCCCTTATCCTTAAACTGTGACCCCCTTGTCCTGGACTTCCCCAACATCGGGAACAATCTTCCTGCATCTAGCCTGTCCAACCCCTTAAGAGTTTTGTAAGTCTCTATGAGATCACCCCTCAATCTTCTAAATTCCAGCGAGTACAAGCCAAGTCTATCCAGTCTTTCGTCATATGGAAGTCGTGCCATCCCAGGAATCAGTCTGGTGAACCTTCTCTGTACTCCCTCTAATTCAAGAATGTCTTTCCTCAGATTAGGAGACCAAAACTGTACGCAATACTCCAGGTGTGGCCTCACCAAGACCCTGTACAACTGCAGTAGAACCTCCCTGCTCTTGTACTCAAATCCTTTTGCTATGAATGCCAACATACCATTCGCTTTCTTCACAGCCTGCTGCACCTGCATGCCTACTTTCAATGACTGGTGTACCATGACACCCAGGTCACGCTGCATCTCCCCTTTTCCTAATCGGTCACCATTCAAATAATAGTCTACCTTCCTGTTTTTGCCACCAAAGTGAATAACCTCACATTTATCCACATTATACTGCATCTGCCATGCATTTGCCCACTCACCCAGTCTATCCAAATCACTGATTATAAATCACTGAATAACATTGGTTGAAAACTGTGCAATTTACATAAGTAGGTTTCCTTAATTTCATAGAAAATAGTATAGTACAGCATAGGAAGAGGCCCATTGGCCCACAATGTCTACATTGAACATGATGCCTTGTTTAACTAATCTCTACTTGCTGGTAATCCATATTCCTCTATTCCCTGTATTTCCACATGCTTATCTAAAAGCCCCTTAAATCCATTACTGTTCTGCCTTCACCATCACCTCTGGCAGCCCTTCCTGCTTCTAGCAAACTATAAAGGTTTTATCATGGATGACATTTTACTATAAATTTGAATTTAGGTCATTAACCCAAAAGGGAATTTAAATTGAGGTAATTAACCCAAAGGGAACCCAAAATATTACTATGATCAATAAATGGATTGAAATTCACCCCACGGAGTAGAGTTACAGTGCCCTCCATAATGTTTGGACAAAGACCCATCATTTATTTATTTGCCTCTGCACTCCACAATTTGAGATTTGTAATAGAAAAAATCACATGTGGTTAAAGTGCAAATTGTCAGATTTTAATAAAGGCCATTTTTATACATTTTGGTTTCACCATGTAGAAATTATGGCAGTGTTTATCCTTCTCTCCTCCATACTTTGCTCTTGCCATCACTCTGATGTAAGTTAATCTTCATCTTATCTGTTCACAAGACCTTTCTTCCAGAACTCTGGTTGCTCTTTTAAGTACATCTAGGCAAACTGTAACCTGGCCATCCTATTTTTGCAGCTAACCAGTGGTTTGCATCTTGCAGTGAAGCCTCTGTATTTCTGTTCATGAAGTATTCAGCGGACGGTGGTCATTGACAAATCCACACCTGATTCAAGAGTGTTTCTGATCTGTCGAACAGGTGTTTGGGGATTTTTCTCTTTTATAGAGAGAATTATCCTGTCATCAGCTGTGGAGGTGTTAATTGGCTTGCCAGTCCCTTTGCGATTAGTAAGCTCACCAGTGCTCTCTTTCTTCCTAATGATGTTCCAAACAGTTGATTTTGGTAAGCCTAAGGTTTAGCTGATTTCTCTAATAGTTTTATTCTTGTTTCAGTCTCATAATGGCATTTGACTTTCATTGGCACAACTTTGGTCCTCATGTTGATAAACAGTAATAAAAGTTTCCAAAGGTTATGGATAGACGGGAGGAAAGACTATGTGCTGAGAGCTCTCTTATACCTGCATTAAGGAGGCAATTATTGCGCACCTGAGCAATTACAAATACGTGTGAAACCATGTGTTCCAAACATTATGGTGCCCTGAAATGAGGGGACTATGTATAAACACTGCTGTAATTTCTACACGGTGGAGCCAAAATGTATAAAAATGGCCTTTAATAGAATCTGACCATGTGCACTTTAACCACATGTGATTTTTCTATTACAAATCTCAAATTGTGAAGTACAGAAGAAAATAAATAAATGATGGGTCTTTGTCCCAAACATTATGGAGGGGACTGTAAATGCACCACATTGTTGCATATGGTCTGTGTACTAGTCCTCTGAAAATCATTCCATTAGGGGAGGCACAGTTGTGCAGCGGTAGAGATGTTACTTCACAGCACCAGAGACCTGGGTTCGATCCTGACTCCGGGTGCTGCCTATATGGAGTTTGTATGTATTCCCTGAGACCGCGCGAGTTTTCTCCAGTTGCCTCCCACACTCCAAAGATGTACAGGTTTGTAGGTTGATTGGCTTCTGTAAATTGCAAATTGTCCCTGGTGTGTAGGATAGTGCTGGTGTACCGGGTGATTGCTGGTCGGTGTGGTCTCGGTGGCCTAACGGGCCCGTTTCCACGCTGTATCTCTAAAGTCTACAAGTATTAATGGGTCTTCTTATGGCCGTGTTAATTAAATACAATATTGAGCAATTGTTCAAACAAGTAATAAATGCTAAAACCATTCAATGACAAAAGGGCACTTCAACATAAACAGTATTATTTCATAATCAGAACTAACTTGTGCATTTACCGATTGCTTGTGTTAAATCTACCACTGGTATTCGAGAAACAGCAGTTAGCTCACTAAAGAGCTGGAGAGTGAGGTCTGTGGTAGACAGGGAGGTAAACCCTTTTAGCAATAACTGTTGTAACCCAGAGAAGTTAGTCCATTTCAGCTGTCCTTGTAGCTTTTCAAGTCTCTCTCTTGTTTCTGTCTTGTCCAAAGGAAGATGAATCAGAAGTTTAATTAACAATCGCTGTGCCATTTGATATTCAAACTCAAAATCTGACTCCATCAAAGCCACAGAAGACCAGAAAAGCGTGGCTAATAGATTCATAGGATTATTAATATTTGTAGGATCAATTATGTTGTCTTTAAGGGAGGATGAGCTTCGGGTTTTCAACACAACTTGCTGCCCATTTGCCTGGATTCTATCCAATGTAGCACTACGTGGCGGATCAGAAGATCGGTCTGAAACACCAAATTTCTTCGGCACAGAGAAGCTTCTCTGGTGTCTGCTGCGTTCAGCAGTAATTCCACCACTGCCCAATATGCCCGAGGTCAGGTTTAACTGCCCAGTACTCTTTCGGCTTGACGCCAGCTTAGTATTCATCATGAAGTCAGGAGAGGATGATCTAAGAAAAATAAAAGAAGAAATGAATAAAGTCAGAGTCATACAACACGGACCAAGGCGGCCCATCTAAGCTAGCCCCATTTGCCTGCCTGCGTTTTTCCCAGATCTCTCTAAATATTTCTTATTCATGTACCTGTCTTTTAAATGCCATTATAGTGCTAAATATAATATAATTCACAGATAATTACTTGTAGTAATATTGGTATGTTATAATTCTACATCTGGTATGTACATCGGGATCAGCAAATAATTTCTTACATAGAAACATAGAAAATAGGTGCAGGAGTAGGCCATTCGGCCCTTCGAACCTGCACCGCCATTCAATGTGATCATGGCTGATCATTCAACTCAGTATCCTGTACCTGCCTTCTCTCCATACCCCCTGATTCCTTTAGCCACAAGGCCACATCTAACTCCCTCTTAAATATAGCCAATGAACTGGCCTCAACTACCTTCTGTGGCAGAGAATTCCAAAGACTCACCACTCTCTGTGTGAAAGATGTTTTCCTCATCTCGGTCCTAAAGGAATTCCCCCTTATCCTTAAACTGTGACCCCTTGTTCTGGACTTCCCCAACATCGGGAACAATCTTCCTACATTTAGCCTGTCCAACCCCTTAAGAATTTTGTATGTTATCCTTGAAATATCATATCACACATAAAACACAATGGAGGTAAAACTTCTTACCGTGATAGAACAGCTAACAGATCACTGTTCTTCAAACAGTCTGCCAAATTGTCAACTCCTGATTCCAGTGTAAGAAGTGCTTCCATTACATAGCCCTGGCATAATAATAATATTGAATTTTTCAGTTTAGTAAGCAATAATGTTTAACAAGTTCTTCAACAGATTCAATTCATCTTTTGTATGATAATTCTATCCAAGTAAATTTGAAATTACTTTACTGAGAAAAGCTCGTTAAATAATCATAGTGCCCCACAAAATAATTAGAAATCAAGTTGTGATTAATGTCAAAGAAAATGTGTGGTTCAGTTCTTTGAGCCTCCTTTGCGGAATCAAGGAAAGAGCGTTCACGTCGCGGCCCTGTTTCCACCAATCTTTCCATCACTATGCACAAGACGCGACAAGACAAATACCATTGTCTGCAGATGCCGGGAAGTGTGTTCAGCTCTGGCTGAACAACTTCTAATCTTGTGTGTGGACTCGATAAGAAGAGCCTCCTTTGCTATTTTGGAGTAACATAGTTCCACTCAGAATTTCTCAGCCACACTAAAAGTGAGTGGCATTGATGTACCTGGAGACGATAAGATGACCTAAGACTACAAAGTCCTATATATATTTTTCCACACTGACAAGTTAAGCCTTTATTTGTTTGGAACTGACAAGTTCTAAACTCACTTTTCAATTTAAATACTTTTGAAATAAGTGATAATTAAAAGATAGTTAATAGGTTTTGCACTCTAGTAAATACAATAATAATGAATACCACCATGTTGTGCGTAATTATTACAATTTTTTTTTAAAGCTAATAGATTTTCTGGTTTCATAAGTGAGATTTGATCATAAGCACTGACCGTGAAACATTATAATATTAATGTTAGACCAAAAATAGATGAACTACTTACTATTCAGTTTTAAATACTTAAGCTTAAAAATTCCTCTTGGAAATACTTGTGGAGTTGTAAACTATTATTAGTACTCATATTTCCTACTACTCAGTTTGTTTTTCAGACAAATAGGTGCCATACACATATAACACAATAGTGTCACACAACACAATCTGCTTCTGTATATCAATCTAGCTATTAAGTTTATAGAGGAAGCATGATGGCATAGCACCTTATAGTGCCAGAGACCTGAGTTCGATCCTGACCATGGGTGCTGTCTGTATGGAGTTTGTACGTTCTGCCTATGACCTGGGTTTTCTCCGGGTGCTCCAGTTCCCTCCCACACCTCAAAGACACGCAGGTTTGTAGGTTAATTGACTTCTGTAAATTGCCCCAGTATGCAGGATATAACTAGTGTATGCGTGATCGTGGGAGGTGCAGATCCGATGGGCTGATGGGCCTGTTTCCACGCTGTATCACTAAACTAAACTGCTGATACGCTGAACTAATGGACACAAAAAAAGCACTCCTACTTTAATTCTGTTTGTAGGGTGCTCATGACAACTTTCAGAGAGAGGGTTAAATTGATAACAAAGTCAATCACTGTCAGCTAGATGACAAACTCCTGGCACTATAATTTTCATCTTAATTACTGTGGTGGATGTAAAGAAACTGGAGTTAACTCCATGACCATCAGAGCTGTTTTTACCACCTTGATTGACATCTTTGACTGAAAATAAATTACTCAATAATTACATTCTTGCACAAATATTAAAACAGTCAACAAACTAAATTTGCTGCACGAATTGGAAGACAATAAAATTAAGGTAATTATTTTACAGAGGCTAATTAACCTAAAATCCTGCACGTCTTTGGAATGTGGGAGGGAATTGCAGGACCAGGAGGAAACTGATGCGGTCACAATTAAATAAAAAAACACATGCGCAGAAGATATTCAAGCTACATCACCATGTGGGAAATTATTCAAAATGTGAGTTTCTTTTAGTTTGTTGACCGTTGAATCAGATATTAATTGTGTACCTGAACTTCATCACCGTGTTCTCCTATGACTTCCACTAGTCTCGAAAGGAGGTCAGATAAGGCATGCGCAGATAGAGGCTGCTTCAAAGCCCTGAAGATTTGGAACGACCGACCTGCATAATGCCTCGATGAGCTCGAAAGTGCAGTCTGTAGAGCAACTTCACTCAATCGTTGTTCCATACAGCAACCTGGGAAAAACAGGAACATGTATTACAATTATTATAAATTGCAACAATTTTAATAATACCAACGGTTTTAAAAATATGTTATATTATATAGTCAAAGTGATATAGTGTGGAAACAGGCCCTTCGGCCCAACTTGCCCACACCGCCAACATTTCCCAGCTATACTAGTCCCACCTGGTCCATATACCTCCCAACCTGTCCTATCCGTATACCTGTCTAACTGTTTCTTAAATGTTGGGGTAGTCTGGCAGCTGGTTCCATGCACCCACCACCCTTTGTGTGAAAAAGCAACCCCCCAGATTCCGATTAAATCTTTTCCCATTCACCTTAAACCTATGTTATCTGGTCCTCGATTCACCTATTCTGGGCAAGAGACTATGCTTCCACATGACCTCTTCCTCTCATGATTTTATATACAATCACACAATTCTATACACGATTTTATGTTACGTAATAGAGTGGAAAAATCCTGTAAATTGCTATCTCAAAAACAACTTTTAATTTAACGTGGAATTGGCACAATGTACAAAGTGTACCTTGTATGTAGAAACAAGGAACTGCAGATGCTGGATTACACAAGGGCACAAAGTGCTTGAGTAACTCGGCAGGTCAGGCAGCATTTCTGGAGCACATGGATAAGTGACGTATCGGTCGGGACCCTTCTTCAGAGATGCTGCCTGACCCGATATGTCTTGACCTTGTTGGGGTGATTACAATGTGTATGGCTGGTTATCTTCTAATCCTAATCTGGCCAAATGCATAATTCTGCTATCAGGTGGTAGGAGGCTGCGGTGAGGTCCTTGGCACACAAAAGAAAAAAGAAAGTGCTGGAGCAATTGAGCACGTCAGGCAGTATCTCTGGAGAACATAGATTGTTGACCTTTCAGGTAGGGCCCCTTCTTCAGATCCGAGGATGTGCCCTGCCTCAAGAAGGGTCCTGACCTGAAATGCCACCTATACATGTTCTCCAGAGATGCTTTCTGACATGCTGAGTTACTGGAAAATGAAGAAAATGCTATTTTCGATGTACATTATATTGTTGTAACTGTATATATCTTGAAAAAGTCAAGTAAAATACCTGATTTCACATTCTTAAATACAGACACCACGTGACGTAGGAAGTTTGATAGCTCCTCCGCACTTTTAGAATTGCAGTTCTTTGGAGTAATATCTTCATGGCACCAAAGAGGTCCAAATGTCCTGTACAAAATAATTTTATTTTATAACTAATTCTATTAAAATCCGCATGATTAGGATTTTGATTGTTAACAAAATTCAAGACCGTGTCCAAAGATGGCACCCAAGCCAGGGAACTCTCTGCATGTTGGTCCCAGAAGTGTGTAGGAAAGAACTGCAGATGTTGGTTTAAATCGAAAGTGGACACAAAATCCTGGAGTAACTCAGCGGGACAGGCAGCATCTCTGGAGAGAAGGAATGGGTCCTTGAAGTGGATCTGCAGACTTTATCATGCACTAAATGGTGTACCTTTTATTCTTTATCTGTACACAGTGGGCAGCTTGATTCTAATCATGTATAATCTTTTCTTCGACACGCAACAAAAAGCTTTTCACTGTACCTCGGTACATGTGACAATAATAATAAACCAACTAACCAAATTAGTTCTACTGGCATACCTAGTCTACTTTGTTGGTCACACTACTTTGGGAATATAAGCAGGTAATATGTGGAGTGTATGTGGTGGATAGTCCAAACGGTGCAGTCAGGTTTACTATATGAGCCTGGAAGGCTGGAGGTCCACACCATCAGCAAAAAAACAATGGCGAAAATTAATCATATCTAAAATTAAGAAATTGGTATTGGTTTATTATTGTCATGTTTATTGACATGCAGTGAAAAGCTTATGTTTGCATGCAATCTAATTAGATTATATCATATTATGAGTATAACCAAGCCATTCCAAGAAGAATAGATAGTGCAAAGAGAAAAATATGAGAATGCAGAATAAAGTTTGCAACATTCTTTTCCATTAGTGACAAAATGTCAATTATTTCAATTTTAAACAGTATAACATGATACATTATTTCTTCTGTCTAGCCATAGATTTCATCGTTCCCCAACAAACTGCCTGAAATATGTAGCTGGTGAAACCCATGTTTTATGATTAGTTACCTGGTTGCTAAGAACTCAATTAGCTTGTGAGCTTTCTCGTCTACTTCAGCTGTGGTTCCAATCTCTTCCATCTCTTGTGCGATTTGTGGTAGGTTCCCGCTGCTCCCTCCCAGACTGATACTGGAAGAGGTGGAACTGGAGCTTAATCCTGAATCTGGAACTGGAGAAGACTGATACTCTCTTAAGAAGTTAAAACCACCTGGTAAAAGGAAACAGAGGTAATGTTGCAAATATCGATATACAAATCACATACGTGCCACTTTGTGAGTTTCAACATACATATAGGTCTGCCTACGCCAACATTTATTGTCGACCCCTAATTACTCTCAGGAAGGTATTGATGAGCTGTCTCTTGAACCACCTCAACGCCTCTGGTGAAAATACTCCACACAATAGAATAGCACAGCACAGGAACAGGCCCTTCGGCCCATAATGTTTATGCTGAATATGATGCTGTTAAATTGATCACATCTGCCTGTACATGGTCTATATCCCTAGATGCTCTGCATTTCCATGTGCCTACCTAAAAGCCTCTTAAACTTCACTATCGTATCTGCCTCCACCACCACCCTTGGCAGCAAATGCCAGGACCCCACCACCCTCTGCGTAAAAAACTTGCCCGGCACATCTTGATTAAACGTTTCCACTCTCACCTTATAGCTTTCCCCTCTAGTGTTGGACAATTCCGCCCTGGGAAAAAGGTTCTGATTGTTTACCTTATCTATGCCTCATAATTTTCTATACTGCAATCAAGCCTTCCCTCAACCTCCCACGTTCCAAAGAAAACAATCCGTTTATCCAACCTCTCCTTGCAGCTGAAACCCTCTAACCCTGGCTTTATTCTGGTATAAGAAGAGTCTGAAGAAGGGTCTCGACCGGAAACATCACCCATTCCTTCTCTCCAGAGATGCTGCCTGTCCCGCTGAGTTACTCCAGCACTTTATGTCTACCTTCGATTAAACCAGCATCTGCAGTTCCTTCCCTACACATTATTCTGCTCTACCTCCTCTGCTCCCTCTCCAAAGCCTCCACATCCTTCCTGTATTGGGGTGACCAGACTGTACGCAATACTCCAAATAAGGCCTAACCAAAGTCTTTAGAAATGTACCTTGACTTCCTGACTCTCATACTCAATGCCCCTAACAATGAAGGCAAGCATGTCATACGTGTTCTTTACCACCCTATCTAGATGTGCTACCACCTTCAGTGAGCTATGGGGAGTTCCAGGATTATAGGTCCCATGATGATAAAGAACTGAGATATACCTCCAAAGCACCAGACGCCACTGGAAAGGGATGACTTCATTACCCATTCCTAGTTGCTCCTCTGAATGTCTAAAGTTATTTGTGTCTTAATTTTATAAATTCATCAACTCCCAAGGGAACCACAATTTATTTCAACTTTATTTTTACCTGAATAGAGATATTCTGGTGGGGAAGCTGGTTTTACTGTAAGTGTTTTACTTTCGCTGACTTCTCTGTTAAGCAGAAGGACAGTAGCCACAGCATGGAAATTTTCACTGCAGGACAGAGCTATCAAGAGATGCAGAAGTAATCTTTTGCTGTGTTCAAACACTTCTGGACGATAATGATCAAGACCTAAAAATTGCATAATAGCACATTAGGTACAATCTTATTAGTCACAGATTCATAAAGCACAGAAACAGGCCTTTCAGGCCAACTCATCCAAGACTCCTCATCTAAACAGGTCCCAATTATTTCCATTTGGCCCATATCCCTTTAACGCTTTCTTATCCATGTGTTTGTCCAAGTGTCTCTTGAATGCTGTCATGGTACGTGCCTCAACTACCTTCTTGGTTAGCTCATTCCATATACCCGCCGCCCTCTATGTGAAACCACTGCCCCTCAGGTCCCTAGTAAACCTTTCCCCTCTCACCTTAAACCTATGTTCTCTGGTTCTTGATTCCCCCACTCTTGGTGTTCTGCTATAATGGTATATTAAGCCATAATTATCATGCTGACAGATTTGAAAATTATAATAACTGGTCATTTCTATTTATTTCCTAAAGATGCGTAAGAAATATGCAGTTACTGGGATATATGGGCTCAGATATCTTGTTGGAGCTGCGAAGATTTAGGCTGCATAGGTGGGAATGAGAGGGGATATCAGGATCAAAACCTCAAAGAGTGGATCTCTCAGCTCTCCTGGAATTTTAATATTTTAAACAGGCTTTCTGTTTAGCAACTACCACATTGGCAAGCTTGTTGCCTGCTGGGTAGGAAAACAGCCAAGGAGCAGATGGGTTTTAAATTGAAGGGAAGGAAGCAGACGGCGATGGTGAAAGGTTGCTTCTCGGACTGGAGGCCTGTGCCCAGTGGTGTGCCTCAGGGTTCGCTGCTGGGCCTGCTACTGTTTGTCATCTACATCAATGATTTGTATTAGAACATACAGGGCAAGAGTAGCAAGTTTGATGATGATATAAATGTGGGTGGTTTTGCAAATAGTAAAGATGGTTGTGAAAGATTGCAGCAGGATCTGGATCGGTTGACCAGGTGGGCTGAGGAATGGTTGAAGGAATTTGATACAAAGAAATGTGAGGTATTGCATTTTGGGAGGTCTAACAAGGGCAGGACCTACTCAGAAGTTGGGAGGTCAAAATGCAGTTATATAAGAAGTTGGTGAGACCACATTTAGAATATTGTGTTCAGTTCTGGGACACCATGTTATGGGAAAGATATTGTCAAGCTTGAAAGTGTTCAGAGAAGATTTACGAGGATGTGGCCAGGGCTAGAGGTTGTGATCTATAGGGAGAGTTTGAGTGGGCTGGGTCTCTATTCCTTGGAGCACAGGAGGATGAGGGGTGATATTATAGAGGTGTACAAAATCATGCGAGGAATAGATCGGGTAGATGCACAGAATCACTTGCCCAGAGTAGGGGAATCGAGGACCAGAGGACACAGGTGAAGGGGAAAAGATTTAAAAGGAATCTGAGGGGTAACTTTTTCCACACAGAGGGTGGTGGGTGTATGGAACAAGCTGCCAGAGGAGGTCGTTGAGGTTGGGACTATCCCATCGTTTAATAAACAGTTAGACAGGTACATGGATAGGACTGGTTTGGAGGGATATGGACTAAGCGCAGGCAAGTGGGACTAGTGTAGCTGGGACATTGTTGGCCAGTGTGGGCATGTTGGGCCGAAGGGCCTGTTTCCACACTTACGAGAGAAAGCCAGAGATCACGGGGTGTGGATGGTGGTGGGTGGGAAGAATTTGGAGATAGTGGGTGATCTGGGAATGATCACAGGTCGACTGCAGTTGGCAGGGAGTCAAATCCTATGGAGAAGTGGTAGTGTCTGGGGTTGGAGAATGATGAGATGTGGAACGAGATGTCCTTGAGAACACATCTGCCATTTCAGGAACAAATGTTTATTGAATTTATCTCATGGATCTGGGCATTCTTGCTTTTTTTTTAAAAATTCGTTCAGGAATCAGGGAGACTTAAACAACCTAGCTTCCCTGCGTAAAAAATAAAAATCATTAAAATGGAGAAATGCATCTCTTTAAATAATTTTTGAGAGCAATCTGCTGCCTATCTTTAAGCTGAAAGTGCTCCAAGCAATTAAAATTTCCCTGTAACTGTCTTGTAGAATTTCCTGCTTGGTTTGTTTAAAGAAACTGAGATTATCTTGATCCAATGTCTCTGTGCCTCTATCTTCTGGGAATACTCAATAGCTTCTAGTAAGCACTAAGACATAGTTTGTGCTTTGCCCAGACAACAAAGAAAATTTGACAACATAGCAAATATTCTAAAGGAGAGAAAAATATATTAATGATTACTTTGATGCATTTGTTATGTGATCATTGCAGTTAGACATGAAAAGGTAAAATTGTGCTGCAGAATAATAACGTTTTTTACATATTCATATGAAGTTGATTTCATAGAGATTTTTAAAGTAAACATTAATTATCTAGTTTTGTTTCTTTTATTGCCATGTGAAAAACATTATTGTTAAAATAAAATTTTCCTAAATACATCATTACAATTTAATTAAAATATTACATGCAGTAAAACTCTGATAACATGGCATGCTCGGGATATTTGGTAGTATTGGACTAGCAGACCTTTCAGACTCAAGCAAAACTCAACATGCTGGGGGAATTCAGCGGTCAGGCAGCATCTGTGCAGGGAATGGACAGACGACGTTTCAGGTCGGGAACCTTCTTCAGATTGATTGGAGATCAGTTTGTAAGAAGATCCCAACCCGAAACATTGGTTATCTATTCCTTCTACAGTGGCTGCCTGACCCACTAAGTTCCTGCAGCATTTTGTATTTTGCTCAAGATCCCAGCATCTGCAGTTCCTTGTGTCAAGATTTTTCTGTCTGCTGGACGATATTCCTATTAATGAACAAACACTTTTATTCCAATTTGTTTCTATGTTGCACAGCAGTATAAGAAACTTTCCAGAGAACCCAGCAAGTTTAAATACACAAATACACTATACCCTTTCTGGCTACAAACCTACTGATGCTCCAGCCACCCAGTGTTCTGACCCTGCTTACCCTGACCCCAGCTGCACTTAACACCCTGGGAGGGACTGCACACCCCACTTGCCCTCAGGACTGACTCCTTGCTCATATTCCAGAATAATGACTGAGCCAGATTGCCAAACAATCAAATGCCAGATTGTTGGTGTTTTACAGGAAAGAAAATTGGAATTAATACATTTTACAATATTGTGAAGACTTCAACCTATTATAAGAAGTGAAACATAAGAACCTACACCGGTAGAAATTCATATAAATATTTCTACCAATTTCAAACATTAAAAAATAAAATTCAACCTTACCTAGAAAGAGTGCATGAATCAACAAAGGTAGGTGGAGAGCCCAGTCTTCTCTGACACTGTGATCAACTACCATCTCAGTCATGAAGATGACGGCAATATTGCATCTATTTCCACAGAAAATGGGAAGGTGATACTATACAACAATACCGGCAGATCTGCATTGCCGCACACTTAAAAATATATATTTAGTTACTATAAATTTAATTTCCGATTGCCATTTAGAAGATTGATTTGTACGAGTGTTATTAAGGGCATTATGTTCAGAAGTAGAATAAGCAAGAAATATATTTTTAGTGTATCCGGGAAATTATTTTTGTCCATTTGCAATGGAAAAACACACCAATATTTCTTATGATTGTGCTTTGAGATGATTGAACATCTCAATAAAAGAAAATCCACAATTGCTTCAGATTCTAAATCATAAGATTTCAATATTTTAAAATCTTTTACATGGTTGATTATTTGTCCTTTTGGATAGGAGTATATGGAATGGGCAGCAGAGGAGGTAGTTGAGGCAGGTGCTATGAGAACATTTAAAAGACACTTGGACAGGTACTTGGATAGGAAAGGTTAAAAGGGATATGGGCCAAACATGGGCGGATGGGATTAAGTGGTATCCTGGTTGGCATGGGCAATCTCTGTGCTGCATGACTAGGACACTATGACTCGAGACACAATGCTTCCAGGATGGCTAAAGGTTGAGAGATTACAAAGAAAGAGGGGAAAAAAAAACTAATGGCAAAGTCTGTATGCAGAGCATCTGGATGTAATAAAGCCTCAGACTTTAACACTGGCTGTATGTAAGGCAGCTGTGAAGCAGAGGTAGGACAAAGAGGAGAAGCAGAATGAAGAGTACAGACGAGGCCACAATGGCATCTCTTTTTTTGATGGGCTTCCCATTTTTATTTTTGTAATCTAACTACAATGCCAATGAGAACGCAAGTCATAGAAGAGTTAGTTGAGGCAGGTACTAAGGCAACATTTAAGAAACATTTAGACAGGTACATGGATAGGATAAGTTAGGTCAAGATAGGGACCAAATGCAGGCAGGTGGGACTAGTGTACATGGGACATGTTGGTTAGTGTGGATAAGTTGGGCCAAAAAGCCTGTTTCCATGCTGTGTGACTCTATGACATCTAAAAATACCCTTCTCTCGCAATATCCAGCCACAGTGCAAAAATAAAAGACCAATGCTTAAGCCAAATTTATACATAAAACCATGCCAAGTGTCAACTAATCACCTTTGTGTGTTTCCTTTGTCCCGGCATTCTGAATACCTTCATCTATACCAGTGTTAATACCCAGTTCTGCCTTAGAGCCTGCAAAAGGGGGAGCACAGTGGCACAGTGGTAGAGTTGCTGCCTTACAGTGCCAGAGATCCGAGTTTGATCCTGACTAAGGGTGTCTGTACGGAGTTTGTACATTCTCCCTGTGACAACCTGGGTTTTCACCCATTTCTCCCGTTTCCTCCCACATTCCAAAGACGTACAGGTTTGTAGGTTTATTGGCTGCAGTAAAATTGTAAATTGTCCCTAATCTGTAGGATAGTGCGAGTGTACGGGGTGATCGCTCGTCGGCACAGACTCGGTGGGCCGAAGGGCCTGTTTCAATGCTGTATCTTTAAAGTCTATGCTTGAAGGAAGTTGCTGACCTGCAGCGGAGGTGGCGTTCACGATAATCTTGGCTGCTTAAGCCCGCCTCACATTACAAGAAACAGCTTTCTTGACTGCATGGCTAACAGACAACAGCAAGGCCACCAACAGAGTGGAAGGGATGGGAATTAAGGATGCTATCAACCTGACAGAATTCTGGTTGTCACTTCACAGCTATTACTAGTGCCACGGGTGGCATGTCAGCAATCCCTGTAATGTGTTGATGCACAGATGGTGGAGCACAGTCACCCAGCCTCCTGATGCTCAGTCAATCTCCTTCAGTAGAACCCATCTCCAGGCTGGCTCTAACTGTGCACGCATGTGTGTATCTGAGATGATGGCTGGGGAATACTAAAAGTGAATGGCTGTGAAAGTAAGCCTTTTTTGCATTGGGGCCAGGACACATGTTTTTGACCAGATAGCAGGCCACATCTATCGCCATAGTTAATAAATGGAGGTAATAATACATTATACATTATAACTAAATTAGTAATAATACATACTAATAATACATAAATTAGTAATAATACAAACTAATAATACATAGTTTTCATAGTTTGAAAAAGGGTTTCGGCCTGAAACGTTGCCTATTTCCTTCGCTCCATAGATGCTGACTCACCCGCTGAGTTTCTCCAGCACTTTTGTCTACCTTCGATTTTCCAGCATCTGCAGTTCCTTCGTAAACATCTTATACATAGTTTTCACGGGTTTTTCCAATTAGATTTCTGCAGTTCCCAGATCCCTCGCGTCCCCGGGACTAGCTGCAGTTCCCAAGTCGCTTGCGAGCCCTGGGTCTGGCTGTAGCGCCCAGGTCACGAAAACTAATTGACCTGGGCGCTACAACCAGTCCCGGGGTACGCGATTCGGTAACTGAGGCTAGTCCTGGGGATCGCAGGCGACCTGGCGCTACAGCCTGACCCGGGCCAGACTCCCCACACGCTGTGGAAGGAACTACCCCCCCACCCCCCCCCCCCCACCCAGCCGCACTGACCTTTTACAGCCGCCATACTGAGGGACAGCCAAGTCTATCTTCCTTGCCTAACAATCTAACCTTTGGCCTCCAAGGTGCAGGTAAATTTTCGGGCCTTATTTTAGGGTGAAAAATAACGTCTTCATTGCTGGGAAATATGGTAGTAAAAATATATTATCCGCTTCCTGACCTGTGAAGTGGTCCACGAGGTGTTATAGTTTCTGGAAGATAATCCACAAGAGGAGCCCAACAACCGCCATTGACAGGCATTGGCAAGGGCTGTGGGGAATTAGCCTCGACTGTCTTCATCAACCAACTCGCATATGGAGGCAATGGATCACCTGAGGATTGTAGACCAACAGAGTTAGTACTGGCAAAATGTTAAATATTTGAGTTTTCTCCCTATACTTGCCCACCTTCTGGTGAGAGATTGACGAGGATAGGCGTATCATGTATGAACACAGGTGCAAGACCTGAGATTGCCAATTCTAACATGCATGTGGTGTGCGTGTGTGAGAAAATTGGACACCTGTAACCCTGATGCAGGTCTACTGTGCCACTTGGTTTCAATTTATGTTTTGGGTCGGGACCCTTCTTCAGACTGATGGAGGAATCGGAAACCTTCTGCATACCATTCTGAGGAAAGGTCCAGTCCCAAATCACTGCTCATCTGTTCCCTGCCCAGAGGCTGCCAGTTCCTCAGGAACTTGGCATCTGATCAAGATTCCAGCATCTGCAGTTTCTTGTCTCTTTAATATACGTTTTCCTGTTTTGAAAAGTGTCCAGACTTTTGTGTTTTCAAAGCTTGCAGCACTCATTCTCACCTGCAATGCATGAGGAATGGTCATAACATGGAACCGATGGGAATATGTTACCATTTTAAGAGGTGCATTGGAAAATTAAACAGGTGATAAATGAGAAATGGTGAGAAGTGGAAAATAAGTGGTTGAGCACAATTTATAACTTGTACAGACTTGGCAACACCCTTATCAAATTATGAAGAATAGTTTCATAACTCAACTAGGGATCAGTAAATTATACTTCATTGTATATTTAATTAATACCTGTGTTCCATTCCAATTCAAAAATTGAATAATTAATACATTATCTAGTATTAAGAAATTTTGTAATATATACAAAATTTAATGTCATAAATGAAAGCATATTGAAATTTATATAAGGTGGTCATGTTTATTTCCTTTGAATATCAGAAATTACACTTTCACATTTTTAACAATTATCTTAAAAGACGTTTGGACTAGTACATGGATAGGAAAGGTTTAGATGGACATGGACCAAATGGGGGCAGGTGGGACTAGTGCAGATGGAGTCTGTAAATGGAAAGAAAGCTGCCATTACTTAAATATTATGTGAAAAGCTTGAACTACTATCTGGATTGATGGCGGTATGTCAATCCTTCTTGTTCATGGATTCTGTTTAATGAGTCATGTAATTTATTTTCACAGATTCAACCTACAGAAGTGCATACTTGATTAAAAGATAATCGATCATCCTTTTGCATTGTGTCAAATCTATAGATTTCTCCAGGCTTTATAAAATCTCTGATACCACTGAACATAAAATTCTGACACAAAATAGAGAGATAAAATGAGAACTTACCAGTTTGAAGTTTGATCTTTATTTTATGAGAAGTTGCGATGTGGGATTACGTGAAGAAGCCTGCCAGACCGCATGGGCGTCAATCTTCAAAGTAGCTGTATGAACCCACAGAATAGTTGCTGAACCTAAGCTATAGAGCGATTGAAAGGCTAGAACTACCGAATTATATTTATAAGAGGGTTGGGAGTGGAGGGCACGTAATCCCTCATCGCAAGTTCCCATAAAATAAAGATCAAACTTCAAACTGGTAAGTTCTCGTTTAATCTTTCTATTTTACTTCGAAGTCACGTGACTGACTACGTGAAGATTTCAAAACTCTGTGGTTTCATACTGTGACAAAATCTGTGTGTGAAAACATTAAAACAGGAAAAAACATGAGGTATTCACATCACGATGCTAACTTGCATAAATGGACATTGCTCTAAACTGGCCTGTAGTCCCAAAGACTGTTGAGTTAGACAATAACGTATGCAAGAAAGTGCATAATTCTATCTGCAACATCCAGACATATTCCACCAAATTTAAAATTTGTTAAGCTGCATTATGTAAACCTCATGCTGCATGATGAAAGTTAAACCCATTGTATTGGCTGCTAGTGAGCCATCAGCAATATCTTGAGAGTATTGAAAAAAAGAATTAGTCAAAGTCAAAGTCAAAAGAGTTTATTGTCATGTGTCCCTGATAGGACAATCAAATTCTTTCTTTGCATAGCACAACAGAACATAGTAGGCATTGGCTACAATTATATATGTAAATACACACATTAATTAATAAATTAATAAAGTGCAAATAACAGATGGAGGGGTATTAATGTTCAGAGTTTTGACCGAGCCAGGTTTAATAGCCTGATGGCTGTGGGGAAGTAGCTATTCCTGAACCGGGTCATTGCAGTTCTCAGGCTCCTGTACCTTCTACCTGAAGGTAGCAGGGAGATGAGTGTGTGGCCAGGGTGGTGTGGGTCCTTGATGATGCTGCCAGCCTTTTGGAGGCAGCGACTGCGATAGATCCCCTCGATGGAAGGAATGTCAGAGCCGATGATGGACTGGGCAGTGTTTACTACTTTTTGTAGTCTTTTCCTCTCCAGGGCGCTCAAGTTGCCGAACCAAGCCACGATGCAACCGGTCAGCAAGCTCTCTACTGTGCATCTGTAGACGTTAGAGAGAGTCCTCCTTGACAGACCGACTCTCCGTAATCTTCTCAGGAAGTAAAGGCGCTGATGAGCTTTCTTAATAATTGCATCTGTGTCCTCGGACCAGGAAAGATCTTCACAGATGTGCACGCCCAGGAATTTGAAGCTCTTGACCCTTTCAACCATCGACCCGTTGATATAAACAGGACTGTGGGTCCCCATCCTACTCCTTCCAAAGTCCACAATCAGTTCCTTGGTTTTGCTGGTGTTTAGTGCCAGGTTATTGTGCTGGCACCATTTGGACAGTCGCTCGATCTCTCTTCTGTACTCCGACTCATCCCCATCAGTGATACGTCCCACAACAGTGGTGTCGTCAGCGAACTTGATGATGGAGTTCGCACTATGACTGGCTACACAGTCATGAGTATAGAGTGAGTACAGCAGGGGGCTGAGCACGCAGCCTTGAGGTGCTCCCGTGCTGATTGTTATCGAGTCTGACACATTTCCACCAATACGAACAGACTGTGGTCTGTGAATGAGGAAGCCGAGGATCCAATTGCAGAGGGATGCGCAGAGACCCAGTTCTGCGAGTTTGGTAACCAGCTTGTAGGGGATGATTGTGTTAAATGCCGAGCTGTAGTCAATGAATAACAGCCTGACATATGAGTTTTTGTTGTCCAAGTGGTCCAGAGCGGAGTGGAGGGCCAGCGAGATCGCGTCCACCGTTGATCTGTTGTGGCGATAAGCGAACTGCAGTGGGTCCAGGTTTTTGTCAAGGTAGGAGTTGATTTGCGCCATGATCAACCTCTTGAAGCACTTCATCACCACAGGCGTTAGTGCCACAGGTCGATAGTCATTGAGGCACGTCACCTTGCTCTTCTTGGGCACCGGTATTATTGATGCCCTTTTGAGGCAGGTGGGAACCTCAGACCTCAGAAGTGACAGGTTGAAAATGTCCGTAAAAACTCCAGCCAGTTGGTTCGCACAGGTTTTTAGAACACGACCAGGTATGCCATCAGGTCCAGAAGCTTTTCGAGGGTTCACCCCTCTGAAGGATTTCCTGACGTCGGCCTGTATGACTGAGACTGAAATACCATCACAGCGAATGGGGGCTCGGGAAGGCACATTGGTGTTCTCCCTATCAAAGCGTGCGTAAAACGCATTGAGCTCATCAGGGAGTGATACATTGCCGACATCCGAGCTGCCTCCTGGTTTTGCCTTGTAGGAGGTGATTGCATTCAGTCCCTGCCACAGCTGCCGAATATCTGTCTCATCCTCCAGTTTGGAGCAGAACTCCCTTTTGGCCTTTTTGATGGCCTTACCAAGGTCGTGTCTGGACTTCGTGTAGACCACTGTATCATCAGACATGAATGCCCGGTGTCTGGTCTTCAGAAGAGTGCTGATCTCAGAGTTCATCCAAGGTTTCTGATTGGGAAACACTCGGAAGGGTTTTGTAGGGATGCAGTCCTCCACACATTTCTTAATGAAGTCTGTAACGACTGTGGCATATTCATTCAAGTCCGTTGCCTAGACCTTGAACATTGCCCAGTCTACAGACTCCAAGCAGTCCTGTAGTTGTTCCTCTGCCCACCCGACCAGCTCTGTACTGTCCTCACCTCTGGGGGTGCGCTCTTTAATTGCTGCCTGTAGGCAGGAAGAAGCAGCACCGCAGTGTGGTCGGATTTACCGAAGTGAGGGCGAGGGATAGAGCGGTAAGCATTCTTGATGGTGGTGTAGCAGTGGTCCAGGGTGTTTGTTCCTCTGGTGCAGCAGGAGACATGTTGGTGGAAGTTAGGGAGCGATTTCTTGAGGTTTGCCTTATTGAAGCCCCCAGCAATGGTGGTAAATGCCTCGGGGTAAGACGTCTGGTGTTTTTGACCACGGCGTGCAGCTCCTCCAGTGCCAGACGGACGTCCTGCCTGGGGTGGGATGTAGACCGCGGTCAGGATGATGGAGGTGAATTCCCTCGGTAGCAGGGACGGCACTTCACCGCCAGATGTTCCAGGTGTGGAGAGCAGGAGTTGGACAGGACTGCCACGTCTGAGCACCACGCAGAGTTGACCATGAGGCAGACGCCCCCTCCTCTCCCTTTCCCCGATGCCAGTGTACAGTCCATGCGGTGGATGGAGAACCCTTCAGAATTATGTTCCATATAATAGGCACTAGCAGCTGAGTGCACTTGTATGCCTAATGACCCCCTGAATTCTGCCGTGGTGGGTATGCTGTCAACCTCAAATGCACACAATCCTGCTCATTTGCTTATGAGATATTTCTTTAACAAGCTACCCTAATGTCAGTATGACACAGACAAGGCCAGAGATTGAGCAAGGATGTTCTTAATGCTGAGATCAGCTGCTGCAAGCATAATCATATTAAGATACTGGTCCCATTAGGGAAACTTTGGCGAATATTTGCACAGCAAATACTGATATACATCGCACACTACAATGAGTGTAGGCTATTAGGGTGGTGAAATAAAGGACACCCTGCATAATGTGAGAGAATAGTGGGTGAAGAACTAATCTTTTATGCCCCACTATGGTATTGCAGACATAATAAAGCAGCACAGGAAACTGTCAATTGTGCTGTCCCATAAAGTTTCTCTATGCTCAAACTGGAAGCCACACAACCTTGTTACTTCCGTATAGAATTGACTCACACATGTTGTTAACAAGCTTCTCATATAATCATGCAGTGCTAGCTGGCCGAGAAAACAGGCTGTCCCAGCCGTCATATGTGAAGGAGCAGCTTCAGCCGCCTGCTATGGCGTGACTGAATAGGCAAACTGGTACTGTTAAATTCCATGTTGCCTTAAATGTAATATAGTCAAACTATCTACTGACAATGCATAAGATTTATCATTTGCAATTTTGCATAATACCCACAATTCGGTGACATAACACCCTTAATCTGAGAAGGGCAGCATAGGCTTTCACCACTAGCTTTATTATAAACAGTGGAAACTGTGCCTATGTGTATAGATATGACAGAGTGTGCAACTACAAGATCGATTCTCTGAGTTAGTTAAATTGCAGATACCCAATCATCCATCTTAAACTGGGTAAGTGAACCCACAATTTGATTAGCCTAATGGCATCCTGATTCGGCCTGCACCATATTTCTGTAATCTTGAGAAATCTAGTCCTTGGTCAGACCACACATCCTCGGATGAGTTGTCACTGGATGTACTTGGAACCGCTGATGATATAATCAGCAGCTAACGACTAGAGCTGAACTACAGTTCCCCTTAAATGTGTGAAAACTAGTTCCCTGTGAACTCTTGACTAAGAGCCACGATGGATACATAGTGTTTACCTTCAGAGTGGAGATAGTATCATGCAAGCTGAATCAAGAATTATCTCGCAGACCTTTGACTGACTACATGTCTAAATCTGATGGGTGCATAACACAATTTGTTGGACGCACCCATGTTGAATAGTGGTATTAAGAACCTATAGATGTTAATAATACATTGTTGATTGACAACATGACCTGCAGGCCGGAAAGGTTATAATATATTGCAGACGAGCTTTCTGCTGGTAAACATAGAAACATAGAAATTAGGTGCAGGAGCAGGCCATTCGGCCCTTCAAGCCTGCACCGCCATTCAATATGATCATGGCTGATCATCCAACTCAGTATCCTGTACCTGCCTTCTCTCCATACCCCCTGATCCCTTCAGCCACAAGGGCCACATCCAACTCCCTCTTAAATATGGCCAACAAACTGGCCTCAACTACCTTCTGTGGCAGAGAATTCCACAGATTCACCACTCTCTGTGTGAAAAACGATTTTCTCATCTCGGTCCTAAAAGACTTCCCCCTTATCCTTAAACTGTGACCCCTTGTCCTGGACTTCCCCAACATCGGGAACAATCTTCCTGCATCTAGCCTGTCCAACCTCTTAAGAATTTTGTAAGTCTCTATGAGACCACCCCTCAATCTTCTATATTCCAGCGAGTACAAGCCAAGTCTATCCAGTCTTTCTTCATATGGAAGTCGTGCCATCCCAGGAATCAGTCTGGTGAACCTTCTCTGTACTCCCTCTATGGCTATGGTAACTATCTGTCCCTGAGAAAAATGGCAATGAAGATTACCATGAACCAGTGACTCTGGTAAATGAGGAAAATAAACCATACGTCGAGAAAAACTTCAATTACTTAATTCTGTTGCCCAGTCTGATACTTCTCATGGATGATGAAGCAGTGCTTCTCTGGTGACTATGACTCGTATAGTCAGCCAGTTTCATGATGGTCTACCCTGATACAGGGTAACCAAACTGTTCCTACTTGGAACTTACAGAGGTACTGTGTAAGGCACCTTGCCAATGTCTCTACATCAACCTGATGTTATCCCAGAGACAATGAAAAAAAAAACTAGACAGCCCATGCTGGCAGTAAACCTTAAGCTGGGCCAACAGACTGCTCCATTTTGGAGTTCACGGAGGTGAATAATGAGACCTACTTACCAGCGTCTCTAACTCCAAATCGCTTACCTTTGTTGGAACTTCAGCAAAGTTTCATTCGCAGACTCTGTCCATCATGTTTATCATTTCTGTTAGATAGCTGATGCTCCTGGCTAACTTCTCTTGTGGCTAGTCCGTCCCCGATGGAGGTGCAATATTAGAGGCAAACGCATACCGCTTCCCTCATGCGATTGCCGTACATCACGCATTAAAGCATGGGATCCCGGCACATAGTCATATTCGGGTTCATGTTTGGAGTTAGTCCATACTGACCTTTGACACTCTCTTAGAGTGGGAGTAAATTGCACCTGAACCAGGTGTTACCATCCGTATTCCTCAAATTGTCTGTGCATGCTTCTATACCGAGCATGTTTTGCGACACCATCTCCCATAGTCTTTTGGATTGGGAGCAATGCGAACCTTGAACCAAGGCAGCTGCAGGCATATGAGTTGAACAGCCTGTGCATGCTTCCGTAATACAGCGCATGATACATATGGCTCCATCTTCATCCGAATGGGAGGACTTGTGTAAACCTGAACCAGGAGCTGCTTCAGGCATGTGTGCATATACTTTAGCACCATCTCCATCACCACGTTCAACCAAGTGGGAGGAATTGTAACCCTGAACCAGGCATTGCTTCAGGCATATGTACATACTCATTAGCACCATCTTCACCACTCCGCTCATTTGAATGGGAAGAAATTTGCAACCCTGAACCAGGAGCTGCTCCCTGACATGCCTCAAGACGGAGCATTCTTTGTGTTGTAATTTGATTCGTCAGATGTTCTGAGACAAGTCCCAACCTTGTCTGACATAGATGTCCCAAGACTTGGCACTTTGCCCTGAGTTGGGGTTGTCAGGTTGCTCCCTTCAGCAGCCGCCAGGACTAGCTGTGCAAATCGATGCTCTGTTGGTATCCTCATTCCCCAAACAGGCTGCCCGTGCTAGTGACTCCGAATCCTCCTCCTTTCCGATGCCAATGCAGTATACAGGGAAGGACTGGAGCGCCTCTGGCCCCGTACGTCAAACATAGTGGGAGAAATGCTGGAAAAAACCTGCCAGGTATTTGTCATAGGCAATGACGTTTACATGAATGAAAAAAGCGCATCTCAATTAAATCAGAGGTTTGATCATTTTATTGATATGTATAAAGTTGGCGTCTTTGGGAAAGAATCTTCCACAGTCCCCTCTAATGGGCGGAATTGCCATGACGCCACCATGACGCTCCCACAGGTGACTGATAGGCACAGCTCAACAAGGCTTCCCAAGCCAGGAGCTCTCGACTGCCATGGCAGGTCTGATTCCACTACACCTTTTTATTGGTGTAAGTGATAATAAATATTCCTTGTGATTTCTCTCTTTTAAAACATAAACTAAATTGGCATGATAATACATATTTATGATATAGCCAAGAATAAAACCTGAACTGATATAATCAGTCAGAGGATACCAGCATAATGGTGCAGCTGATAGAGCTGATGCCAGAGACCTGGGCTTACAGCACCACCTGGCTTCAATCGTGACCACAGATATATCTGTGTGGTGTTTGCAGCTCATAAGATGTATTGGCTATGATAGTCACAAACGTGACCCTGTGGCAACTATTATAAATGCCAACTCTACACTATATATACTATAACATAGCTTTAGCAGCAACCCAATTGAATTTGATTGGTGCTACAGCAAGCTGAACTTACCCAAGCGGTCTTTTTTTTAAAAACTCACCTGTAGTAACACACGCAATTAATGTAAGTTTGCTGAATTTGTAACTCTGGCTGCCTGCTCCCAGTGGAGCTGTGATGTTGGCAGCTTCTATAAATAGGGCCATCTGCTGTAGACTGTAACGGCTACAGCTGTAACCCAGGTTTAAACGAGCTTGTCGGCTCTGAACTGGGTTGTCCACTGCCGAGCAGACTAGCGACAACAGCCGCATAAACCCTCTAACTAGAGTCGCTTGCTTACGTCGGCGACTGAAGCGACTAAAATATATATTCCCTATCCTAGCACCAGTGGAGTGGCTACTTTTTTGGGGCCCGCTATAGAAACGTCCCGAAGAAAACTGACTTACCTGCAGAGCAGCGTGGGAGCTGCTCTGACTAGCGCCATGCGCTAGACGCAATGACGTGCATGCGGTCTGGTGGGCTTCTTCATGTAGTCACTCACGTGACTTCGAAGTAAAATTGATTATTTTGCAGCGTAACAGTCAAGGGAAACAAGTTTCATCAGAAACAAAAACGATTACAAGCAACGATTACAAGCAACGCTTAACTGTGAGCAAAACACAATGTGCTGGAGTAACTCAACGAGTCAGGCAGCATCTCTGGAAGACATGGATAAGTCACATTTCTGGTTGTGATCCTTCCTCAGACTTTTTGTTTTGCTCCAGCTATGCTGCCTGACCCGCTAAGTTTCTCCAGCAATTTGTGTTTTACTCCAGATTCCAGCATCTGCAGTTCCTTGGTCAACTCTTAACCATGTTTGCATTCAACCTTTGCACACCTACACAGAATGCAATAACCGATTAAGTCTGAACATTGTATAAAATCACGCATAGAGAGCTGCCCATTTACCCGTCTATTAACTGTGGACGTCGTGAGCTGAATTAAATATTTTAAATAAAGTAATAAATGTACCTTTCTCATCATCATAGGAACCACCAGAGCTGTTGCTGTATCTTGATTCAAGACGGGAATGTGCTCTTATAACAACATTGTTAAACCTTCAGAAAATGTAAAAAGTCATCTTATTAAAAGCATTCTAAAACATAAAACGTTGGAAATACTCATCTGCAGCTTTTTACGTTTTGAAGAAATAAATACCAAAGATATGCAACATTTCTACTGAATGTTCAAAAAGTAATCCATTCAGAAAAAGGTTTTCTGCAAAAACAGAAAACCTTTTTGCAAAATGATCTTGTACCTAGTCTGATTTCTCTGCTTTTTTTCTCTTCCAAATGCAGGCATTGAAGATACAACATAGTTACCTTTAAGGCTTCAGTTCAGTCAAATTGTCATTCTTGATGTTCATGCTAATTTAATTACAAGCTATTGAGTTCCTCCATGTCTTCAGTCAGGATGCACACTTTGCGTTCTTTATCGCAGCACATGTCACACACTTCCTCAAATTAACACATTGTGGCTACTTCTAAAGGAATCTTGCTTTAGAATTTAATGTTCTATTTATCTATGGAGTATTTTATCATAAGATCTTAAGACATAGGAGCAAAATTGTGCATTTCGGCCCATAGAATCTGGTCCGTCATTCAATCATGGCTAATTTATTTTCCCCTCTCAACCCCATTCTCCTGCCTTCTCCCTGTAACCTTTGATGCCCTTATTATTCAAGAACCTATCAATCTCCGCTTTAAAAATACCCAATGGCTTACAGATGTCTGTGGCAATGAATTCCACCGATTCACCATTCTCTGGCTAAAGAAATTCCTCCTCATTTCCATGCTAAAGGTATATCCTTTTATTCTGAGGCTGTGCCCTCTAGGCCTAGAGTACTGGAAACATCCTCTCCATATCCACTCTATCCAGGGCTTTCATTATTCAGTAGGTTTCAATACGATTCCATCTGATCCTACTAAACTCCAGTGAGTACAGGCCCAGAGCCATCAAATACATCTCATACATCAACCGAATCATCCTCAGGATCAGTCTCGTAAACCTCATCTCGACCCTCTCCAACAGCCGCACAACCTTCCCCAGATATGGGGCCCAAAATTGTTCACAATATGGGACACATTTTCCCAAATATTAAAGCATCCAGGTACTTATCCAAATCTACCATTGGTTAAATGATTATTAACAAAGAATCGCTGTACTCCAACTGGCAGCATGTAGGCTATAACAAGATATCCTACAAACCTCTCTTCGCTTTCTTTCGTCATGCGTCCCCTCATCTATTTCTGGGAAGCTTTCCTGTCCAGCGACCAGAGTGTTGGTGCTGGAGGTGGTTCCTGCAACAGAAAATCCATTTAATAATAATAACAACATGCAGGCTACTCAACAATAGCTTTAAGAATCTAACAAAGACACATTCATTGATATTAGGTTAATATGGATTAATTGAAATTTCAGCAATTAAAATAACACATCTTAAGCAAATATTCAAGACATTTAACTTGGCAAATTGCCAGGCATAGGTATTGTGTGCCACAGGATCTGTTCCTGTGCAGTTCTGTGATATTCCAACAATACCAGATTCTAAACAGAATTCAGCAGCACAAAAGCTTTGCAGCAGTGGGCAAGTTTAGAGCAACATCCACATGCAGCAAAGACGGGTAACGTTTTAAATCTCTGAAGCAGTGTTGAACATAGTGGAGCAGTGGTAGAGTTGCTGCCCTACAGCGCCAGAGACCTGGATGCAATCCTAAATATGGATGCTGAGCTTGTATGTACTCCCTGTAACTGCGTGGGTTCTCTCTGGGTGTTCCGGCTTCCCACATTCCAAAGATGTTTAGGTTTGTAGGTTAATTGGCTTCTGTTAAATTGTTCCTAGTGTGTCAGATAGAACTTGTCTATTGGGTGATCAGTGGTCAATGAGGATTTGGTGGGCTGAATCCCTAAACTAAACTAAACTAAAATAAACAGTATTCCTAAACAAAACTAAACTAAAATAAAATAAACATAAAACCATCTAATTTGATGCTGGAAGCATTATCCATCTTGCAAACACGATGGGATACGGATAATGCTTCACGACAGTACAAAATACCTTGTTGCTTTTTCTTGCCTTTCACCAAGAAATTGAAGTATCCCAAAATCTCTTTAAAAAAAGACCTGTAACTCACCTGATGCAGCTGTGGAAACCTTGTTGCTGGCAGCAAAACGATAAAAGGGTGGATTATCACAGTGCAGGACTACAGGATTCACCGGGTCTGTCTGTTGCATCTCGAACAACAATTCATCCATTGTCTGAATAGTGTTGTTACGGCACAGGTATATTATGACTTTCTTAATCTGAAATATGAAAGAATCACATTTATTAAATAAATTGTTTATTAAAGATTGTTCATTAAATTCACATTTATTAAAGATTGTTTATTTAAAAAAAACAATAATTTGGGTGCTTCAAATTGAATACAGTAAAGATAGTATAATAGATATAGTAAAGGTCTGATTATATTTGAGAAGATACAAAGTGCTGGAGTAACTCAGCAGATCAGGCAACATGTCTGAAGAACATGGAAAGGTGACATTTCGGGTTGGGCCTCTTCTTCAGACTGAGGGTCGGAAATATAATCAGACATCTGATTATATTTTATAGATATGGAAGAAAAACATGGCCATTAACTCTAGGCCGAACTTGATAAGAGAACCAAAAGGATTATCAAAACGGTGGGTTTCAAGGATGATGGTAAAGTAGGGATCGTAGATAGATAGTACAAGTTAATTTCATGTACCCAGATTTTGGTAGATGGAGTCACAAATATCAATGAAAGAGAAAGTATAGATTTGTGGTCAGATGGGTGGTGGCTGTTTTGTGGCGAGGGTGGTGGAAAGATACAGAAAAGACAGACTAAGAGCAGAGCATTTGAGTAGCTCAGTTACGAAGGGTCTCAGAGATGGGAAGGGATAACAAACAGAAATAAACTAATTCATATGTATTCTTTCATATCCTGAGGCTGACTGAAAAAGCTGCTGTATGGATACTTTAATAATAGCTGTGCTCAATGTACGGAAAGGTAGAAAAAATATTGAGACCTTGATACTTAATGTACTTAATATCAAAACTAAAACCAATGAACAAACAGCATAACAGAGATAAATGGGAATTTAATATCCAAACCAAAACCAATGAACAAACAGTATAACAAAGATAAATGAGAATGACCTGATCGTTATTATAAAGATATGATTGAAAGGAGTTCAAAGCTCTGAACACAATATTCAGGGATAATTGTTTTTTACAAAGGAGGGGAAGGAAGAAAAAAGTGTTGGGGATGGTTATTTTATCTCACATCCAATCTAAGACATCCAATAGTTTCCCAGTGGAGTCCTAGTTCCCTTTTCCACATCCCCTCTACTTCCAAAGCCAATCCCTCTCAGGGTTAATGTTTTTCCCAAAACTAAACACTGAGCATTTTGTACAAGCTTTGACAAAAATATATAAAATTTAAGAGAAATAAGAAATAAACACAGCAGTTCCTGCAAACTTCCTACCAACATAATGTCATCAGTACCAATATATGAACATTAAGTGAGAACTTATGTTTCCCAATGGCGACTAGGTCATTGCTCAGCCAGTTCTACAAAAAGAGAATCTAATCTATTAACTATGATCGCTAAATGCTATTCATTGTCCTAAAATACATAAATGCTAAATATTTAATGATACATTCAATAATCAAATGTGAGAAATAACAGTATCTACTATTAGTCAGTGTTTTATTGTCATATATCCAGAAACATAACTATGACGTTCTTATTTGCACACCAGGTTTGTGAACTCAGCACTCAGTAGACACCATAATAAACAACAAAAATTCAATAATAATTTTTTAAAAGAATGTAGTCATGTGCAAAAGAATCCAGAAATAGCAGACAAATATATTGTTTGCTATTTGTTCTTGAAGCCTGTACGTCTTGGTGTCTGCAGCTACTTACATAAAGTAGAAGAGATGTGTCACTGCTAACTCCACAAAGGCTGATCAGAAATTGCAGGGCAATCCTGAGATTATTGCTCCATTTTTCATTGTCCACTAGTGCATTCCAGGCATTTTCCATCTCTGATCCAGGAACCTCATCTCCATACTTAAAAAGGAAAGAAAAATGATAATTATGATTATGTTTAAGTCCCCAAATTAATTCATAATTCAAATAACATTAAATAATTGGCCTTGGTAAATTGCCCCCAGCGTTTAGGGAGTGAATGCAATAGTTGGATAACATGGAACGAGTGATCGATGACTGGCGTGGACTCTATGGGAGGGCCTGTTTCTATGCTGCATCTCAAAACTAAACTAAAAAGGATTTACATTTTTTTTTGCCAGTTGCAGAAACTGATGTATTTTATGTCAGCACAGTAAACTGTAAACTTCCTCGCACCCTACTCATAATTTCATAAGTTACTGGAACAGAATTAGGCCATTCGGTCCATCAAGTCCACTCCGCCATTAAATCGTGTTTGATCTATCTTCCCCTTTCAACCCCATTCTCCTGCCTTCTCCCCATAACCTCTCTATAGTTTTTACTCTGAATAAAAACTAAATGATAACATTCCAAATTTCGTAATCAAACCATTTAAAACCTTCTGAAACGTCACCATGTAATAATGCACAGAAAAATCATGACATTCGTAGCAAGGAACATCAAAGCTACCTTGGCAGTCATATACATGAGGTTATTTAGCACCAGAGAAGTAGCTTGTGGCGAACCCCAGCCATTTCCTTTGAGTCCATACTCTTCAATCATTTGTTCTTCCTTGTAGTTGGCTTGTTCCTCAGGGGTTTGTGGGTTTGATGTTATAGGAAGAAGTCCATTGTCCACAAGCTCAATGTTACGAAGCCACGGCAAAAGGTAGGTAAGCATAATTTGGCGACCATTGGAGTGGGTGGTTGGAAACCTCTGGCTAATCTCTGATCAAAAGGGATTAAAACGAACATTGTGATTTTCTAAAAATATACTTGAAGTAGCAGAAATCTCAACAGCATAAAATGGGTGATGTGAAAACACAAATCCCTGTTACTACGTTATACATCACAACATTTGTACAAGAAAACATAGCTATATCCAGGCTAATGTTTCTTAAGAAATTCCAAGTACATTAAAAAGAAACATGAAATATAATTAACTTATCGTACTAAAGATTTTGAAAGAGAACAACTTTAAAATAAAATATTTGTTTGCTAGCTTCAAAGTTATAGTAACACCAAAATAGGAAACTATGTAGAAGCTAATCATTCCTGGGTGGGAGATTGCAACCTTCACGTGGTCCACCCTGTCTCGATGAATGCAATCAACCCGGCGTGCACAATCAAATAGAACAACTGTTGTCCTGCAACTTTAGGCTGTGCATGCCATATGCAAGAAGAAGAGGATTCCTGGTAAGACATATCATTAATTTTAAAAGTACTTAAATGCATGGTTTAACAACTTTTGGGAAGGATTTTTGAGTTGTTGCATTGGCCATGCATTGTATATCATTAAAGATGACTAACATAATTCCGATAGACATGTGTAGGAAGGAACTGCAGATGCTGGTTTGAATCGAAACAAGACACAAAATGCTGGAGTAACTCAGCGGGACAGGCAGCAACTCTAAATAGGAATGAGTGACATTTCGGGTTGAGACCTTTCCCAGAGATGCCAACCCTAAATTTAATTCACAGTA
Organism: Okamejei kenojei; assembly: GCA_035221665.1. NCBI lineage: Eukaryota > Metazoa > Chordata > Chondrichthyes > Rajiformes > Rajidae > Okamejei > Okamejei kenojei. The sequence continues at coordinate 73,589,699 of CM069136.1, read as the reverse complement.
ACATTCAACCCATTTGTCCGTAACAAATGGGGTTAAATGCATTTCTCTCCGTACTCACTTGGGGTTGTTGCCGGCGGGTCTGCGCCTGCGCACTGGTGCAGATCAGCGGGCTGCCGGCGGGCGGGTGCGGCACATGCGCACTTGGCAAGGTTGCCGGCGGGTCTGCGCATGCGCACTGGGTGGGGGTGGGGGGGGAGGCCCGGTGATGGGGCTGCCGCGAGCGGCCGGCTGGCGGCAAGAAAGGGCCGCTGATCGCGCGGGACGGCGCCGCCCGGGCTCTGGGCCGGGCGTGGCGTGGCTCGAAATGGCGCCAGGCCCGGCAACCCTCCCCCACTGCGCACGCGCGGCCACTGGGGCCCGGCAACCCTCCCCCACTGCGCACGCGCGGCCACTGGGGCCCGGCAACCCTCCCCCACTGCGCAGGCGCGGACACTAGGGCCCGGCAAAGTGCCGCTGATCGCGCGGGCCGGCAAACCGGGGACACATGGCGCCGGCGTTCACCACGGGAGGAACACCGGCGCGGCGGTGTTCCGTAACAGCATGTTTGGCTGCCGGAACACCGTAAAAAGGTTATTTCGCCGGGATAAAATACGGCGAATCCGGGACACTTGGCATCTCTGCTTTCCTCAGACAAATAATTACATCTTTGTTTGTGTTGGTTTGTGGATTGGTGAATCCTGAAATTCATAAAGGCTTTATAAATTTTCCTTAGAATTTATCAGAAATGAAAATAGGGTTGTTACAGTAAAGGGCCTGTCCCACTTACGCGAACTTTTTGGGCGACTGCCGGCACCAGTCATAGGTTCTTGATTAGTAAAGCTATGGGCTAAATGCATGGATCAGAAGCTTACATAAGAATTACTAGAGATTGAAAACAAAACACTCAGGTGCTAGAAAATTGAAACAAAAACGGAAAAAGCAGCAAAACAGAGGCAATGATTCAGGCTAAAAACTCCACCATGAAAGATAATTAATCTGAAACACCAACGTTCCCAAAGACGCTGGCCAAGCTTCAAAGCATCCTAAGCATTCTCTGCTCTTACACCAGAACTGGCTAGTTTTTGGTACAAAATAGCCTTTTGAATGCCAGCAGAGCTCTGCATTCTAAGTGATAAACTACACTTTACTCGATGGGTTACTTCACCAAAATAATATTTCCCAAAACAAAAATATCTGCTAAAAGAATCAATTATACCAAACATTTTAACACGTTAAGGCATACCTGAAAACATAGGAAGTGTGAGCTCGGGATACATCCTTGCTAATTCATTTGATAGTTGGGACAATGACACAGAATACAGGTGAGGTAATGGTGCATGTGTTCCAAACAGAATACTATCCGGTTTCTGCTCAGCTGCTTTTTTAGAATACAGGAATAATTTTGCTTCCAGAATCTGAAAAGAACATATTGAAAAATTAATTAGAATTGTGAACTTCAACTGTATAACAAAGAGTAAGAAACACATTTCTTCTGATTTCAAGGCATAATAATCATGTATCTGCTACTTTTCAACCAAAATGTATGGATTTGTGACATTACGATCAAATTCTTGACATTTTAGATATTTCAAACACAGCAGGGCTCTGAAGAACTGCAAACTTTCTTTCAGAAAGACATGAATTGGCATCAGCATTTCTGTCAGATTATGATTTTGATTTGACCTTGTAAATTGTTTGATGGGATCCTTGAAGAACTGAAGACACAGAGTGCTGGCAGCATCTCTGGAGCACATGGGTAGGTTCCATTTCAGGTTGGGAACCATCTTTAGATTGATTGTGAAGGGGGGCGGGGGAGGTGGAAGAGAGGAGGGGCAGGTCAAAGCCTGGCAGGTAACAAGTTGAGCTGAGGGTTTTTTTGATAGGCAGATGATAAGATGGAAGGAGTGAGACAAAAGGATTGAAGATTGAAGGATTGCAAATTGTGAAGATAGAGGAAGGAATGTAGGTAGGAGATGAGGGGAGAAATTTAATGCCCAACCCAATTTATCATTGAAAATATGCCATTAATCCAATTATTTGAAGCCCTGTAGCCTCTATGGTAAAAGTACTCAAACTACTATTTGGTAAGGAGTTCCATGATTTGACCCAGTGACGAAAGGGCAAGATATTTGTTTTTTTAATTAAGATGTGTGACTTGGAAGGGAACTAATAGACAGTTTGTCCTTCTTTGCTGTTTTAGAAATTGGAAATTGCAGGATTAGAAAAAAGCTGTCATGATAAGCTGGACAGCTGGACAGCTGGACAGCTATCTGCAGAGCCAAAAGAGATGGGCGAGATATTGAACAATTTATTTTCTTCGGTATTCACCAAGGAGAAGGATATTGAACTCTGTGAGTTAAGGGGAAAAAGTAGAGTAGCTATGGAAACTATGAGATTCAAAGAGGAGGAAGTACTGACACTTTGGAAAAATATAAAAGTGGATAAGTCTCCAGGTCCTGACAGGATATTCCCTAGGACATTGAGGGAAGTTAGTGTAGAAATAGCAGGAGCTATGACAGAAATATTTCAAATGTCATTAGAAACGGGAATAGTGCCGGAGGATTGGCGTACTGCGCATGTTGTTCCATTGTTTAAAAAGGGTTCAAAGAATAAACCTAGCAATTATAGACCTATTAGTTTGACGTCAGTGGTGGGCAAATTAATGGAAAGGATACTTAGAGATAATATATATAAGCATCTGGATAAACAGGGTCTGATCAGGAACAGTCAACATGGATTTGTGCCTGGAAGGTCATGTTTGACAAACCTTCTTGAATTTTTTGAAGCGGTAACTAGGGAAATTGATGAGGGTAAAGCAGTGGATGTTGTCTATATGGATTTCAGTAAGGCCTTTGACAAGGTTCCCCATGGAAGTTTGGTTAAGAAGGTTCTATCTTTGGGTGTTAATGGCGGAGTAGCAAGATGGATTCAACAGTGGCTGAATGGGAGATGTCAGAGAGTAATGGTGGATGGCTGTTTGTCAGGTTGGAAGCCGGTGACCAGTGGGGTGCCTCAGGGATCTGTGTTGGGTCCACTGTTGTTTGTCATGTACATCAATGATCTGGATGATGGGGTGGAAAATTGGATAAGTAAGTATGCAGATGATACTAAGATAGGTGGTGTTGTGGATAATGAAGTAGATTTTCAAAGTCTACAGAGAGATTTGGGCCATTTGGAAAAGTGGGCTGAAAGATGGCAGATGGAGTTTAATGCTGATAAGTGTGAAGTGCTACATCTTGGCAGGACAAATCAAAATAGGACGTACATGGTAAATGGTAGGGAATTGAGGAATGCTGTGGAACAGAGGGATCTAGGAATAACTGTGCATAGTTCCCTGAAGGTGGAATCGCATGTAGATAGGGTGGTAAAGAAAGCCTGGTGTGCTGGCCTTTATAAATCAGAGCATTGAATATAGGAGTAGGGAAGTAATGTTAAAATTGTACAAGGCATTGGTAAGACCAATTCTGGAGTATGGTGCACAATTTTGGTCGCCTAGTTATAGGAAGGATGTCAACAAAATAGAGAGAGTACAGAGGAGATTTACTAGAATGTTGCCAGGGTTCCAGCAACTATGTTACAGAGAAAGGTTGAACAAGTTAGATCTTTATTCTTTGGAGCGCAGAAGGTTAAGGGGGGGACTTGATTGAGGTCTTTAAAATGATGAAAGGGATAGACAGAGTTGACGTGGATAAGCTTTTCCCATTGAGGGTAGGGAAGATTCAAACAAGAGGGCATGACATGAGAATTAAGGGACAGAAGTTTAGGGGTAACGTGAGGGGGAACTTCTTTACTCAGAGGGTGGTGGCTGTGTGGAATGAGCTTCCAGCAGAAGTGGTGGAGGCAGGATCGATTTTAACATTTAAAAGTAAAGTGGATAGGTATATGGACGTGAAGGGAATGGAGGGGTATGGTCCGAGTGCAGGTAGATGGGACTAGGGAAAACAAATGGTCGGCACGGACTGGAAGGGCCGAGAGGGCCTGTTTCTGTGCTGTAATTGTTATATGGTTATATGGTTATACTAAGATAGGTGTTGTTGTGGATAATGAAGTAGATTTTCAAAGTCTACAGAGAGATTTGGGCCATTTGGAAAAGTGGGCTGAAAGATGGCAGATGGAGTTTAATGTTGTTAAGTGTGAAGTGCTACATCTTGGCAGGACAAATCAAAATAGGAAGTACATGGTAAATGGTAGGGAATTCAGGAATGCTGTGGAACAGAGGGATCTAGGAATAACTGTACATAGTTCCCTGAAGGTGGAATCGCATGTAGATAGGGTGGTAAAGAAAGCCTTTGGTGTGCTGGCCTTTATAAATCAGAGCATTGAATATAGGAGTAGGGAAGTAATGTTAAAATTGTACAAGGCATTGGTAAGACCAATTCTGGAGTATGGTGTACAATTTTGGTCGCCTAGTTATAGGAAGGATGTCAACAAAATAGAGAGAGTACAGAGGAGATTTACTAGAACGTTACCAGGGTTCCAGCAACTATGTTACAGAGAAAGGTTGAACAAGTTAGGTCTTTATTCTTTGGAGCGCAGAAGGTTAAGGGGGGACTTGATTGAGGTCTTTAAAATGATGAAAGGGATAGACAGAGTTGACGTGGATACGTTTTTCCCATTGAGGGTAGGGAAGATTCAAACAAGAGGGCATGACATGAGAATTAAGGGACAGAAGGTTCGGGGTAACGTGAGGGGGAACTTCTTTACTCAGAGGGTGGTGGCTGTGTGGAATGAGCTTCCAGCAGAAGTGGTGGAGGCAGGATCGATTTTAACATTTAAGAGTAAAGTGGATAGGTATATGGACGTGAAGGGAATGGAGGGGTATGGTCTGAGTGCAGGTAGATGGGACTAGGGGAAAACAAATAGTCGGCACGGACTGGAAGGGCCGAGAGGGCCTGTTTCCGTGCTGTAATTGTTATATGGTTATATGGTTATGAATTGTTTCATTACCGTGGGATTTTGGAATGGAATTGATCACTGCAATGAACTGAAAACATCCCCATTTCTCACCTTATTATATGAGGGAAGTCATTGATAATGCAGCTGAAGATTACTAAACCTAGGACACAGTCCTGCCAAATTACTCATATTATCTATAGAACCTTCTGCGGCGTTGGAGCTCCCGACTCAGTCTCCCCCGAGACTGCGAGCCCTTGATGGTAAGGCCGCGGTGGGAGCGATCCCAGGCAAGGGAGCCGCTCCGATGTTAAGTCCACGCCCCTCGGTGGGGCTCACGACAGTCCGAGGCAGCTCCCAGCTCCAGCGATGGTAGGCTGCAGAGCCCAGAGAATGTGATCCGAAAATTGATCACATCTCCGGGAAGGTAAGAACTTGAAAAAAAGTTTCCCCTGATTTCCCCCCCCCCCCCCCATAAAACAAACTGAAGAACATAAAAACAAACTTTTAACAGACGCTAAAAATAACAAAAAGGTGAAAAAACTAACAGGCTTCCGGCAGGGCTGGCCATCTCCGAGGCGCCCCTGGTGGTCATAAAAAGTATATGCCCAAGAGACAAAAAATGTACGAGATAAAAGTTATCTGTACTATTTTCATTTGTAGAAACAAGTAACTGCAGATGTTGGTTTACAAAAAGTGACTCAAAGTGCTGGAGCATCTCAGCAGATCTGGTAGCCTCTCTGGAGAACAAGGATAGGTGATGTTTTGGGTTGGGACATTTCTTGAAACTTTTTGAGGAAGAGTCCCAAACCGAAGCTCTATTTGTGTTTGGTATATCTCCAACATGTGAAGAGTTTTCTGCTTGATTCTCATTAACTTTGATTGTCACACATTGCCATAAGCTCTCATGATTGTTAAAGTCTCTTTTGTTCATGTTTCAACTGAGGCTAGGGATGGTCAGGGTATATTTTCCTGATAGATTCCAAACTGAGCTGTAGTGAGCAGTGCAATCAAACTACTATGTCGACACCTCTATCAGTTTGTGGATAATTGATACTTGATTACTGAAGCCACTGTGGGCAATGCTGACTAGACCAGCGTTTATTGTCCTTTCTAAATTTCTCCTGAATGGCTTGCTAGGCTATTGCAGGAGGAAATTGAGAGCCAATCACATTGATGGGCCCGGTTAGGGATAAACCAGGCCAGTTTAAAATGTCAAATTTCCTCCCTTGAAGGATATCACATGGGTCAGTAATGGACATCCTCTTTTATTCTGAGCATAATTTTCCACCATGTCAGGTAGATAACTGTGCTGAAGTTAAAAAGATAAGCCACAAAATGCTGGAAGAACTCAGCGGGTCAGGCAGCATCTCTGGACCCTTGTTCAGGAGTTACATTGGACTATCTTAGCAGGGGGTGGAGGGATGTGGTAAGGTGAAAAGGATCTTTGTAACAATTTTGAAAAAGAGGCTGATGGACCAATTGTGTACAAAAAACCCACGATGAAACATTGTGATCTCTGAATGAGTACTGAATATCTTGTTTCAGTAAAAATATTTGAAGCGGTACTACATTTCACACTTTTGTACCTGCAGGAGCTGCATTGAGATTTCATAGATATCTCGGTCTGTATCAGAAGCCTGAAAAAGCACGAGGTTCAGCAGGGTCACTATATCACACGGATAGTTCCTGGGAAGGGAAATGAAAACAATTCACACCCAACTCTACAAATGTTTGGCGAGGGTTACACATAATCTTAACCATACCAACTTAATACATAAAAACATAAGCATCAATTTATTTTTGTACCGAGCAACTCTGAGAATTGTCAATCATAAATAAGCTGGAGGTTGAGGGGAAACTTGATAGAAAATTATGATAGGATAGACAATCAGACACTTATCCAAGGACAGAAATGTCCAACACTAGTGGTGAAAGCGGGAAGGTTTAATGGAGATGTGCTGGGAAAGTTATTTTACATAGGGAGTAGTGGGGGCCTGGAACACATTGACCGGGATGGTGATGGTGGAGTCAAATATGATATGGCTTTTAAAAAGAGGCTTTTAAACAGGCACACAGAAGTAAGTGCAGAGAATAGAGGGATATGGATCATGTTCAGGCAGATGAGATTGGTTTGATGGCATCATGTTCGACACATTGTGGGGGGTGAAAGGCACGTGCTGTGCTGTCCTGTTCTATAATCGTGCTGAACCTTGGATTGGACAATATCAATTATATGATCTGAGACTGGAACATATTGTGATCATAGCCTTCCCAACCCACTGGAAATTTCTAAAAAATATTCTTAATATTACCTTATTTAATATCACATTAATTAATCATCAAGAATGGTGACACACCATTTAGAGCTATAGCTCTTTTAAATACTGATCAAAAGATATTAACTAAAATATTAGCACAAAGGCTAAGTACAGTTATTAATGAATTAATTCACCCCGATCAAACAGGATTTATACCAAAACGATATTCCTCATATAACCTGAGACGTTTATTCAATATTATATATTCGAAAAGAGGTATTAATAAAGATCTAGTAGTTATTTCGTTAGATGCGGAGAAAGCCTTCGACCAGGTGGAATGCTCTTATTTGTTTTCGGTTATGGAAACTTTTAAGTTGGGAGAGAAGTTTATTACTTGGGTCAAATTATTATACACTAATCCAACAGCCAGAATAATAACAAATCAAATGCTATCAACTAAATTCAATCTATCTCGAGGCTGCAGACAAGGTTGCCCTTTATCCCCACTACTGTTTGCACTTGCAATAGAACCATTAGCTCAACATGTGAGATCACATCCTGAAATATGTGGGTATGATACCAGAGATACTGAAAATAAAATCTCCTTATATGCGGATGATGTATTACTTTATATTACAAAACCGGAAATTAGTATCCAAAATTTATTAAAATTAATAACTGAATTTGGATCTTTTTCAGGATAAAGTATTAATTGGAATAAAAGTGAACTCATGCCAATAATGGTAAATAACTTACATATATTACAACAATTTCCTTTTAAGATAGCAAACGAAAAAAATAAATATCTTGGAATTTATGTAACAAAAAGATTTGATTCTTTATTTAAATCCAACTTCCCACTCTTATTGAATAAAATAAATAAGAACATTTTATATTGGAAAACACTACCTATCTAAATGCTAGGTAAAATTAATGCAATAAAAATGATTTTTCTTCTGCAATTACTATATCTTTTCCAATTGATTCTGATATATCTTCCTAAAAATTTCTTTAGGAAGTTGGATTCTTTAGTTACCAACTTTATCTGGGATTATAAGAGCCATAGAATAAATACAAAACATTTATGTAAATCAAAAATAAATGGAGGTCTAGCACTACCAAATTGTATGTTTTATTACTGGGCAGTTAATATTAAAAATATGAATTTTTGGTTAGTAGAGACAGATAAACAACCAATTTGGTTAAAAATGGAAAAAGAAGATTGTTTGCCTGAAATTAGTTCGATATTATTTGCCAATATTAATCTAGGTATGAAAACCTATAGCGAAAACCCTATAATAGAAAGTGGAATACGTATCTGGAAACAAATAAAGAAAACATTAAAATTGGAATGTATACCACTAGCCCTTACCATTGTAAATAATGTTACATTTAAACCCTCAATGATGGACAAAGGCTTTTTACAATGGAAAAATAATGGAATTAATAAGACGGGAGATCTCTATAGGGAAAATTCTTTCCTTTCATTTCAAGAATTACAACAAATTTATGGATTACATTCAAAAGATTATTTTAGATACTTACAAATTAGAGACTATGTAAAAGCAAACACACAGGAAATTAGAAATAGAAAGACAGAAATTTTAGATGAATGTCTAAATAAACATCCGAACATAGAAAAATTGGTATCATATATTTATAATATTTTACTGGAAAATGATGTCCCATTGACAGAAATATATAGACAATCATGGGAAAATGAATTAGGCCAAATTATTAGACCAGAAGTATGGGATGAAAGTTTACAACATATACACCACTGTTCGTTAAATGCTAGACACTCTCTTATACAATTTAAAATGTTACATAGATTGCATTACTCAAAATCCAAACTACATAATATTTTTTCAAATGTATCTGCCATATGTGATAAATGTCAGCACTTAGAAGCTAACTTGACACACTCATTTACAAATTGTGTAAAAATCACAAAATTTTGGACAGAAATATTTAGGATAATTTTGAATGTTGTTAATATGAATCTGATTCCTGATTCAAAGTTAATAATACTGGGAATACTGGAAACAGATCAATTAATAACAATGAATCAAAGAATTTTTATTGATTATAGTTTAATAATTGGGAAAAAAATTTATATTGAAATTCTGGAAAGGTCCTACATCCCCCACAATCAAAATGTGGATTGCAGGAATGTCGGAGACACTCCATCTGGAAAGATTGAGGCTTGTCCTAATGGACAGGTTGGATCTTTTCAGAGGAATATGGTCTCCATACATTGAATATCTAAAGGGTCAAAGTGGCTCAGTGCGAGAGCCTGACTGAAACCTGAATAATGGAATAGATGAAGAAATACGTATAACAATTCATGGATATATCTCCAACGATGGATATCTTTTTAATACTCCATTCACTTCTTTATTCATGATTTCTTATGTCTGTTATTTTTCTCTATCTTTTCTTACTTGTAAATAAAAAAATAAAAAAATAAAAAAATGTATAGAAATACAAATAAGTCTTAAATGTTAATATTAATAATATTATGAATATATGTAGGAAGTATATTCTATTAATATGTATTTACAATTAATAAAAAAATGTAACAAAAAGAATGGTGACACACTAGGAATAACTTTGAGGTTTGAATATATATCGTGCACCAGTTAAACATCATTCCTTATATTTGTTTCTATTAAACTCACTGAAAATAGAAATCAAAATAGACATTTCAATGGTGCAGTAAGCAAGAGCTGTAAATGCATGGACTTGTGAGTGTACGAAATTATGAGAGGAATAGATTGAGTAAATGCCGAGAGTAGGGGAATCAAGAACCAGAGGACGTAGGTTTAAGGTGAAGGGAGAAAGATTTAATAGGAACCTGGGTTATATGGTTATAAGCGTGGGCAAGTGGGACAAGTGTGGATGGGGCACATTTATGGGCATGGGCAAGTTGAGCTGGAGGGCCTGTTTCCACGCTGAAAGACTCTATGACTCGAATATCCGCACAAGGACTACTGTAGCGCTGTGACACGTGCTAATATTCAAGCGCAAGCACTGCAGTCACTCCTATCTTCTGAATTTGAATCTTCGGAAAGGAGCAGTCAAACGGGCAATGAAGCAGTCTTTAAGGATATGAAGATGGGTAGTTGGGTTCTTGATAATCAAGAAGGTAAAAGATTACTGGGGAAAAGCAGGTATGTGGAACTGAGCTTACAATCAGATCAGCTATGGCCTTATTGAATAGCAGAGCAGGTTTGAGTGCCAAGTGGCCTCATCTTATCCCGAATTCATACGTTTGTAAGTCTACTTGAAGCATGGGTGACTATTATACTCTACTTGCCAACTTGACAGCTGAAAATATATCTGCAGAATATAACTCAGCATGGAAAATATTTAAGAGTTTACAAATAGTAGTGAAGATTTGAAAATTAAGATGTAGTAGTGAGGAATCTAATAGTATGAGACAATACGTGTGCTGAATAAAGCATTGGAATTACAAGTGATTGATTACCTGCTTCCACACACAGTAGCAATTGCTTTAAAACACCCTGAAGCCAGCTGGTGAGATCCAGTATAACATCGGTCCACAGACCAATTGAAAAGATTTACTTGGTCCGGATTTAATTCCAGCAATAATATCACAACCTCACATCCAAGCTGGTGTACCTGTGAAATAAAACATACACTTTTTACAAACAGCTCCTCATTATCTGCAGGTTCCATTATTATGCTACAAATGCTAAAAGTAGTTACATCAAATTCCTTGGTACATTATTTTCACCAGTGAAACTTCAAGGTTTTAGTTGAGTTTAATTTGTGCCGTGGTACAGTGGCAAGCTTTTGTTGCGTCATAACCAGTCAGTGGAAAGACTATACATGATAACAATCGAGCCATTACATAATATTATGAATTATTAAATCCTGTACATTCGAAATTCTTAGAACATAGAACACATAACAGTGCTGCACATGAACTGGCCCTTCGGGCCACAATATCTGTGCCAAACATGATGCCAAGTTAAACTGATCTCGTCTGCCATACATGATCCATATCCCTCTATTCCTTGCAGTTACATGTGCCTATCTAAAAGCTTCTTAAATGCCATTATCGTATCTGCCTCCATCACTACCCGTGACAATGCCTTCCAGTCCCCCACCACTATGTAGAAAACCTGTGCCACACATCTCCATTAAACTTACAACCTCTCACCTTTTAGCTATGCCCTCTAGCGTTAGGTATTTCCACTCTGGGAAAAAGGTTCTGACGGCCTACCCTCTTATTTTTTACTTATCTAATTTACTTATCTACTTCTACCAAGTCTCTACTCAACCTCTGACATTCAAAATAAAATAATCTAAGTTTATCCAACCTTTCCTTGTAGCTGAAATCCTATAATCCAGGCAGCATTCTGGTAAACCTACTCTGCGCCCATTTCAAAGCCTCCTCATCCTTCCTGTAATGGGTTGACCAAAACTGCACGCAATATTCCAATGTAGTCTAACCAAACTTATATAGAGCTGCATTTCGAATTATATTTCCAGACTTATCTGTACTAACAAATAAATAATGCTTATTTACACATGTCTTGAATCTGAAGATATAAAATGATGGAAAGATCCAGAGGTTTGGAATTCTGTTTTTTTTTAATGTAAATGTACAAAGTTTACTTGATATTTACAGCTAAAAACTAGATTGCACAGCATGGCACTTTGATGTGTTATTTAATCAAAATTTTGCAAAAGTGTAAAAAACTGGGGATTTTCTGGATAGATGGGAGTCCTGCACAGATACTATGGCATCCAACAGCATATAATACATTGAAACAAGGAATAAGACACAAAGTGCTGGAATAACTCAGTGGGTCAGACAATATCCCTGGAGAACATGAGAAGAAGAGAACTTCTTCAGAATAGGCATACTTTGAGGAGATTTCACAGTGGAGCAGTCAAAATGTAGAAACAGGGAACTGGAGATACATTCTTGACCCAAAACGTCACCTATCCACATTCTCCAGAGATGCGGCCTGATTCACCGAGTTACTCCAGCACCTTGTATCTTTTTTTTGCATAGAATATATATATAGTGGCTTGCAAAAGTTTTCATACCCCTTGAACTTTTCCACATTTTGTCACGTTACAACCACAAACGTAAATGTATTTTATTGGGATTTTGTGTGATAGACCAACACAAAGTGGTGCATAATTGTGAAGTGGAAGGAAAATGATACATGCTTTCCAAATTTTATTACAAATAAAAAACTGAAAAGTGTAGCGTGCAAAAGTATTCAGCCCCCGAGTCAATACTTTGTAGCACCACCTTTTGCTGGAATTACAGCTGCAAGTCTCTACCAGCTTTGCACATCTAGAGACTGAAATTTTTGCCCATTCTTCTTTGCAAAATAGCTCAAGCTCAGTCAGATTGGATGGAGAGTGTCTGTGAACAGCAATTTTCAAGTCTACCAGAGATTCTCAATTGGATTTAGGTCTGGACTTTGACTGGGCCATTCTAACACATGAATATGCTTTGATCTAAACCATTCCATTGTAGCTCTGGCTGTATGTTTAGGGTCGTTGTCCTGCTGGAAGGTGAACCTCTGCCACAGTCTCAAGTCTTTTGCAGACTCTAACAGGTTTTCTTCCAAGATTGCCCTGTATTTGGCTCCATCCATCTTCCCATCAACTCTGACCAGCTTCCCTGTCCCTGCTGAAGAAAAGCATCCCACAGCATGATGCTGCCACCACCATGTTTCACAGTGGGGATGGTGTGTTCAGGGTGATGTGCAGTGTTAGTTTTCCGCCACACATACCATTTTGCATTTAGGCCAAAAACTTATATTTTGGTCTCATCAGACCAGAGCACCTTCCTCCACATGTTTGCTGTGTCCCCCACATGGCCTGTGGCAAACTGCAAACGGGACTTCATATGGCTTTTTCAACAATGGCTTTCTTCTTGCCACTCTTCCATAAAGGCCCAATTTGTGGAGTGCACGACTAATAGTTGTCCTGTGGACAGATTCTCCCACCTGAGCTGTGGATCTCTGCAGCTCCTCCAGAGTTACCATGGGCCACGTGGCTGCTTCTCTGATCAATGCTCTCCTTGCCCGGCCTGTCAGTTTAGGTGGACGGCCATGTCTTGGTAGGTTTGCAGTTGTGCCATACTTTTTCCATTTTCGGATGATGGATTGAACAGTGCTCCGTGAGATGTTCAAAGCTTGGGATATTTTTTTATAACCTAACCCTGCTTTAAACTTCTCCACAACTTTATCCCTGACCTGTCTGGTGTGTTCCTTGGGCTTCATGATGCTGTTTGTTCACTAATGTTCTCTAACAAACCTCTGAGGCCTTCACAGAACAGCTGTATTTATACTGAGATTAGATTACACACAAGTGGATTCTATTTACTAATTAGGTGACTTCTGAAGGCAATTGGTTGCACTGGGTTTTATTTAGGGGTATCAGAGTAAAGGGGGCTGAATACTTTTGCACGCCACACTTTTCAGTTTTTTAATTTGTAAAAAAATTTGAAAACCATGTATAATTTTCCTTCCACTTCACAATTATGCGCCACTTTGTGTTGGTCTATCACATAAAATCCCAATAAAATAAATTTACATTTGTGGTTGTAACGTGACAAAATGTGGAAAAGTTCAAGGGGTATGAAATCTTTTGCAAGCCACTGTACCTGTCTACCGGTACTGGAACAATGGGCTGTGCATACAAGGCCATCAGCTCATTCAAGAAGAAACAGGCTTTCTGAAGTCCCAGGTTAGTGCTGGGATCAGCCAGGTTGCCTTTACCTAATTCACTTACCTACCATCGCAACCCATGTGTGGACTCCCCACTCAGCCCACCCCAAAACTAAGAATCTGTATGTTATTACCGTTGATCTGCCTAGGGCCCAGACATGAAAACACACACCTCCAGATGCAGGTACAGTTTTTTCCTAGCTGTTATCAGGCAACAGAAACATCCTCTCATTGGCTAGAGTGTGGTCCTGACCTCCCACCTACCTCATTGTCATCTTTGAATTAGAATTTAATCAGACTTTATCTTGCATTAAATGTTGTACACTTTATCCTTTATCTGTGCACAGAGGATGGCTTGATTTTATTCTTTTCTTTGATGGATAGCACACAAACAAAATATTTTCACTGTCCCTCGGACTCAAATACTCCCAGTCTATCAAGCACAACCCGTGACAAGTGACCCCACCCTTTATTAAAAATCATTATCACAATTTGATTACCCTCACTCCTTGTCTCTTACAACACATCTACTTTAACCCAACTGTAACATATACCCTGATAGAAATATATAAAATTATGTGAGGCATAGGTCGGGTATACAATCAGAATATTTATCGCAGGTTGGAAAAATCAAATACAAGAGGACAAAGCTTTAAGGTGAGAGGGGTAGAGTTTAAAGGAAGTGTGCGGGGCAGTATTTTATACAGAGGGTAGTGGGTGCATGGAATACGCTGATGGTGGTTGAAGCAAATATGTTAGTGGCGTTAAAAAGACTTTTGAATAAGCACATGGATATGTAGCGAATAAAGGGATATGAGTTATGTGCAGGGGGATAAGTGATGGTATTGGCATCATGTTCAGAATTGTGGGCCAAAGGGCCTGTTCCTGTGATATACTGTTCTATGTCTATGATAAATTACACCCCAATTCCAGCAACCAAACCTTGCTGTTTACCAACCCCTCTCTGACCCTTACTTGATCCACAGTGTTCATTATTTTCTTACCCGTAGATCATGGCATGCCAAAATATTATCCAACCATTTATAGAGGTAACCATCTGGAGAGAGACCTACATTATCGAACACCGGGCCACAGCACAGCACAGCTGACATTGCCTAAAAGGAGGGAAAAAAACCCAGAATGATCATCTTAATTTCTGACAAATCCAACAAAATATAGCTACAGTTTAGGTTTTTATTCAGATAGGAGGCAGATGCAATAGTGGCATTTACGAGACTTTTGGATAGGCACATAGGTATGCAGGAAATGTTGTGATATTGATTACGTGCCGGCAGATCAGATTTGGTCTTGGCATCATGTTTGGCACATTGTGGCCCAAAGGGCCTGGTTGGTCCTATGGTCCACTGTTCTATCAATAGAGTTTAGTTTTGTTTAGAGATATAGCATGGAAACAGGCCCTTCGGCTCACCAAGTTATTTCAGTCATATGATTGTGTCATTTCAGCAGAAACTAACAGAATCCACAGGGAACTGGTGTACTTAATTAGATTTCACATGGAAGGCCTCAGGAAACATATATATTGGAAAATGTATAGCTTATATATCATTGGAATGTAGAACGAATAGTGGAGTTTATCATCACTGGAATGCTAAGGGAACATGAGGGGCAACTTTTCCACACAGAGGGTGGTGGGAATGTGGAACGAGCTGCCTAAGGAGATAGTTGAGACAGATACAATAACAAAATTTAAAAGACATTTGGTCAGGTACATGGATAGGAAAGGTTTAAAGGAGTATGGGCCAAACGTGGGCAGGTGGGACTAGTTTGTAGGAAGGAACTGCAGATGCTGGTTTATACTGAGGTAGACATAAAGGGCTAGAGTAAATCAGCAGGTCAGACAGCATCTCTGGGTAACGGAATATGTTTAGGTTGGAACCAACCATTCTTCAGACTGAAAGTGGGGGGGGGGGGGGGGGGGGGGGGGGGGGGGGGGGGGGGGGGGGGGGGGGGGGGGGGGGGGGGGAGAACTAGAGGTAGGAAAATGCCAGAACAAATCAGGGCTGGCAACATGACCAAAGAGGGGTGGAGCCAACACTAGTTGGGACTAGCGTTAGTCGGCATGGGCTGTTTAACTCCAACAGCTTAAGGAGTTAAATTACGAGCATCTTGGGCTCTTGTCTTGGCACATTGCAATAGCCGAGGGGCTTGAGCAAAGGACCTCAATGGTCCAAGTCCCCCAAGAATGTTTGTACACAGGCCAAACGGGGCACTTCAACAATCTTTCTCCAGTAATTAATCAAATAGCCAGTGTACCTTCTGCCTGGATTTTGGCAAAAAGGCCAGGGGATTTAATCCTAATGGAAAATAACACACAGTATGCAGCATCTGCTCAGACAGCATGTGAATTCTGCATGCAGTTATCACTACTTACGGGAATTTCAGGTTGCACACATTAGCAGATGGTGCAAGATCATTACAATCTGCACTATCTAAGAATAAAGTGCTGGAGTAACTCAGCAGGTCAGGCAGCATCTATGCAGAATGTGGACAGGTGACAATTCGGGTCGGGACCCTTCTGTAGTCTCTGGGCTTGGGCTTCTTCAGCCTCCAATGTACAGGATCCTACATTTTGATGTTCATGCACTGCCTACCCCGTTTGGGAAAGCAGTAGGGTCCCGACCCGAAATGTCAACCATTATTTTCCCCCAGAGATGCTGCCATGACCTGCTGAGTTATTCCAGCACATTGTGTCAAACCCATTTGGGATACAGCTTGTCACTGATCCAGCCAACCGAAACAAAAGTAACAGTACAATTCTTCCCTTCCTGCATAAAATACCAATGAATTGCTCATCCCTATCATGTTGCCTTGGTCCTTAAATAGGTCTTCGCCATGACAAGTACTCCCTGATTCCCTCTCCCCAAACAGTATACTGACTCTTCCTTTATCTCCTCTCCCGACAGTGTGCAGTGATCACCATCCATCCCCTGACGGTGATATCCGGCTCCCTATCCCCTCACCCAAGTGCTGCCTTGCTCCCCAACTCAACTCTCCACCTGAATTACCGCCACCCTCACAAATACCCTCCAAATCGCTACCACACATACTGCCCTGTCCTGAACCTCCTCTTCCCTGCTCATTTTTGGTAAAAGTGGATCAAGCATCATAGTTTGCGCCCATCCATATTGTTCAATAGTGACACATAATGAAGAACAAAGAGGGACTGGCGGACGAGCCAAGAGAACAAAGAGGGACCCGGTGGAAGGGCGGCCAGGAACAAAGAGGGATCTGGCCAGGGGCCGCCGAGAACAGAGGAACCCGGCGGGGGGGGGGGTACCACGAGGAACCCAGGCGGCGGCAGGCCTGGTTTGCCCACTGCGAGAAGTTAAGATTTAAGTAAAGTAAGAACGTTTGAAACTCTGTTAGCGCCAGACACGTGGCAACTCTTTGTGTACTGCCTTGGTGAAGTCTGCTGTATGGTTTTACTGAATTGTATGAAAAAATAAAGAATTTTAACATGTCACAATAAAGTATCATTGAATCATTGAGAACTTGGGGTGTGCGTTATCGCCCCTGCTATTTGCACTAGTGATAGAGCCTTTAGCTGAAAGTATAAGAAGCCATCCGAATATTCATGGGTATATTACTAAACACTCAAATAATAAAATGTCATTATATGCAGACAACATATTATATATTACAAATTCGCAAATTAGCATACCAAATATACTAAATTTAATAGAGGAATTTGGTTCTTTTTCAGGATATAGAATAAATTGGATCAAAACAAAATTATGACGATAAAACCTCAAGAGTCGACACATCTGTTGAAATTCCCTTTTAGAATTACAACAGAAAAATTTAAGTATTTGGGCATCCAAATTACTAGGAACTATAAATCATTACTCAAAGCAAACTATATGCCTTTATTAACTAAATTAAATGGGTTGATTAAATTTTGGAAGACACTGCCGATGTCTTTAATAGGCAGAATAAAGGCGATAAAAATGATCTTCTTACCACAAATATTGTACCTATTTCAATCAATATCAATATACTTACCTAAAAAATTATTCAAAAAATTAGATTCTGATATTATAAACTTCATATGGGATTATAAATCACACAGAATTAAAACAAAACACTTGTGTAAATCTAAAGAATCAGGGGGACTGACACTCCCTAACTTATTGTATTATTATTGATCAGTGAATATTAAAAATATGATCTACTGGTTGGACAGTTCTGCCCAACAGGTAGATTGGATAAGAATGGAAAAAGAGGATTGTTCCACTTATAATATAGGAGCGATCCTTCTTTCCCCGATAAAACTGAACAATATAATATACAAGAAGGATCCAATTACTCATAGTATAATACGAATTTGGAAACAAATAAAATTAACTTTAAAATTAAGAAAATTATCGCTTCTTTCTCCAATAGCTAATAATCCCTCATTCAAACCATCCATTATTGATAAAATATTTATCCATTGGGAAAGAATAGGAATTAAAACAATGGGAGATATGTATGAAATGGGAAATTTATCATTCCAACTACAACTAAAATATAATTTGAAAAGTAATCAATATTTCAAATACCTTCAAATTCAAGATTATTTGAAAAAGTATATACAAGGATATCAAACTTTAACCCCAGATCTATTGGATGAAGGAATGAATAGAAAGGCAGAATCAAGCAATTTAATATCTTACTTATATAATATAATTCTAAATATAGAAACACCAACGACAGAGGCAATTAGAAGAGACTGGGAACAAGAGTTATTGATAAAAATTCCGAACGATAGATGGGATAAAAATTTATTATATGTAAACAAATGTTCAATGAATGTAAGACGTAACCATATAACCATATAACAATTACAGCACGGAAACAGGCCCTCTCGGCCCTTCCAGTCCGTGCCGACCATTTGTTTTCCCCTAGTCCCATCTACCTGCACTCAGACCATACCCCTCCATTCCCTTCACGTCCATATACCTATCCAATTTACTCTTAAATGTTAAAATCGATCCTGCCTCCACTACTTCTGCTGGAAGCTCATTCCACACAGCCACCACCCTCTGAGTAAAGAAGTTCCCCCTCACGTTACCCCGAAACTTCTGTCCCTTAATTCTCATGTCATGCCCTCTTGTTTGAATCTTCCCTACCCTCAATGGGAAAAACGTATCCACGTTAACTCTGTCTATCCCTTTCATCATTTTAAAGACCTCAATCAAGTCCCCCCTTAACCTTCTGCGCTCCAAAGAATAAAGACCTAACTTGTTCAACCTTTCTCTGTAACATAGTTGCTAGAACCCTGGTAACATTCTAGTAAATCTCCTCTGTACTCTCTCTAATTTGTTGACATCCTTCCTATAACTAGGCGACCAAAATTGTACACCATACTCCAGAATTGGTCTTACCAATGCCTTGTACAATTTTAACATTACTTCCCTACTCCTATATTCAATGCTCTGATTTATAAAGGCCAGCACACCAAAGGCTTTCTTTACCACCCTATCTACATGCGATTCCACCTTCAGGGAACTATGCACAGTTATTCCTAGATCCCTCTGTTCCACAGCATTCCTCAATTCCCTACCATTTACCATGTACGTCCTATTTTGATTTGTCCTGCCAAGATGTAGCACTTCACACTTAACAGCATTAAACTCCATCTACCATCTTTCAGCCCACTTTTCCAAATGGCCCAAATCTCTCTGTAGACTTTGAAAATCTACTTCATTATCCACAACACCACCTATCTTAGTATCATCTGCATACTTACTTATCCAATTTTCCCACCCCATCATCCAGATCATTGATGTACATGACAAACAACAGTGGACCCAACACAGATCCCTGAGGCACCCCACTGGTCACCGGCTTCCAACCTGACAAACAGCCATCCACCATTACTCTCTGACATCTCCCATTCAGCCACTGTTGAATCCATCTTGCTACTCCGCCATTAACACCCAAAGATTGAACCTTCTTAACCAACCTTCCATGGGGAACCTTGTCAAAGGCCTTACTGAAATCCATATAGACAACATCCACTGCTTTACCCTCATCAATTTCTCTAGTTACCGCTTCAAAAAATTCAAGAAGGTTTGTCAAACATGACCTTCCAGGCACAAATCCATGTTGACTGTTCCTGATCAGACCCTGTTTATCCAGATGCTTATATATATTATCTCTAAGTATCCTTTCCATTAATTTGCCCACCACTGATATCAAACTAATAGGTCTATAATTGCTAGGTATATTCTTTGAACCCTTTTTAAACAATGGAACAACATGCGCAGTATGCCAATCCTCCGGCACTATTCCCGTTTCTAATGACATTTGAAATATTTCTGTCATAGCTCCTGCTATTTCTACACTAACTTCCCTCAATGTCCTAGGGAATATCCTGTCAGGACCTGGAGACTTATCCACTTTTTATATTTTTCAAAAGTGTCAGTACTTCCTCCTCTTTGAATCTCATAGTTTCCATAGCTACTCTACTTTTTCCCCTTAACTCACAGAGTTCAATATCCTTCTCCTTGGTGAATACCGAAGAAAATAAATTGTTCAATATCTCCCCCATCTCTTTTGGCTCTGCAGATATCTGTCCATTCTGGTTCTCTAATGGTCCAATTTTATCCCTCGTTATCCTTTTGCTATTAATATAGCTGTAGAAACCCTTTGGGTTTACTTTCACCTTTCTTGCCATCCTAATTTCTTTCTTAAGATTCTTTTTACATTCTTTATACTCCTCTAGCACCTCATTTACTCCATGCCTCCTATAATTATTGCAGATATCTCTCTTTTTTCGAAACAAGTGTCCAATTTCCCTTGAAAACCATGGCTCTTTCCAATTTTTACTATTTCCTTTCAACCTAACAGGGACATAAAGATTCTGTACTCTTACAATTTCCCCTTTAAATGTCCTCCATTTCTCTTCTACATCCTTCCCATGAAACAAAGTGTCCCAATTCACTCCTTTAAAATCCTTACGCATTCCCTCAAAGTTAGCCTTTCTCAATCAAAAATCTCCACCCTAGGTCCAGTTCTGACTCTCTCCATAATTATATTGAAACTAATGGTATTGTGATCACTGGTCCCGAAGTGCTCACCAACGCATACCTCCGTCACCTGACCTGCCTCATTTCCTAGCAGGAGGTCCAGCACTGCCCCTTCTCTGGTCGATACCTCTATGTACTGCTGCAAAAAACTATCCTGCACACATTTTACAAACTCCAAACCATCCAGCCCATTTACAGAATGTGTTTCCCAGTCTATTTTTGGAAAATTGAAATCTCCCACAATCACTACCTTGTGCTTACTACTAATATCTGCTATCTCCTTACATATTTGCTCTTCCAATTCTCGCTCCCCCATTTGGCAGTCTATAATACACCCCTAAAAGTGTTGCTACACCGTTCCCACTTCTCAGTTCCACCCAAATAGCCTCCCTAGACGAGCCCTCTAATCTATCCTGCCAAAGCACTGCTGTAATATCTTCTCTGACAAGCAATGCAACACCTCCCCCTCTGGTCCCTCCAATTCTATCACACCTGAAGCAACGAAATCCTGGAATATTTAGTTTCCAATCACAGCCCTCCTGCAACCATGTTTCACTGATTGCCACAACATCATATTTCCAGGTGTCAATCCAGGCTCTAGTAACTAATTCAATTTAAAACTTTACATAGATTATATTATTCGAAAACAAGACTGAATAAAATATTTTCAAATGTTTCCCCCATCTGCGACAAATGTCTAACTCAAAATGCCACTATAGCACATTCCTTTGTCTCTTGTACAAAACTGTATAAATTTTGGAATGAAATTTTTGGAATTTTTACAAAACTATTTAACACAAAATTGAACTCCAATACAGAATTGATTATCTTTGGATCAATGGAAAAGGGAAGTAAACTAACTATATTCCAAGAAGCTTTTCTTAATTATGGTCTATTAACAGCAAAAAAACTTATACTTAAATTTTGGAAAAACGCACCTTCCTCCAACATTCAAAATGTGGATCTCAAACATGTCTGAAACGCTACATCTTGAAGAAATGAGATTCCTCCTACTAGCCAAAGTAGACCAATTCTTAAAGATTTGGTCTCCTTTTAACAACTTTTTACAAGCATATGGTGCAACATAACATAACCTTAGAAATTAAATGGTTTAGAACTGGGTGACAGATGGGCAAAAATATGAGACAGGTAGATCTCTCCTAATCTCTCTTTTCTTTACTTTTTCCTTTTCTTTCAATCTTTTAACTTCTCATCTCTGTCCTTTATTTCTTTTGCTTTCTGTTTCTACTCGCTTGTCTATCTATTCCGACACTTTATTTCTTTTTTCTCTCTCACTGTTCTTTTATTATTGAACCAAAAGTATGAAGTTGTACAAGAATGAAAATATGTATTTATGCATTAGGTACTTAAGTACCAGACTATTGTACTTACTTCTAACAAAAATAAACAAAAAAAAAAAAAAAAAAGAATCATTGAGAACTTAAGGAGGACTTAAATTAAACCTAAGACCAATCAAGGGTAAACATACCTTTAATGCACAATACTGGTATCTTGTGATTTGGTGGTTTCGGTCACTGTAACGATCCAGAGGAGTAAACATGACACTAAATGGCCCTGCCCACTGGCTGAACAAGATGAAGAGATGGTGCCGCAAACTCTGTTGTGGAAATAGGAATCTGCGGTGATGTACTACAGAGAGAAAATAAGATTTAACCTTCACTGAGATGAGAAGCCATATGAAAGAATAGTAGGTGTGGCTAAAGCACAGGTTATTTTTTTAGCATGAGTTATATGCTTTAGATAATAAACAAATTCTTTCAAAATGCAGGATTCCTGTATTAGAATATAATGCTTTTGAGATTAAACTTGTTTAATGATATTGCAATACCCCTTGCACTGCAATTTTATACAGCAATTTAAATATTTTTTTTGGCGACATGAAGACTGAGGTGAATGCTTTTTAACATTACAAATGATTATTTCAATATGGGTTATAATCTATTAATATATTTTGAATAATCATCATTATTAAACTGCAAAGGGAATATTAATAATCAAGATAGAGACAGAAGGAACTACAGACACTGATTTAAACAAAAAAGATACAACATGCTGGAGTAACTCAGCAGGTCAGACAGCATCTCTGGAGAACATGCATAGGTCACATTTTGGGTTGGAATATTAAGTCGGCAGTTTGAAGAACCGTCGCGACCCGAAACACCATCTATCCATGTTCTCCAGAGATGTTGCCTGATCTGCTGAGCTACTCTAGCACTTTGGGTCTTTTCTTACCTATAGACAATGTATGGAAAACATTTAAATACGTTATGTTATTAAAATACATCAACACCTAGAGAACTGCCATTGTCAACTGAAAATGTTCACCTGAACATTTTAAATATAATTCCCTTTACAGGCTATGTTTTCCTTAATTCTCTATATTATTTGTCCAATTTGTTCTCACAGAATGTAATGCTTTCTATTGTCAGTTTGTTCTTCATTGCCATTAAAACGGATAAAGTGTGCCTTTTACTGAGAAAATACACATATTAATCCAAAGGGTGGGATCTAATCCAAAAATAGCGGGCTAGAGCAGCAATAACATTAGATACAAATCCTACTTCATGAATAATTTAACAAAGAACCAATTAAAAAAAAAAAATATATATGGGGTTTCATGATTTTAATGGCTCAGCACAAGCCTGAGAATTTTAGTTACCATGATTAAACATTTGAAAATAAAGAAAAAGAGCGTTTTAAAATTTTCTAAAAAATCTGCGTAAATTTCACGTTTGGGAAATAAGTAGGTCTATTGGCACGTAGACACAAAAAGCTGGAGTAACTCAGCGGGACAGGCAACATCTCTGGAGAGAAGGAATGGGTGACGTTTCAGTTTGAGACCCTTCTTCAGACTAGTTAGGGATAAGGGAAACGAGAGATATAGACGATGATGTGGACAGATAAATGAATAAAAGATATGCAAAAAAATAATGATGATAAAGGAAACAGGCCATTGTTAATGGCACTCTATGTTCAAGAATATTTGGGTACAATGTGAAGGATTATTCCATTAAGTTTAAACAGAATTTGTCAAGTCAAATAACTTGCACTCTGGGCAATAATCTGAGGAGACACAATGAAAACTACTGGTGACAAGAATCATGCTCTTATTTGATTGACTATAATTAAAAAAATATATTCAATTATTTGAATATGCAAGATCAGCACATACAATTTTACTAAAATGAAACTCAACAAGCTGATGAGAAGAATCACTGAAGATAGACACAAAGTGCTAGAGTAACTCAGCAGGTCAGGCAACATCTGGTGAAAAGGATGGGTGATGTTTCAGGTTGGTACCCCGCCTCAGACTCGAAAGCTGAGTTACTCCAGCACTTTGAGTTTATCTTCCGTATAAACTAGCATCTGCAGTTAATTCCCAAGCATGATCAGAGGAATTCATGTTGAAAATTTTTCAGTTTAAACATTTATCATGTGGTATGAGTTGCAGTTTAATGAATATAAAATGTGGACCATGGACAAATCACTTCCAAATATTCAATACTTGAGCAAAAATATTACACTACAAATTTAGTGAGATATTTATCTTCTGATTTTTTCCCTTTTACTGCTCTCCTGAAAGAGCAGAATGTATTAACATTACATATTATAATACCTGATTATCATACATCAGGGATCAAAGTTAGTTTTATTTTCCCATTTGAATAACATGTTTATTTGTATAAATTTTAATGGCTAATAATAATAGAAATGAACTTGGCAATTTTGTATCTAATTAGCCAGCTTGCTCTGAACAACCCTCTAAACCTCTAAAGTAATAACATTTATCCTGTTGTGTAGTTAGTAAAATCTATTAGGCCTACTTGTGATAAATATATGAAAAAGAGAAGGTATGTTATAAAATTTATTTGTGGAAAATTATTTTAGAATGAAACTTGCTACATGTGGACCAAGAAATTAACAGCAACCCCCCGTATAAAAATAGAAATGGGACAGCTAAGAATACCTGGAACACACTGTATCAAATTGGCGACCATTGCACTAAAGTGGGCTCGGATGTCTTTTAGAATTTCAACATCTTTGTCATTTTCTGCCTCCAACAGCATTCTGGTTAAATCAACATATTCTAAGAACAGGGCTCCCAGTGCCAATGTGTCCCGTTCCAAAGCTCCGTTGGTGCTATCAAAGAAAGAAAAGCTATTTATTCAAAGTCACCAAGATTCAAAAAACATTTATTTACAGCAATCATTTAAACACAAAGGCAAGAGTCATAATCCGTTGTTAAAATGGTTAAAGATTAATATGGATGTTACTAGAAGAAGAACATGCTAAAGTATCCAATATGCCAGGGTGAGTCCTTTTGTATCACTTTTCACATCTCTCACAAAGTTATGGATGGGAGATATCTTTTCACATATCTGACAGCTATAGCTGCCGGCTATAGCTATAGCAAAAGCAATAATATACTCCATGCAGTTCATTGTTTAAAAAAGACGGTGGTGGAGGCCAAGTCATCAGGTATTTTTAAAGAAGACATTGATAGGTTTTTGACGAGGGGGTCAAATGTTACGGGGCAAAGTCTCAGGAGAATGGTGTTGAGAAGGAAAATTAAATCAGCCATGACTGAATAGCGGAGTAGACTAAATAGGCTGGATGGCCTAAATCTGCTAATATATCTTATGATCTTATGATCTGTAACATGCAAAGTTAACTATGTAAAATGTCTTTACTCTTGTGAATTTTAGAACAAACACTGAATTGTTTCCAGAGCTACAAATGATATTTAAGGACTTGCTATACCTTTTGTCTTCTTGTTTCCCAAGAGTAGGTTTAGGTTTATTGCCATGTGTGCTGGGGTACAGTGAAAAGCTTTGTTCTGCATGATATACAAACAGATTGCATATACCATACATAGATACAATCAAGTCAAACTCAAGTACAATAGATAAGGCAAAGGAGAAGATAAAGACAGGTAGAAAATAGATTTTAAGCAGTAGAGTGAGTGTATCATATGAGAGTCGATCCTTCTCTGGTAAGAGTTGCCACGCTCCAGTGCTATCTTAGATCACATTCCTCCATCCAAGTATAAAATCAATGCCAAATTGTGTATCATACAAAGGAAAATCATGTTAATCTTTTCTTATACGGTAAACTTACTTGTCACTTATGACACCAGCATCAGCAAGAAGTTCAAATATTCTTAGAAGCTGCAATCGTAATAGGTCTCGTCGTTCACGTCTCTTCTTGTTCTGAAGTAGAAAGACAAAAAAAATGTCCATTCAGATCGAAAGGTATAACATGATCTAATTACATACACAGAAAGTGACATTATAAAAAGATCTAACAATACTGTCATTAAATAGTTTAGTTTAGTTTAACACAGTTTATTATTGTCACCTGTACCGAGGTGCAATGAAAAGCTTTTGTTTGTGTGCTATCCAGTCAAAAAATACTATACATGAATACAATCAAGCCATTCATAGTGTATGGGTAAAGGGTACAACATTTCGTGCAAGATATAGTCTGAATTAAAGATAGTTCAAAGATTAACGCAAACAAAAGCCTTTGAATATCCTCTGAACACTAGCACCACTTTAAGTAGCCTGTGAAGGAATGGAGAAAAAATGCTGAGATCATTGCAGAATTTAGACTGCAGTGCATTTCATTAGGATAATGTTTTTTAAATTAAAAGTGTCAACAACAAGAGTGATTGCAAAAGGGCTGGGAAGGAGGATGGAAAGGTTATTCGGTTTAAGGTCAGCGTAAAATTTGAGATTGATTTTAGCAATGCAGTCAATGGAAAAGTACCAGAAGCTGAAATTCTAATTTTAACAGTATGTCATTCAAATCTAAAGAACATACCTCTGGTCGGCGTTCAAGAGCTTCCTTCATTAATGGATGTAACTCTTCGACCAACTCTCTGAATCAAGAAAAAGGAAAAATGTAGCTGGTTAGATTCAACAAGATATATAAGCATTTAAATGATTGTAATGGAAAGATACAAAGTGCTGAAGTAATTCAGGGGGGTCAGGCAGCATCTCTGAAGAACATTGGTAGGTGTTGCTTTGTTACTTTATTATTAATGATATTAACAATAATAATTCAGGGACAGTTTCTTCCCAGCTGTTATCAAGCAACTGAACCATCCTACCAACAACTAGAGAGCAATTCTGAGCTACTATCGACCTCATTGGAGACCCTCGAACAATCTTTAATTGGACTTTATCTTGCACTAAACATTATTCATGTTATTCCCTTTATCAGCAATTGTATACTGTGAATGGCTCAATTGTAATCAGGTATTGTCTTTCCGCTGACCAGTTAGTACTCAACAAAAGCTTTTCACTGTAACTTAGTACACATGACAATAACCTAAACTAACCTATTAATGACGTGCATTTTTTAAGCAGAAATATAATCTATTCAAATTAAAATTAAAATTTATTTAAAGTAAAAAACAAAAATGCTGGAAATGCTCTGTGGTACAACTTCCAAATAATATCACAAGAAATATACTGCAAGTTAAGGAGAGGGATAGATATGTTATGTGCATGATATCAATCCCAGTCACATACACCAGGTCTGAAGAAAGGTGGGTGACTTGAAACACGTTCTCTTTTCACAGATGCCGCCTGATCTACCGTGCATTTTCAGCACTTTTTGTTTTCACATGGTATTGGGGGTAGAGTGCTGACATAGATAGAGAATTGGTTGGCAGACAGGAAACAAAGAGTATGGATTAACGGGTCCCTTTCAGAATGGCAGGCAGTGACTAGTGGGGTACCGCAAGGGTCGGTGCTGGGATTGCAGCTATTTACAATATACATCAATGATTTGGATGAAGGGATTCAAAGTAACATTAGCAAATTTGCAGATGACACAAAGCTGGGTGGCAGTGTGAAAGGTGAGGAGGATGCTATGAGAATGCAGGGTGACTTGGACAGGTTGGGGGAGTGGACAGATGCATGGCAGATGAAGTTTAATGTGGATAAATGTGAGGTTATCCATTTTGGTAGCAAAAACAGGAAGGCTGATTACTATCTAAATGGCGTCAAGTTGGGAAAAGGGGAAGTACAACAGGATCTGGGGGTCCTTGTACAT
The DNA here is from genome assembly GCA_035221665.1 of Okamejei kenojei. Lineage (NCBI taxonomy): Eukaryota > Metazoa > Chordata > Chondrichthyes > Rajiformes > Rajidae > Okamejei > Okamejei kenojei. The sequence goes on along the minus strand of CM069136.1, from coordinate 73,561,724 downwards.
CAGGCTATTAAAGTAAGCATGCAGGTACAGCAGGCAGTAAAGAAAGCGAATGGCACGTTGGCCTTTATAACAAGAGGAATCAAATATAGGAGCAAAGAGGTCCTTCTGCAGTTGTACAGAGGCTAGTGAGACCACACATGGAGTATTGTGTGTAGTTTTGGTCCCCTAATTTGAGGAAGGACATTCTTGCGATTGAGGGAGTGCAGCGTAGGTTTACGAGGTTAATTCCTGGGATGGTGGGACTGTCGTTTGCTGAGAGAATGGAGCAGCTGGGCTTGTACACTCTGGAGTTTAGAAGGATGAGAGGCTATCTCAATGAAACATATAAGATTGTTAAGGGCTTGGACACGCTGGAGGCAGGAAATGATGTTGGAGGAGTCCAGAACCAGGGGCCACAGTTTAAGAATAAGGAGTAAGCCATTTAGAACAGAGACGAGGAAACACTTTTTTTCACAGAGAGTGGTGAGTCTGTGGATTTCTCTGCCTCAGAGGGCGGTGGAGGCAGGTTCTCTGGATGCTTTCAAGAGAGAGCTAGATAGGGCTCTTAAAAATAGCAGAGTCAGGGGATATGGGGAGAAGGCAGGAACGGGGCACTGATTGGGGATGATCAGCCATGATCACATTGAATGGCGGTGCTGGCTCGAAGGGCCAAATGGCCTACTCCTGCACCTATTGTCTATTGTCTATTGCAATTTAATATTAGTAGATTCTGCAATATTCTGCTTTTATATCTATCTAAAGAAGTAGGTTGAAGTAAATTGGGGAATGGGTTCATTCAAGCGGTTGATAAAAGCATATCATACAAGTTGAACATTTGGCCTGCATGAAAACCTTCCGTTGCATGAGTCCCTGGTTAGATGTAATTGAATACTGCAATGTTTCATAACTGCTGAGGTATTGTCCTGTTGAAGACTGACTTTGAAGGTGGTGGCAGCACAATTAGTCCTGTACTTTAGCTGAGGAGTCTGGGGAATTGGAACTCAACATCTTGGAAGATTGTGGGTAGAGGTGTTTGGGGTTGGTTTGTGAACCGAGATTTGTCATGTTGTTGGTGGCCAGGTGGGGAGGGTAGATTGGGCCACAAGGTTACTAGAGGAGGGCAGGAGGTTAAGAGGTGATCTTGTAGAGATATATAAAATCATAAAATCATGAGGGGAATAGAATGCATAAAGTCTTTTACCTAGAGTAGGGAATCAAGAATTAGGTAGCCTTGAGGGCAATCTTTTCCACTGAGGGCAGTGGGCACATGGAAGAAGCTGCCAGAGGATGTAGTTAAGGCAGGTAACTGCATTTACAAGACACATGAACAGATACATGGATTGGAAGGGTTTAGAAGGATATGGACCATATGTGGGCAAATGGGACTAGCTTAACTGGGGCATCTTGGTGTGCATGGACAAGTTGGGCAGAAGGGATCATTTTTGTACTGTATAACTCTATGATGGGGGAGAGAATCATGTTCAGGACTGAACATCCCAATGTTCAGGACTGGAATGGAATTTATTAAATTGCTGGATTGAATAGAGAGATCAGGATTGGAACTGGCTTTTGCTATATCGTTGGATGCGATTGGTAGATGGATAGATGAGGTTTTGGGTCAGGACATTTCTTCAAACTAAAAAGTTCCTTGGAATGCATTATTCAGTGCTATGCAATTGTAAGCAAAATATTAGCAAAAATGGCAGACATATGTCAATAGACAAAGCAGAAGAGGTGGTTTTACAAGTACCTGAACACAAGAGAATTTGTCCTTCCAAATCCTAGTACAAGTGATTCTGTAATTTCAATACTTTCAGCTCGCATGAGTGGGGCCAGTTGCTTCAACAATACTGCCACTGATGGTGTTCCAATGACCTGAGCAACAATAATGACCGCCATAGAATATAGTGAAGAATTTGCCAGTGCAACAGCTAATATAACATGTTATCTTATAGGTCTTCAGTGGTTTTAACGCAAAAATATTCAGTTATAACTAATTAAATAAATTTATAATTAATAAAATTTGTGATGATTGTTACAAAATATTTCACAAGTTAACACGGTCTAAATGTTGTATAATTCATCATTAACTTCAAAGGTTAGTGCCGTCATGAGGCAGTGCAGTGGGCAGCGGTAGAGTTAAGCCCGTCTCACTTAGGAAACCTGAACGGAAACCTCTGGAGACCTTGCGCCCCACCCAAGGTTAAGTCGGTCGGTCGTGCGTGTTTGTGTGTGTGCGGTCGGTAGCAAAGGTCCTGTAGGATCTTTGGTCAGTAGATGCAGCTCGCGCTTCAGTCGAGGCTTTCCAGGCAAGTGACCAAAACCTCTGGCGACTCATGGAAACCTTGGGTGGGGCGCAAGGTCTCCAGAGGTTTCCGTTCAGGTTTCCTAAGTGGGACAGGGGCATTACTGCCTTACAATGCCAGAGACCCGGATTCGATCTTGACTATGGGTGCTGTCTGTACGGAGTTTATATGTCCTCCCTGTTACCGTGTGGGTTTTCTCCAGGTGCTCCGGTTTCCTCCCACATCCCAAACACATACCAGTTTGAAGGTAATTGACCGGTAAAATTGTAAACTGTCCGTAGTGTGTAGGATAGTGCTAGTGTATGGGGTGGTCGCTGGCCGGTGTGGACCCAGTGGCCCAAAGGGCCAGTTTCCACGCTGTATCTCTAAAATCTAAAGTCATGTTAAGTTAAGCCTGTATGCGTGGTATGCGTGTCTGTAGTGTTGCCTGTGGAGTATTGGTCTTTTCGGAATCCTGATTCAGAGATGGAGCATTGCTGTGGAGCACTGTTCTTAACAACCAAAAGAACACACCTAGCATGGACTAAGCTACAGCAACTCAGACAAGTATAAATTAGCTGCACTGCTGCTCATTATAGTACCACAAGCCTACATCTCAGGGTGGTACAGTGACGTAGCTGGTAAAGATACTGCCTCACAGCACCACAGAGTCGGGTTCAATCCTGACCTCGGGTGCTGTCTGTGTGGAGTTTGTTCGTTCTCCCTGTGACCGTGTTTTCGTCCGGGTGCTCCGGTTTCCTCCTGCATCCCAAAGCTGTGATGGGTTTGTAGGTTAATTGGCCTCTGTAAATTGCTCCTAATGTGTGGGAAAGTGGGATAACATAGAACTAGTGCGAATGGGTGATCGATGGACAGTGTGGACTCAATAGGTTTCGAGGGCCTGTTTCTATGTTGTACCTCTAAGCTAAACAAACAAAAAAATCATTGGCTGATATTAATTCAAAATTAACAATCCATCTAAAAATATTTAAAGATTACATAATCTCGGGCTTTAACATTGCTGTGGAAAATTTGGCAGATGAGAAATATTAACTCCACTCTCATACTAAAGAGAAGTTTTGTTACCTTGTTATCATAGCTGTAGCTACCATCAGGAGTGGTAGCCATGATTTCTGGTGTTGAAGCTCTCAGGTGACCAGGACTCATGATACTGGGTTTTGCTACCCCAAAGCAAAGGATCAGATAGTTCCTCCAGAGGGTCACATAGTTGTCCACACCACACGTTGTGCTTACTTTTTTTGTGTACATGGGACTACTGCAACATAACAGAACACAACTCTGAAACTGAACTCATCCTCCATATAGAACTAAATAGCAATTACAAGCGGTTCAGCCCAACAGGTATTTGCTAAAGTTTACACAAGCTTTCTCTTGTTGCATGCTCATTCCATATAATCTGCATCCTCAGATTCATTGCAGATCATGGTTCTAATGTTACATGGAAAACCTGCATTTCATCTTTGTTTAATAGTTGTCAAAAAACGTATCTGTTGAGTCATGCAGCGTTGAAACAGGCCCTTTGACCCAACTAGCCCACACCGGCCAACATGCTCCATCTACACTAGTCCCACCTGCCCTCGCTTGACCCAAATCCCTCTAAACCTGTCTTATTCATGTACCTGTCCAAATGTCTTTTAAACGTAGCAATAGTACTGGCTCAACTACCTCATCTGGCAGCATGTTCCATATACCCACCCCCCTTTGAGTAAAAAGTTACCCCTCAGGTTCCCATTAAATCTTTCCCCCCCAACATCTTAAACCCATGTCCTCTTGTTCTTGATTCCCCTACTCCGACCAAAATACTCTGTTCATTTACCCGATCTATTCCTCCCTTGATTTTGTACACCTCTAAAAGATCAGCCCTCATCCTCAGCACTCCAAGGAATAAAGTCCTAGCCTGCTCAACCTTTCCCTACAGCTCAGGCCCTACAGTCCTGGCAATATCCCTGTAAATTTTCTCTGCACCCTTTTCAGCTTCATTATCCATACAACTTATTTTTTTAATCCCATTTCTTCTTATGGTTTATCAACATTATTTATCAACCGGGTGCTCCGGTTTCATCCCACATCCCAAAGATGTGCGGGTTTGTAGATTAATTGGCCTCTGTAAAATTGTCCCTAGTGTGTAGGGCATGGATGTGAAAGTGATAACATAGAACTAGTGTGAGCAGGTGATCAATGGTCGTCGTGGACTCAGTGGGCCAAAGGGCCTAGTTCCAAGCTGTATCTTTCAATCAATTCAACCAATATAGAATTTTCATTTTAAATAATTTATGCTTCTTGCTTAAGCCTAAATCTACACTTGCATATTGAAACCTTTATGAAAATAATTTAACAAAAATAAACTATTACTAATTGACAAGATTTGTACCAGACGTGTACCATATGAAGCTGACTTGAAACAGTACATAAAAACATTTCCATTCTTTCATTATCAACACAAAATTCTAGATAAGCACTATGCCAGCTTACGTGAGGGCATGGATCGAAAGTAGGATAACATAGAAATAGTGTGAACGGGTGATCGATGGTTGGCATGGACATGACGGGGCAAAGTGCCTGGTTTTATCCTGTATCTTTCGATGAATCAAAATAATCTTTAAAAATTAAATAAAATTGTCAGTGTTACTTACTTTGGGTCAACATGAGGCATCAAGAGCTGAAATCTGGTAAAGCCATATGGCCAGGCATAGCTAAGTGCTGTAGGGCAGTGCTTTGGAAGATTCTCCTGTCTGAGAAAGCTGAAGAGGCACAGAACCCAAGGGTCTTTTACAGACTGAGCAAATATCCAGACATGAGAAGGACTCTTCACATCATAGTGGCTGTTCACCAAAACTGCATTCCACTCCACCAGCCATTGTAAATCACCGTTGTGCCCAAAGGGCATGACAGTCTGTATAAAATTATAAATAGTTAATATTATTTATTCTGAAATCTTATGCTCTTATTCATATTCATTATATTACCCCATGAAAGCAGACCCAATTGTGTTCCAGATGAAGGAGGAGTATGGATTTTTAGCACACTTTGATTGTTGTGAACTTTTCCGAGGCAACAGCAGCATTATCTACATGGTCTGAAGTTGTTTCCAGACCCAAAACGACTTGCTCTGTCCGATACTCTCTCCTTCTGATATGTTCTTTTTAACGCCAGCGCCCCCCCCCTTTTCTATCAACTCCAACTGTCCATCACCCACGGCTTCTCCCACTGAGCCCCCCCCCCCCCCCCAGCGCCACGCCCTACTGATCCCATCTGCCCACCCCATCTCCCTTATTTGGTTCCATGCTTCTTCCTCCTTTCCTGTCAGATTCCATCCTCTGCAGTCCTTTGTTGCATCTATCTATTACCTCCTATCCCGTCGCTATTTCCACCTTCCCTCCCCCACCTGACTCTGCCAATCAATCTTTAATGATAGCTAAAGTAAATTAAACCTCTCTTTACCTGGAACTGTACATCAGGAGCTTTTGCCTTATCCCGCCTCCTCATCCCTTTACACGGACTATCTCCCCTCTGCTATTTCAGTCCAGAAAACATCGACCGTCCACATACAATATGCTGCTCGACCAGCTGAGTTCCTCAAGCAGATTACTTGTAGAACCAGAATTACCCTTTGGTTTCCCACTTCAATCTGGTTAAACCCCTGTCTCACGGTGCGAGTCGGCCCACGAGTGACCCCGAGTTTTCACTCGTGGTAATCACGTACAATTGACGTAGCGGGAACGTCGGAACTCGTGGATGCAACTTAGCGACTCGTGGCGCTAACGTCAGGTACCCGTGAAACTTTTTAACTTGAAAAAATTGAAACATGTTTAAAGTTTTTCACGAGTCAAATTTACTGTTGAAGTTAAAAATTGAAACATTTAAACTTGTTGTAAGAACGTAGTGGCCCGTGAGTTTATCTTAGTGACTCGTGAGTCTACCGTGGGGACTCTTTAACTCAGCGGGCAGGCAGCATCTCTGGAGAGAAGGAATGGGTGACGGGATGACGTTTCCAAATTTCTGCTGCGTATTTGTGTAACTCCAGCATCGTGTGTTCACTTTTTGTAAACCAGCACCTGCCCTTCCTTGTGTACAACATTATTTGTATCCGTGGCAGTTGATTGTCACTCCCTTCAGTTTCCCAGGGGGTTGGGACGGGACTGGAGTTGGGAGGGAAAGGTGGGGGTGGGGGGGGGGAGGGGGGGGTTTGAGGGAGGGGAGGGGGGAAGTTGGGGTGACTTAGTATGGGAGACAAGTGTACTGAATGTGTGAGCAGACACTTTGGTAGCGATTGCCCATGGGGTTCACTGTTGAGGACTTCATAAAGCAGAGAGCATTATAAACTGTGGAACGATTAACCCTGGAAAGGGGGAGACTTCTCTCTGAGTTGGACCCAGGAAACTGAAGCAGGAATTTTCTTGAGGTTATTCGTGTTGACGTGGAGGGGGAGGGGGATATTGTGCCGTTTGATCGCCCCCTGCTATCCCAGGGACAGGGAGACACAGCGGCTTTTGAGACTGGTGGGCAATCACTACCAAAGTGTCTGCCCACACAGTCAGTACACCTCTCCTACACTTGTCTCCCGCACTAAGATCATCCCGCAGAAAATGATCCCAGCCTAACTCGAGCCTTGTCACCCCAGACAGATTAATGACGCCCCCGCACCCCCCCCCCCCCCCCCCAACCTCCCTCCACCTCAACTCACGCCTGGGCACCAAAGCAGCTCAGGAGGCGAACCCTGAGCTCCGTCTCCCAACAATCTGATGTGCAACTGATGTGAAAGAACAGCGGCTGCGGTCGGCCAACACCCGGCATGGACTTCTCACACCCTCACACACGAAAAGTGTGTGTGAATAAACAAAAACAAGGAATAAAACCAAAGCCCGGCTTGAAAGGCAACTAAAAATATATTCCGCTTAGAATGAGCAGGAGCGAAGACATCCGTCCACATTCAAAGATTGCATCTCCCGCCTCCCCGCAGTGCGTAGACCTGGCAGTAAATTCAATTAAAATATAACAAACCTCCGCCCACTGGTCTTCTAACTACGTGATGTGTGTTTCAAACAAATCATAAGTATAACTGCTCTGGCACTGGACGGTGCGCATTTTCCCTTTGTAGGTCATATCAATAGATGCGGCCGTGCTGAATTCTATCTTTAACTCAAAGCCACAGGATGGAGATGTCTTCTTTAACACTGTTGCTTACTAAAACAGACCTTCATTCACGGTTGGCTCAAGAGTAACGGGAGAGGAACTTGGTAACTCGGGAGAGGAACTTGGAACATCCCCGTGGGAACGCAGTTAAACTCTTGAACATAAGTTTGGAATCTCGTACACAACCATGAGTCTGTTTTTTTCCTTTCACTTGGGGTCACTCGTGGGTGGACTCGCACTGTGAGACACGGCTTTTAGTTTTAATATGTAAGTCACTGGTACACCACTTGAACTTCACCGGAGATGTCCTCAACTACACTGATCAGGCTTCCATGATATTCTTAGAACCAATTGCTACATCAGCTTGAGCTTGAGTTAGACAGCAATGATTGCTTCCCTCTTTTTGTCACGAGGAGGAAGCTATCACCGAAGACCAATGCAAAATATATAAACTATTTCTATTTAATATATTTCTAAAACAATTTACGTGTTTTTTGACAGTCATACAGTTTGTGGACATTTTACTTAATCACTCATATAATGACTTTCTATGACTTTTCTAAAAAAACTATTTCAATCGCTGGGAAAAAAAAACCAAAAAGAGGAAGGGAGGAATATAGTTAAGCTTGCAAAATGGCAACAGTACATCTGCCTGAAATAGGCAAGAGGTTATTTCAGTATACAAAGCCGGATACAGGGCCTGAACTACAGGGTTGAGCAGCCTAAGACTTTAGTTGTTGTAGTATGAGGAGTGATCTTACAAAGGTGTAAAAAATCATCAGAGGAATAGATCGAATAAAAGTCTTTTGCCCAAAGTCGAGGAATCGAGAACTGGAGGGCATAGGTTTAAGGTGAGGGGAGAAGATTTAATAGGAACCTGAGGGATAACCTTTTTAGGGTGGTGGGTGTATAGAATGAGCTGCCAGAGGAGGGAATTGAGGCAGGTACCATTGCAAAGTATAACAATCATTTAGATAGGTTTAGAGGGATATAGGTCAAACGCAGAGAGGTGGGGCGAGTGTAGATGGGGCATGCTGGTCAGCTTGGACAAGTTGGGCCGAAGGACTTGTTTCCACGCTGTATGGTTTTATAAGTCTATTAGAATGGGTCAGACCACATGTTGACAGGAATGTGTAGGTGAAACATCTGGGTTGCCAAATTTGGGTTTATTTTGGATGCTATTTCAAAATTGCCCTCTGGTACTGTTTACTTTCAGACAGAAGATCTGAAGATCTATGTACGTTTGGAAATAACAGTTTTCCAAAAATTCCCAAACAAAATTAATTTATACTTACTGAATCTGAGGCTGCTACATGGATAAAACTTTCCAAAATACTTGAACTTAACTGATCCATGACTTCAATCATTGGCTTATCATCATCCTATTAAAAGAAGAACAATTATTTTACTCTAAATAGTCAGATTGTCAAAATTACACACAATTATAAATAGATTACATTAATTATCATTTGCATAAATATTCAGGTCATTTGCAAATTGAAATGGAAATATAAAAATGAGTATTTTGTTTTGTTGGTTGTTTGTGGGAAATTGTGCACACTTTGGCTGAAGCGTTTCCTACACTATTGCATCTGCCTCCACAACCACTCCTGTGGTCCAGGCAGCGGGCAGTCGACGGCCGCACAGCAGTCGGCTGCTTGCCCCTCTTCCGGGGTTACGTCCGTGCCCGCGTGTCCCTAGAGAGGGAACACGCGGTGTCCACGGGGACTGTGGAGGCTTTCCGTGAACGCTGGTCGCCGCAGGAGGTCGAATATATTATTGACAAAGATGATAATATTTTAATTTGAGAACTTTCTTTGTAAATGCCAATATAGGCATCCTCTGATCGTGTTACTGTTTTGTATTTGTTGGTTTGAATAAAAGCATTTGTAAAAAAAAAAAAAAAAAAAAAGTGGTGCGAGGAGGTGGCGGAGGTGGATATGGTGGTGGTGGTGGTGTTTTAGACACTTTTGAATAGGCATATGGATATGCAATGAATGGAGGTGTAGGATCACATGCAAGCAAAGGTGATTAGTTTAACTTGGCACCCTCTTCAGCACAGACTTTGTGGGCCGAAGGGCCTGTTCCTGTGCTGTATTTTTCTATATTCTAAAATGTATTGGTTCAAAAAGCACTTCATTACTTCATCGCCGCAAGGGAAACCTTCACAAGGAAGTGAAAGTTATTACATAAATGCAAGTCCTTCTTCCTTTCCATGCCAGGACTATTATATTTGCAAAATAAATTATTTCCAATTTTCAACTTGGCAAACGTAAAATTATTAGGTATTCTCAAAAATTATCCACCGAGAGCATGTATTATATCAATTTTAACTACAGAAGGAAGAAAACTCCATACCTCCGACTGTCCTAAAGCTGAAAACAATGCACGAACTTCCTTCAGGATTGCAACAGCCAACTTCCGTGTTGCAATCTGACAGCTACAAAGTAAGACAAGGGCAAACCCTTCCACAGCATGGAGCACGTTTGAATGAGGACTCTTTTCTTGCTGAAGCTGGGAGAAATATTTGAAAGCAACTTTGTGAAACTTTAACAACAATTCAAAATATTTTAGAAAATCTTTTTATTTTACATTTGGCTTCAAATGTATGCCATTCTTTAGACGTTTAGACTTTAGATTTTAGAGATACAGTGTGGAAACAGGCCCTTCAGTCCACCGAATCTGCGCTGACCAACAATCACCCCGTACACTAGCACTTTCCTGCACACACTAGGAGCAATTTTTACCAAAGCCAATTAACCTAAAAATCTGCACATCTTTGGAGTGTGGGCAGAATCTGGCGCGCCCCGGAGAAAGCCCATGCGGTCACAGATAGACCGTACAAACCCCGTACGGATCGCATCCTTAGTCAGGATTGAACCCGGGTCTTTAGTGCTGTAAGGCAGCAACTCTATTGCTGCACCATTTCTATTCACCTCTTTTACTGCAAATTTACACTTAAAATATAAAAAAGCATAATATACAAGATCTGAAAACTAAGAAGAAATTAAAATCATGCTAGGGTATCTATTTTTGTTGTCTTAACTTTGCTATGTAATATTTGCAAGGATATATTTTTTTGTATGTACTTTTCTCTTTCCTCAATCTAGTGAATTAGACACTGGTTTATACCCAGACATACAAGGGACATTGGTGTGCACCTCAACTCTGAGTTCAGCAGCATGATTTAGACTTTTACTTTCAATCTATGTGGAAGCTATTTGACTGCCGTGTTGTATTTGAAGCTTCAGTGATTATGCTTGCTTGCCTTTAAAACTAAAACATGCCTGTTTAGAGGCTAGAGGAAATCCCCGATCTAGGCACAACTAAGGGCCGCCTTTTGTGACTTTACCATTGTTCAGGCATTTACTCCTGAAAACGTGTAAAAACGTGTCAGGAGCACTAACCATTATTTTCAGAGAACGGAGCATAAAAATGGAAATGTGACTGTAAACATATAAAGCATTAGTGAGACCCTCTCCAAAGTACGGTGAACCATTGTGGTGACCCTATTTATAAAATAAGTTTAGAGAAAGGAGATACAAGGAATTCAGATGCTGGTTTACAAAGGTTTATGTTTCAGAGATAAAGTGTTGGAGTAACTCAGGGGGCGGGGCAGCATCTCTGGAGAACATGGATATGTGATATTTCAGGTTGGGTCTGAAGAAGGGTCCTGACTAGAAATGTCATCTATACATGTTCTCCAGAGATATAACCATATAACCATATAACAATTACAGCACGGAAACAGGCCCTCTCGGCCCTTCCAGTCCGTGCCGACCATTTGTTTTCCCCTAGTCCCATCTACCTGCACTCAGACCATACCCCTCCATTCCCTTCCCGTCCATATACCTATCCACTTTACTTTTATTTTTTTTTTAATTTTTTTTTTTTAAATTTTTTTTATTGTAGAAACAATATATACCGAGTACACTCTTATACGACAGTGAGAGTTGTATAATATACAAAATTATATAATATTGATTATCGATTGATACTGTTTATGTTAATTGTAATATTATCCATTATACATTTCGTGGTTATTTATTTTATATAATTGGGAGTATATGTAGTATATTCCTAAAATAAGCAATACACTCAGATTTCTCATATCATAGATATTCTTCTAATTACCAAATACAAATCCCCGCTAATATAACTACGTAATACCCAATCTTAAACAAAGTTTTATGATATTCATAATGTTATCAAAATATTAAGAATGTTTGTATTATTGTTAACTTTATATTTCATAATTATTGTATAGTTGAAAATACATAATTTTATATAATTACAAATTTAAGACATCTATAATCTTTTCATACGAATAAAAATAAGTGTGTACATATTAAAAATTTATATAATATGTTTCTATATTTTTTTCCTTAATTAAAGATAGGAAGATAGAGAAAGAGAATAGAAAATAGAAAAGAAAATGTGAGAAGTTTGATGGAGATTGAAGTATTACTAAATAATCCATTCTTGGAGATACATTCATGATTTATTATATGTATTTCTTCATCCATTCAGATATTCAGGCCTCAGTCAAGTCCCTGCGCCGAACCATTGTGACCCTGTAGATATTTAATATAGGGAGACCATATCCCTTTGAAGAGATCTAACCTGTCCATAAGGACAAGTCTCAATCTCTCCAAGTGAAGTGTCTCCGTCATTTCTGTATTCCACATTTTAATTGTTGGGGATACAGGGCCTTTCCAAAATTTTAATATTAATTTTTTCCCAATTATTAAAGAATAGTCGATAAAAGTTCTTTGATTCCTTGTAATTATTTGTTCCGTTTCCGGTATTCCAAGTATGATTAACTTTGGGTCAGGAATCATAGTAATATTAATAACATTCGAGACTATCTTAAATATTTCATTCCAATATTCTAGAATCTTCGTACAATTAGTAAATGAATGTGACAAAGTTGCTTCTAAGATTTGACATTTATCACATATAGGTGATAGTTTTGGAAATATATTATGTAATTTAGATTTAGAATAATGTAATCTATGTAAAATTTTAAACTGTATAAGAGCATGTTTAGCATTTAAAGAACAGTAATGTATATGTTGTAAGCTTTCTTCCCATATTTCTGGGCTTATTATTTGACAATTCATTTTCCCAACGCTGTCTATGTATTTCCGATGATGGAATATCACTTTCCAACAAAATATTGTAAATGTATGATATCATTTTTTCTGTATTTGGATGTTTATTCAAGCATTCATCTAAAATTTCACTCTTTCTATTTCTGAGTTCTTGTGTATTTGCAGAGATATAGTTTCTGATTTGTAAATATCTGAAATATTCATTATTATGAAGCCCGTAGGTTTGTTGTAATTCTTGAAATGAAAGAAAATAATTTTCCTTATAAAGATCGCCTATATTTAAAATTCCTTTATTTTTCCATTGTATAAAAGCCTTATCCATCGTTGACGGTTTAAACGTAAAATTGTTGGCAATTGTAAGACCTAGCGGTATAAATTTTAGTTTTAGTGTTTTTCTTTATTTGTTTCCAAATACGTATTCCACTTTCTATTATCAAATTTTCACTATAAATTTTCTTAGGTACATTAATATTAGCAAATATTATAGAGCTAATTTCAAATGGAAAACAGTCTTCTCTTTCCATTTTTAACCAATTTGGTTTATTATCTGTTTCTCCTAACCAGAAATTCATATTTTTAATATTAACTGCCCAATAATAAAACATAAAATTTGGTAAAGCTAAACCCCCGTTTATTTTAGCTTTACATAAATGTTTTTTATTTATTCTATGATTCTTATAATCCCAGATAAAGTTAGTGACTATTGAATCTACTTTTTAAAAAAAATTTTTAGAGAGATATATCGGGATTGATTGAAATAAATATAATAATTGTGGGAGGAAGATCATTTTTATTGCGTTTATTTTACCTAACATTGAGATAGGTAAGCTTTTCCAGTATAAGATATTTTTATTTAATTTATTCAATAATAACGGGAAATTAGACTTAAATAAAGAGTCAAATCTTTTTGTAACAAAAATACCAAGATATTTAATATTTTCATTTGTTATCTTAAAAGGAAATTGTTTGTAATATCTGTAAGTTATTCATGGTTATTGGCATAAGTTCACTTTTATTCCAATTGATACTGTATCCTGAAATTAAACCAAATTCCGTTATTAGTTTTAACAAATTACGGATACTTATTTCCGGTTTAGTAATATAAAGTAATATATCGTCCGCATATAACGAGATTTTATTCTTAGTATCTTTTGTATCATATCCATATATTTCTGGGTGCAATCTTACCCTTTGAGCAAGAGGTTCGATTGCTAACGCAAACAGTAATGGTGATAAAGGACAGCCTTGTCTACAACCTCGAGATAAACTAAACTTAGTTGATAACATATGGTTTGTTATTATTCTAGCTGTTGGGTTTGCATATAATAATTTAATCCAAGTAGTAAACTTATCACCAAGCTTAAAGGCTTCCATCACCGAAAATAGATAAGGCCATTCCACCTGGTCAAAAGCTTTTTCTGCATCCAACGAGATGACTATTAAGTCTTTTTATCACTTCTTTTCGAATATATGATATTAAATAACCGTCTTAGATTATATGAAGAATATCTTTTAGGTATAAATCCTGTTTGATCAGGATGAATTAATTCGTTAACAATTTTGCTTAATCTTTGTGCAAGAATCTTTGTTAAAATTTTTTGATCCGTATTTAATAAAGCAATTGCTCTAATTTTTTGATCCGTATTTAATAAAGCAATTTGCTCTGTAGGTAGAGAGACAATTTCTGTTTTGCAGTAAAAGTAATTAATCTGACATCTGATTGTTCAGATATTCAGATAGTTTTGGCATGTGCATCACTCTTTAGTCTGGAATATGGCTGAGGATTATATAACCATATAACAATTACAGCACGGAAACAGGCCCTCTCGGCCCTTCCAGTCCGTGCCGACCATTTGTTTTCCACTAGTCCCATCTACCTGCACTCAGACCATACCCCTCCATTCCCTTCCAGTCCATATACCTATCCACTTTACTTTTAAATGTTAAAATCGATCCTGCCTCCACCACTTCTGCTGGAAGCTCATTCCACACAGCCACCACCCTCTGAGTAAAGAAGTTCCCCCTCACGTTACCCCCGAAACTTCTGTCCCTTAATTCTCATGTCATGCTCTCTTGTTTGAATCTTCCCTACCCTCAATGGGAAAAACGTATCCACGTCAACTCTGTCTATCCCTTTCATCATTTTAAAGACCTCAATCAAGTCCCCCCTTAACCTTCTGCGCTCCAAAGAATAAAGACCTAACTTGTTCAACCTTTCTCTGTAACATAGTTGCTGGAACCCTGGCAACATTCTAGTAAATCTCCTCTGTACTCTCTCTATTTTGTTGACATCCTTCCTATAAGGAAGGATGTCAACAAAATCCAAGATGCTGCCTGACCTGCTACATTACTTTGTGTCTTTTTTTTAAAATAAAGTTCCTTGTTTCTGTCCTTTACTTGTGAATTTATATACAACTTTGCACAGTTCTATTGCATCAAATGCATTGAAATATTGACCAATTGTGTTTCATCACTGTAGCTGAAACATTGTTTAATGTATAACTGCTTTGAAAGGAATGCCATGACAAATATGCAAATCACACATTATCATTGATATTTTAAGGAGAGATCTTAAAGATAGCAGTCAGGGGATATGGGGAGAAGGCAGTAACGGGGTACTAAATGTGGATGAGCAGCCATGATCACAGTGAATGGCGGTGCTGGCTCGAAGAGCCGAATGGCCTAACTCCCGCACCTATTGTCTATGTGTATAAAGAAGATAAATTTAAACCTACCTCTGCAGTCCTTAATTTAGATTGTTCTTGGTCCTTGCTTTGAGTCTGTATTGCGAGTTTCCACTGAGTGAGCAGATGCACCAGTAATTTTAGAGAGCTGTCAAGAAGATTCTGCTGTGTATCATTGACTTCACGGAGTAGAAAGTTAGTGAAGCCAAACAATACATCTTCTCTCCAATCGGCAAAATCAACCAGAAGACTCTGAAGAGAATTTTGTGCAATGTGACGAAGTTCATCATCCATGTGGATGGTTAGTCTAAATTGAAGTAAAATTAAAATTAATAAAGCATGCAGTTTTTATTTCATATTACTACCCCAAAGTATTATGGACAGCACAGTGATAGAGCTGCTGTCTTACAGAGCCATTAGTTAGATCACAGCAAGAGTACTGTGTTCAGATCGGGGAGCACAGTGGCATAGCGCTAGACAGTGCAAGAGACCCGGGTTCGATTCTGACTATGGGTGCTGTCTGCACGGAGCTTTTTTATGTTCTCCCTGTGACTATGTGGGTTTTCTCCAGGTGCTCCATTTTTCTCCCACACTCCAAAGAGGTACAGTTTTGTAGTTTAATTGACTTTGATAAGTTGTAAAATTGTCCCTGGTGTGTAGGATAGTGCCAGTGTATGGGCTGAGCGGTGGTTGGTGCGGACTCGGTGGGGGCCAAGGGTTGTTTTCCACGCTGTGCCTCTAAAGTCTAAAGTAAAGTAAAGATAATAGATTGGCTAATTTCAAACAAAAGGCAGGAGCCTGTAAAAATCCCTATCACAGGGGTAAAGTATTAGAAAACCCCTCAAGATTAAAGCAGGACAACGTGCCAGGACCTGATGGTTTGTAGGCAAGCGTGTAAAAGGAAGTGGCGGCAGAGATAGTGGACCCATTGGTTGAAATCTTTCAGAACTCACTAAATTCATGGAGACTGCCAGAAGATTGGAAAACAGCCAATGTGACTCACTTTTTCAAAGCAAGAGAAGACAGAAGGAGGGGATTTATAGGCCAGATAGTTTGACATCCTTTTTGGCAAGATGGTAAGAGTCAATAATCAAACAGAAAATACTAAATCATTTAGGAAAGCTGAATATTATCATGTTATCAGAGAATACCTGTAGCAATGTAACGGAATACATGGATCAGTTTGTTAATTAATGTAAGGAGCCACTGCAACTTGCATACTTCAAAATAAATTAGAAGGAAAATGGTAATCAATCAACAACTCTTGTAAAGCCATGTCAAAATGTTGTCTCCATTCTGAGGCTGCCTACGATTTATGACTAAGCACAGATATAGTGCGAGGCACTGTGCATGCCGGGAATGTGGAAGCTGAGAAAGTATCTGCTCAATGAAAGGTTCAGCAACTATGAAGATCATGAATATAAGGAACAAAATTCACGCCAATCTATATAAGATGGGTTTAGATTCAGAAAGCTGCTAGACTTTCAATACAAAACACCAAAGATCTTTGAGAACTATTAGCAAAGCAATGGCAATTCTGCAGTTTTTCCAGGTGCGGCAGAGGTTCACCTGCACCTCCTCCGACCTCATCTATTCCATCCACTGCTCTAGGTGTCTGCTGCTCTACATTGGTGGGACGAAACATAGGCTTGGCGATCGCTTCGCCCAACACCTCCGCTCAGTTCGCAATAACCAACCTGATCTCCCGGTGGCTCAGCGCTTCAACTCCCCCTCCCATTCCCATTCCGAATCCGACCGTTCTGTCCTGGGTCTTCTACATGGCCGGAGTGTGTCCCACCGTAAATTGGAGGAGCAGCTCCTCATATTTCGCCTGGGTAGTTTGCACCCCAGTGGTATGAACATTGACCTCCAATTTCAGATAGTCCTTGCTTTCTTTTGTTTTTTATGTTTTATGTTAAATTCTATAGTGTTGTCTTTATCTTATTTGTGTGTTGCATGGTAACTCAAATTTCACTGCACCAATTGGTGTATGTGACAATAAATGTATTTTGTTCTTTGTCCTTTCTCCCTCTTCTCCCCTCCCCTTCCCAGCTCTCCCACAGCCCAGACTCCGCCTCTTCCTTTCTTCTACCCCCCCCTCCCCCCACCCCCACATCAGTCTGGGGGGGGGGAGTGAGGGAGAACAAGGGAGGGAGGGAGGTCAGAGGGGAGAGAGGGGAATGGGGTGAGGGAGAGAAGGAGGGGGTGAGGGGAAGGGGGTGAGGGAGAGGTAGGGGATGAGGGTGAGGGGAAGAGGGCAATCATTTTTATATTGGTGCATAGCATTATAATGTTAACAAAATAAACGTGTTATTTGTTGTTGTGTTATTAATCCATATTTCATGTAATTAATTGGAAATTCTAATATCCATCGTAAAAATCTAAGTCTCCGTTATTGTTACACTTTACTTGATGAAGAGCTTCATGCAGTTACAAATGTCTGTTAATGCAGTAAGAGACATACATTAAAAAGTGAATGATCTTTCTTAGTTTGGCTTATTATTGTCACATGTACCAAGGTACATTAAACCACTACATTGAAGATACCTGTAGCAAAATATCTAAGTATCATTGTAAAGGTTATTGTTAAAAGTGCCAGAGCCAATTATTTGATCAACAGTTTAACTAGTAAAATAAAGGCTTCTTATAAGGCCATGATCTGTGAAGAAAATATGTCATGCTTTGGGTTAGTGGTATAAGTTTCTGCCTCATGTCCTCCAAGGTTGTGATGCTTAACTTCTGACACATAAACAAAATTGTAATTGCTACTGCCCACATGCTTAAACTATTAAGCCTCTCATTTCAATGGTTTCTTCCTGAGATTTCTACATTGTGGCCACATTTCATACAAATGCAATTGAACACCAGTGAAGGTTTCACTGCTGTGCAGTGACAAGCTAATGTCATCCATTTTACACATTCACCAATGTTGTTTCTTCAGCCCTTTGTTCTCAACCCTTTCTCATTATGAATCCATTAATTGTGGTACAGTCTGCTTCTAACTATGTCCCATTTGTTTACAACTAAACAAAACTATCATATTACCCTACATATTTACTCTATTTGGTACATTGCATTCTAAAGCAAAAGCCTCAACCTATTACATTAGTTCTTCTTCTTTGTACCTTTTCAAAGCAAGCATACCATACCATCATATTGAATATCCTTATGGTGCAGTGCTTAATGTTGTAATGTTCCCTTAAATTTATATTCATCTGATTATCATGTATTTACTGCTTCTACACGTCTGGAGTAAAAAGCTAAAACTCCATTAGTTATTTAGTCTGCAAACTGCCTTTAATTGTTGGGTGCCACAGTGATGTCGTGGTAAATTGCAGGCTTACAGCATCAGAGACCTGGGTTCAAACCTGACTACGGGTGCTGTCTGTAGGGAGTTTGTACGTTCTCCCCATCCCCCGGCCGAATGCTGGATGCACCTGGTGTTCTCAGCTATTAAGCACACTTCTATCCCAGTGTGTTTAAGAAGGAACTGCAGATGCTGGAAAATCGAAGGTAGACAAAAATGCTGGAGAAACTCAGCTGAGTTTACCCCGAGTGTGGTGTAATGTTATGTCAAAATCCATGGCCTGAAAAAATACAGATTTCTTAATTTGTAATAAAATCTGACTAAGTGATTTTCAATCATGATTTCAACTGTAAACAAAAGACATACCTTGCCAGCAAATCAATTAATTCCAGTTTTGACATTCCATCAGGGATTATTCGTGGAATGGCTGCCACACTGGTTCTAAAAAGGTCAATTTTTGGTTTCCTCTCCCCTCTGAATTGATGTAAAGAATAGTTAGTAGATAATATAAACAAAATAATATTATTGCAGTTTTATATTTACCCGATTAACAACTTAGGAAATACATATTAAACAATAGCATACTAATATAACACAATCTCTTAGTTTTAGTTTTGGAGATTCAGTATAGAAACTGGCCACTGTGCCCACACTGACAATCAATCACCTGCTCTATGTTAATCGACTGTCTCGTATACTCCCTATTTACAGAGGCCAATTTGTCTACAAATCCAAACGTCTTTGGGATATGGGAGGGAACCAGTGTACCTGAAGAAAAGCCAGTTAATCACAGGGAGGAAGTGCAAACTCCACACAAACTGCCTATATACTGTTTGTCTGCACACAGACAGCACCCGAGGTCAGAATCGAACCTGGGTCTCTGGCACTGTGAGGCAACAGCTCTACCAGCTGCGTCACTGTGCTGCCCTTAAAACAAAATAATTATCAAATTGGATCATTTAAATAGCATGAGACAGTAATAAATCCCATACCATTATAAACAGCATGTTGTAAGCTGTTCTCTACTTTGCCACCTGCTTTTATTTCCCAAATCTGTTTAAACTATATTATTAAGGGCGGCACAGTTTTGCAGCTGGTTCATAGCACCAGGACCCCGAGTTCGATCTTGACCTTGGGTGCTGTCTGTGAGGCGTTTGGACGTTCTCCCTGTGACCGCATGGGTGTTATGGTCTCCTCCCACATCCCAAAGTCATGCGGGTTTGTAGGATAATTAGCCTCGGTAAATTACCTTTAGTATGTTGGGAGTGGAGACAAACGTGGGAAACAGAACTAGTGTGAATGGATGACCGATGATCGGCATGGACTCGGTGGTCCGAATGGCCTGTTACCATGCTGTATATTTCAATTAATTTATTCAATACAGAATAATAATTTCCAATCATTATTGTGCTCCATGCATAAGCTTAAATCTTCACTTGCATATAGAAACCTTTATGTAAATAATTTAACAACAATGAACACTTATTGAGAAGATTTGTACCAGACCTGTACCATTTGAAACTGACATTCAGCAGTACATAAAAACAATTCCATAGTCTTTCATTATAAACTCTAAATTCTCCATAAGCAACGTGCTAGCTTACGTGATCATGTCTTCAGGCTCTTTGTTCAGTATCTGCATGTTCGTCAGCATCATACAACGCCCAACTTCTTTATCAAGATGTCTTAAGATACTATCTAGGGCTTTTCTTAATTGTGGGTAGTACAGAGACATTCCTGTTGAGCGCAAATACAAATTTAGAATAGTTTAGATAGACTCCATTGACTGTGTTTAAATTCCTCAGTAATAAAAACAAAATTAAAATACTGCAGATGCTGGAAATTCCAAATAAAACCAGAACATGTATAAATGATAATAAAGATATACAATATACAATACAGAACATGCTAAAATACTAAGCAAGTCAGACTGCATCCATGAGAGAGAAAGAAACATTAACTTTTTTTTGTAGAAACAAGGAACTGCTGATGTTGGTTTACAAAAAAAGGAACAAAGTGCTGGAGGCAGCATCCCTGGAGAACATGGGGGAATATAACCTTGGTATTTAGATGGTATGAGTGAACATGAATGGGAGAGTGGAGAGTAAGGGGCTGCCAGTTGCAGGAGAGACCAGATAGTGTTTAGAGTTCGATAAGTGTACAAGATCATGCGAGGAATAGATAGAGTGAATGCATAGAGACTATTACCCCGAATAGGGACACCGAGAACTTGAGGACGTAGGGTTAAGGTGAGGGAGGAAAGATTTAATAGGAACCTGAAGGGCAATTAATTTTACATGAAGGGTAGTTGGTATATGGAAAGAGCTGCTGCAGAAGGTAGTTGAGGCAATGTTTAGGAAACATTTAGACAGGTACATGGATAGGATATGTTTAGCGAGATATGGGCCAAACGCAGGCAGGTGGGACTAGTGTAGATGGGGCATGTGATTAGCGTGGGCAAGTTGTGCCAAAGGGCCAGTTTCCACACTGTATGACTATAAGTGAGAGAATGGCTTTTCGGAGACTGATGGGTGGCGGGTGGTCAGGTGAAGGCTGGGAGCTTGGTTGCGGATTTTGTTCTGGCATAGTGGGGGAAATCAGGTAGTTACATACCAAAACGGAGCCTTATGTTGGGTTCATGGTAGCCACACCTCAGAATTACAGAATTGACTTCTAGACGTGCACATAGAGCTATTGCACATGCTTGAAGTTCTCCATGTGTAAGGTCGTCAGATGCATGGAGGACTCATGTGAAATTCAGAGACCATTTAGTTTACTTCAGTTTATTGTCATGTATACCAAGGTACAGTACAAAGTTGTTTTGTTGCGTGCTAACCAGTCAGCGGAAAGACTATACATGATTACAATCGAGCCGTCCACAATGCACAGATACAGGATAAAGGGAATAATGTTTAGTGCAAGGTAAAGCCTGGTAAAGTCCGATTAAAGATAGTCCGAGGGTCTCCAATGAGGTAGATAGTAGCTCAGGACTGCTCTCTCTGTTTATAGGAGAATGGCCTTGAGCTACCATCTATGAGCATTGCATGTATGTATATATATATGTGCATATCATATATACATGTTAGATATATATAGTATAATGCACATATTAGCTTGGGGTGGCATTACATAAATTTTATTTTAATATAATCCCAACACCCACCTTGCAGTAAAATTAATATTAATTCCCTTCCACTGTCCGTATTCCTGATTCCTTATCATTAAGTATTAGACTAAATGAGCAGATTCAGCGAAGGAACAGGGTCTTTAATGAGGTAGATAGTAGCTAAGTCACAGATAACATAACATTCTGAAATTTCAATGACCTTGTTGATAATCGTTATTTTTGCATATCAAGTTATGACTAACCTATCATTTTTGCTTCTTCTTCTGTAAGGGTTTTACTCAAGTAGGTTTTCTTCACCCTGAGCGTGTTCCCAGATGGAAGTACAGCTCCTGTGTTTGGCATTGGTGGTTCTCCGTCCTTCTGCTGCAGATTATCAGCAACTACAAGGAAAGCCCTCAGACCAATGTTCATCCTCTGCCAATCATAATGCAAAGGCAGCAATTAATATTTTATTATAAAATGACAACTATTCTTGATTTCCACTTGCCAGATTTAAATTACATCTGTTAAGGCAATCCTCTTAATAATGTAAAATCCAGATCATCCTCTCAATTTCAAGAAAATGTCAGTAATTTAACTCAGTAATTTTCATGGCTCAAGACAATTTAGCTATAATTTATATCTTTCAAAGTATTTTTCTTAACACATCTATCAGTCAATCCGGGGAAAATAGTTAACTCACGATGAAGTGGTATTTTTCATACAGAGCTGACATCCTATCGAGTTGACACAATACCCTAAATGTGGCCTCACCAATGTCTTATACAACTGTATAATGACCTCCCGACTTCTATACTCAATACACTTATTGATGAAGGCCAACATGCCAAAGGTCTTTTTGACAACCCTATCTACCTGTGATGCCACTTTCAAGGAACAATGTATATGGATTCCTAGATTCCTCTGCTCTACAATACTCTCCAGGGCCCTACCGTATATATGTAATTTTTTTCCAAATTGAAAGGTAAGAAGTTCTTGTTCATTGCAGCTCAATGCCAGAACATGTATTTGATTGTAGAATCATGATACTCCCTCTTACATTGTCATCATTTATTTTAATATAAATCTTGTCCTTCAATCAATTGAGTACTTTAAAGCTTATCATGCACAGTAGCCATTTTTTTTTAAGTTTAGAGATACAGTGCGGAAAAAGGTCCTTTGGCCCACCAAGCCCGCACTAACCACCAATTAACACAATCTACACACACTAGGGACAATTTAAACTTTTCAAATACCAAGCCAATTAACCTCTACGTCTTTGGAGTGTGGGAAGAAAGCAAAGGTTTCGGAGAAAACCCACACAGGTCACGGGGAGAACGTACAAACTCCATACAGACAAGCACCCATAGTCAGGATCAAACCCAGGACTCTGGCGCTGTAAGGCAGCAACTCTACCGCTGCGCCACCGTGCCATCCTTACATGAATTCAAAAATAAAGTCAGTCAAGGAGAACAAATTATTTTTCATACATAAGTTCTTCCTTTTTACCTCTGGATTCAAACTGAAAGTCTTTGGTGATTTTCCAACACTAAGAAGGTCAAATATGATTTCTTTCATGGCGAAATCTAATCTCTCCTGTAAAGTAAAATAAAAAGAATTAAATTGCTTTTGAAAGTTATTACAGAAAACCCCCCTAAAAATTAACACAAAAATACAGATTTTTGTAAACACTCGGTTATGTGGAAGTATGTTAGCAGTAGTTTATCTACATCTCACAGTTAATATTTGTCTTGGATAGTAACACATAATGGACGATAGTGCTTTTGCGGCCAATATGTTGTTGACCAGATTTCTCTTTACATTGGAAAGGAATCAGGCAACGTGTAAAATGGGTTCTATTTCCACATCCTCCATACTATGTCACTGCCTACTCAATGTCATTCCAATGGTTTGAATGGAATTCCTTCAATGTGCATCTACAGTCATATGATTTTCCAAGTTATTGCAACATCATGGTTTCTAAAAGTATGTAATTTCGTCCAAGTTTTAGTTTTAAAGTTTTTTAAAGTTTTAATGCCATTTTTTACATATTCTGCCAGCTGTTCCTAAGATTTTGATATGACTGAGAACATGGGATAATTGAACAAATACTATTGGGGATACAAATACTAAAATTGTTCATCCCAGTTTGGCAAAAGAATAAATCGGGGAAGGTAGTGCATCCGTGGATAACAAGGGAAATCAGGGATAGTATCAAAGCAAAGGATGATGCGTACAAAGTAGCCAGAAAAAGCAGCATACCAGAGGACTGGGAGAAATTCAGAGACCAGCAGAGGAGGACAAAGGGCTTAATTAGGAAAGGAAAAATAGATTATGAAAGAAAACTGGCAGGGAACATAAAAACTGACTGCAAAAGTTTTTATAGATATGTGAAGAGAAAGAGGTTAGTTAAAACAAATGTAGGTCCCTTGCAGTCAGAAACAGGTGAGTTGATCATGGGGAACAAGGATATGGCGGACCAATTGAATAACTACTTTGGTTCCGTCTTCACTAAGGAAGACATAAATAATCTGCCTGAAATAGCAGGGGACTGTGGGTCAAAGGAGGAATTGAGTGAAATCCAGGTCAGTCGGGAAGTGGTGTTGGGTAAATTGAATAGATTAAAGGCCGATAAATCCCCAGGGCCAGATAGGCTGCATCCCAGAGTACTTAAGGAAGTAGCTCAGGAAATAGTGGATGCATTAGTGATAATCTTTCAAACTCTTTAGATTCTGGAGTAGTTCCTGAGGATTGGCGGGTAGCAAATGTAACCCCTCTTTTTAAGAAGGGAGGGAGAGAGAAAACGGGGAATTACAGACCAGTTAGTCTAACATCGGTAGTGGGGAAACTGCAAGAGTCAGTTATTAAAGATGGGATAGCAGCACATTTGGAAAGTGGTGAAATCATTGGACAAAGTCAGCATGGATTTACAAAAGGTAAATCATGTCTGACGAATCTTGTGGAATTTTTCGAGGATGTAACTAGTAGCGTGGATAAGGGAGAACCAGTGGATGTGGTATATCTGGACTTCCAGAAGGCTTTCGACAAGGTCCCACATAAGAGATTAGTATACAAACTTAAAGCATACGGTATTAGGGGTTCAGTATTGATGTGGATAGAGAACTGGCTGGCAAACAGGAAGCAAAGAGTAGGAGTAAACGGGTCCTTTTCACAATGGCAGGCAGTAACTAGTGGGGTACCGCAGGGCTCAGTGCTGGGACCCCAGCTATTTACAATATATATTAATGATCTGGATGAGGGAATTGAAGGCAATATCTCCAAGTTTGCGGATGACACTAAGCTGGGGGGCAGTGTTCGCTGTGAGGAGGATGCTAGGAGACTGCAAGGTGACTTGGATAGGCTGGGTGAGTGGGCAAATGTTTGGCAGATGCAGTATAATGTGGATAAATGTGAGGTTATCCACTTTGGTGGCAAAAACAGGAAAGCAGACTATTATTTAAATGGTGGCCGATTAGGAAAAGGGGAGATGCAGCGAGACCTGGGTGTCATGGTACACCAGTCATTGAAAGTAGGCATGCAGGTGCAGCAGGCAGTGAAAAAAGCGAATGGTATGTTAGCTTTCATAGCAAAAGGATTTGAGTACAGGAGCAGGGAGGTTCTACTTCAGTTGTACAGGGTCTTGGTGAGACCACACCTGGAGTATTGCGTGCAGTTTTGGTCTCCAAATCTGAGGAAGGACATTATTGCCATAGAGGGAGTGCAGAGAAGGTTCACCAGACTGATTCCTGGGATGTCAGGACTGTCTTATGAAGAAAGACTGGATAGACTCGGTTTATACTCTCTGGAATTTAGGAGATTAAGAGGGGATCTTATAGAAACTTACAAAATTCTTAAGGGGTTGGACAGGCTAGATGCAGGAAGATTGTTCCCGATGTTGGGGAAGTCCAGGACAAGGGGTCACAGCTTAAGGATAAGGGGGAAATCCTTTAAGACCGAGATGAGAAAGACTTTCTTCACACAGAGAGTGGTGAGTCTCTGGAACTCTCTGCCACAGAGGGTAGTTGAGGCCAGTTCATTGGCTATATTTAAGAGTGAGTTGGATGTGGCCCTTGTGGCTAAGGGGATCAGAGGGTATGGAGAGAAGGCAGGTACGGGATACTGAGTTGGATGATCAGCCATGATCATATTGAATGGCGGTGCAGGCTCGAAGAGCTGAATGGCCTACTCCTGCACCTAATTTCTATGTTTCTATGTTCTATGTAAAACAGTATTGGGGAAAAACAAAACTGATTCTTTCTTTTAAATTCCACTCACGTGCAGTTTTTTACTGCATCTCCACTGAAGTTGTTGCATTGATTTAAAACTGGGGTGCCAATGTCATATTTCTATTTAAGCATATCTAAAATACTGCACTGATCTGTTAAAGTGGGAAGACTGCTTCAAAAAATGTAACTACAGTACTTGAACTGAGGAACATTGCTTCAAACTATTACTCAGTAAAAGTAATAGAATCAGGACAATTCTATTGGAATATTGAATCAGGATAATTAACAATGCTCCATATCTATAATACTTTTACTTTTACGGAGTTTGTATGTTCTCCCTGCGACTTCTTTTAGAGGGTTTAAATGTGAGTTTACTTTACTTTATTTTAGAGATGCAGCGTGGAAACAGCACCTTCGACCCACCAAGTCTGCACCGACCAGCCATATTACACTAGCACTATCCAACACACTAGGGACAATTTGCAACTTACAGAAGCTAATTAACCAACAAACTTGTTTGTCCTTGGATTGTGGGAGGAAACCAAAGCACCCAGTGAAAACCCACACAATCACAGGGAGAATGTACAAACTCCATACAGACAGCACCTGGGTCTCTGGTGCTGTAAGGCAGCAACTATTTCTGCTCCACTCTGCCACCCTTAATGTACTGAGGAGATCCACCTTCTGCCATTCTATAGCAATGTGAGCACTAAGATGATCCCCTACAAGTTATTTATTAATATTTTGTTATGTATTTGTAAAATGGTGTAATATATATGAATTTACTTATTCTATCCTGTCAGTGAATGATTGCAGGAATTAAGTTCTTGTTACAATATGAATTACATTTTTACCTGTGCAATGAACTGTATGATTTTCACAAAAATGTTGAGAGGCATATCTCTTGGCACCACACTCCGAGATCCCTTGGGGAAAAGTGTTGTTGTAATGCTTGCAAGTCGACTGAAAATGACAGAGAGATTGATAGTTGTCTAAATTCTCCACTTTATACAACATTATGGAGATTTTTCAAGATTCAAGATTCAAGAGAGTTTATTGTCATGTGTCCCAGATAGGACAATGAAATTCTTGCTTTGCTTCAGCGCAACAGAATATAGTAGGCATGAACACAGAACAGATCAGTGTGTCCATATAACATTCTATAAATATATACACACATGAATAAATAAACAGATAAAATGTAAATAAACAGATAATGTGCTATTAATGTTCAGAGTTTTGTTTGCGGAGTTTAATAGCCTGATGGCTGTGGGTCAGCAGCTATTCCTGAACCTGGATGTTTGCAGTCTTCAGGCTCCTGTACCTTCTACCTGAAGGTAGCGGGGAGATGAGTGTGTGGCCAGGATAGTGTGGGTCCCTGATGATGCTGCCAGTCTTTTTGAGGCAGCGATTCAGCAGGCTTGAATCGCATTGACAATAAAAGACTACATTGGGAATGTTAATGATCATATGGACCTTGGGATACAGGTCCATAAATCCCTGCAAGTGAAACACATGTGGTTAGGGGGGTGAAGACGGAAGTGGGGTGCTTGCCTTCATTTTGCAATCAGATGGATTGCAAAAGAAAACATGCAACCAAACCAGATTCCCAGTTCTCAATAGGTAGAAATAGGTGGGGATAGAGAAAATACATATGTCTTCAAAATATATGAATTTAATAATGTAGAATTCTATTACCTCTGTGTCACGTTATTGCTTTCACATTTAATCCTGATCATGTAGACCCACAATAATCTGTACAATGACTCCAAAGCAACACGAGCCATTTTGGGATCTTTATTCTGCAACAAAAAAAGATAGTAGTTAATATTAAATCGTTTACAACAATATTCTGTTGTTACTAAATATCTGGATTCAGAGATAAGTTTTAATTTCCCTGTACTTAACTGAATACCATGTAAGAAAGACAATTTAGCCAATTGACAAACAAAATCCCCCATTTTAAAATGTATGTATTAAAAAGGAGGAATTTAAGACATTTTCGTAAGAAAAACATCATGCCCATTTGACAAACAGAATGCCCTATTTAAAAATATGTCTTAAAAAAGAGGAATTTAATACATTAAAAAAAAAAACAGTTCTGCAGATTTTGCTTGGCCATAATTACAGATACCAAATCAAATTATTGCAATTTAGTGAAAACATTTGAGCTTCACAACTAAATAAACCATGCAACCCAACCAGTTCATGTCAAATGTCATCTGTAGCTCTTTTTATTTTTTGGTAAAAAATGGTTTTATAGCCAATAAACCTACAGATCTGCCCGTCTTTGGGATGCAGGAGAAACCCAGAGCACCCCGGGATAAACCCAGGTAGAACATAGGAGAACATGCTAACTCCACACAGACAGCACTTAAGGTCAGGATCAAACCTGGCACCCAGGCGCTGTGAGGTAGTGGCACTACCAGGTGCGCCACTGTAGGCCCTCACGCACTCACTTAATTCATTCATTCATTCATCATCGTTGAAAGCATTAGCAACGCAGTGGCACTGGTGCTGGTTTCCAACTGGAATGGTGATAGGCGCACCACATTTCTTTGTCCTCCAATTCCTGTGGACTTGGTGTGTGTGCTTTATCATCATTCCTTACAATGCTATGTACGACAGTGATCGTAAGTGTGGATGGCCGTTGGCTCGCTAGAAGCTCATCCGCCTCTTATATTCACTCACACACAAGATTAATTATTATAAACAGTTTTACTAACTTTAAGATTGGACAAACAATTGTTCAGGAAGATATGCCATCGGTTCAGAAAGAATTGCTTCTGGCTGACACAGAGAAGGCAGGTTACCAAAGGGAATAATGCCTATGGAATTAATGAGGAAAAAGTTAGATATAATTTTACAAACTGAGATAATGAACATTTTTCATATTCTCAGAAGTTTCTCTGAAATGTTCCCCGTCAAAGACACATAAAATACAGCAAATTATTAATATATTAGTTTACTTTGGAGACATAAACAGAGAAAATAATGGCTAATGGCGATTCATATATCCCAGCCATGGCTCCTGCAATTTCTTCTCTAACTTCCCACAGTATTCTTGGATATACACGATCAGGCCTCAGAGTTATCCGACCTTCATATGTTTTAAATCTTCCAGTACTGAGTAAACATTCCTGAACATGGCCGTCCCAATCTATATTAGGAAAGTTAAAATCTCTACTGCGACAGCCCTATTATTCTTGGAACTCTCCACAATCTGCCTGCACCTTAGGAGTGACACTGGACGATTCCCTGATCTCCCTCATCCTGCAGGAGGAGCAAATCAAGATTCAAGAGAGTTTCTTGTCATGTGTCCCAGATAGAACAATGAAATTCTTGCTTTGCTTCAGCACAACAGAATATAGTAGGCATAAATAAATACAGAACAGATCAGTGTGACCATAT